>JARLTB010000200.1:2982500-3582500 GCA_030141615.1 Unio pictorum
TCGAATAACGTCTGTAGCCGATATAAGATTCTGGATCATCTTTATAAAACTCAGTTTCAAGGATTTTAGTTTTGATATGTACAGTGTAAAAGATTCTGGATCATCTTTATAAAACTAATTTTCAAGGATTTTATTTTTGATATGTACAGTGTAAAAGATTCTGGATCATCTTTATAATTTGCCATCCTTTAAGTTAGACCGAACACGGGATGTTATAAAATAAAATTCTTTTGTCACGTGTTATAATGGCAAGGATTTTGTAATACGCTTACAACTGTGCCTATATGCCCTATAGGTAATGTAATATTTTACATTCCTTTCATACGTTAAGATATTTTTTATTCAACGACTTTCTAAACGTATCTCTAAACCCTAGGTAAAATATGGTACCTTATTTTCCCATCTAGTTGCCGTTTTTGTCGAATGTGAATAAAAAATATCTTAACATATGAAGGGAATGTAAAATATTACATTACCTATAGGGCATATAGGCACAGTTGTAAGCGTATTACAAAATCCTTGCCATTATAACACGTACAATGGCTTTGTATTATTGGTTATGTATCGTTCCATTTTTAAATTTATATTTAGTTAAATAAATGAATGAAAACAATGTATATGTCGTCGACTAACTTTCCAAGCAAATATTAAGTGGTCCTATCTCAATTCCACTTAGACAAAAGTATCAACAAGTGCGGAAAATATATGGTTTATTGGATTGTTGCAACATTGGATTTGATGTGTATTCAACTATATTATGTATATATAATGTATGTATAGCGGGTTATATGGTGAAATTTCCCTCGAGCTTTGTAAAAATACAAGGAACATATCCGAATACAATGAAGTATACAAAATAAATTGAGGCACGTGGATAGAGCTAGCTATTGGATATTTTGAATGCTGTATTGATTGTGTCCCATTTCCCAATTTAAAGTACACTACTTTATGGTAGGTCAATATTCTATGTGTGTGTTTATTGTTGCATCAATTTTCATCTAAACGATGCAATTCGAGTGGGATGATTAAACTTTAGCTGACACCTTGTAACAAAATACATTTGCTGACCTTAGTTTTTTTTTTTATAAGGACTGAAACTTACATTTAACCTTTTATACTGATAGAGAAACTTACACCATCATCCTAACAAGATACTTGCCACAGAGGATAACTAAACATAAAAAACAATGACTCCAAAAAAACAAACGTAAAAATGGTTAGTCAGCTAGAAACAAATTAAGTACATTTTAAACAGGTAAAAACTATTCTTCTCAAAATTTAAAAAAAAAACAATTTGTCTTTTTTGTATACTTAAATCGATGTTTTTCGAAAAGTTGGATTCGGAGAGAGAATGAGGGAGAAGAAAATTTTTTATATACAAGGGTATACACTAGAAAGTAGCATGATGTTACAATTACAGGACTTGTACAAGTGTGGGAAACAGTTGTGGCTACATTCAATATGTTAACAATGAACATTGCCTAATGTAATTATCGACATAATTATTTTAGATGTTGGTATCGTTCGCCACAGATCGAGAATAGTTTGGTGTATACTAGGAATAGGATATATGATATGTAATTTATAAACGAAACGAAAAAATATATCCTAAGATATAATTTATAAACGAACGAAAAATATATCCTAAGATATAATTTATAAACGAACGAAAAATATATCCTAAGATATAATTTATAAACGAAACGAAAAAATATATCCTAAGATATAATTTATAAACGAAGCAATTCATTTTAAGTACCATTATTCAAATCCCATTTTTTTAAAAAAAATATTTGTATTTGATGCTCACATTATTATCAGCTCATTAGCATTCTGAAAAAAGACATATCACCTTATTGTCTATTAGTTAAACAGTTAGAAAACAGGGAATAGAGATTTGGCAGCTACTATTTTCCAATAGACATGTGATTGATAGGATACGTGACAAAATATCTTATTTTTCTCAGAAGGTCAATGAATTTCAACGTTTAAATTTAGCACTCAGCGCATGATTAATGGTGTATTTTAGTCAGTGATTCATTGATGTAATGAGGATGTCGCAACTTGTGTGACAAAATAACTTAAATTAATCATTCGATCATATGACCATCAGATCAAAGATAACCAATATCTGATATGGGTTATAAAAGAAATCTGGATAATTTATTCCTCAAACAATATCAGCGGACGGTTTGCTGCTGTTAGAATCGTGCTAACAAGCAGTCAATATATTCGGGATCTGATAAAAGGTGAAATTCATTTGTATTCTTGTTATGATGCATACCGTACATTTCATCATTATATACTTATCCAGCTTTTAACAAAGAATAGTAAGCAAGAGCGATAGCCTTATTAAGCATACATTTGGGTAATTTGGTTCGAACGTTCAAAACTCATGTTTCAATACACTCTAACTACTCCTCCTAATTGACTTTTTTGTTTCTTAAGGTGTGTGCATCATGGAGAGACAAGTAATGTTCGCACAGTGTCTGCTGGTGCTGATGATGACGTTACACGACACCTCTGCCTGTCAATGCGCAGGGGGAATGCTCAGATGGGAAAACATCATGTGTCCTAGTCGGGATAAAACAGGTTGGTCAAAATATAACAAACTTCTAGAATTCACCTTTTCCACAAATAGGGAAAGCAGATGTTTATTTGTTTGTTTGTTTGATTAGGATTTGTAACGTAGCTTTAACAATTTTTCAGTCATATCGCTACGATGTCTGCAGTGAGGCAGTTTACAGTGATGTCTAGCACTGGGGTATCGTGCCGAAAACATGTAGCATGACGTCCCACCCAGTCACATTATCCTGATACGAGGCCAACCAGTCCTAACACTAACCTATTAATGTTGAGAGCTAAGCGAGGCAGCTGTTAGTACCCTTCTTGTAAGTCTTTGGTATGACTCGGCCGGGAATCGAACCCACGACTTACCGCTCCCGCGGCAGACGCTCTAATCACTAGGCCACCGGAGCGGTCTGGGAAAGCAGAAAGAATACGCTTAAACTAGATGATTAACATGGTGGTGAAGATAGGAGCTATGAGAATAATTATTAATACTAAAACCACCACTAATACAACAGTTCTTCCTCCACCAATAGTATTGGCCGCCATGTATAGCCTATCGCGTGCTGAAATATGGCGTTAAGCCCTAAAAAGCGAAACAAACAAACATTGTTATTTTCTTGTGGGTTCAAACGCCATTTGTCAGTACGCAATAGGTTATACATAGCGGCCAATATATCTCGTGCAAGGAGAGCCGGAAAACTCATAAAAAAACACCGACCTACGGAAAGTTACAATCACATACCCACAGTGACCGATCCCGACATTCGAACCGATGCGAACAGAGAGGTGACATTGCAGCGATTGGTAAAGATGAGTGGTTTAGATGACTCGGATAATCTGACCTACGCCATGATAATAAAACAAAGGAAACATTAAGCGAGCAAATCATAGAATATGTTAATGTTTTGCGGAACTATGAAATGAAAGCATAATGGCATATTACTCATGTATATTACAGCTGTCGTGAGGTTTTTGATAAAAAATATGCATTAAGGAGACAACAAACATATTTAGTATATGTATACATTACAAACATAAATGAAGGTTACCACTCAATGTGCACTATATATATATATATATATATATATATATATATATATATATATATATATATATATATATATATATATATATATATATAATGCCGATATCATCCAGTTTAACTTACAATCGCTCTCAAAATTCGGCTTGAAAATAAAAACGCCGAGTACGTTTTAATGGATCCTATTTTCCTTCTTTCAAATCAGGGTGGAACGTGCTGCTCGTTCTATTTAATTTTCTAAATGGAGGAAGGAATCAGTGTCTTGATGTCGTTTGTCTGTTCAATATTATTGTATTACTCGGCAACTTTGAAAACACTAAAGCGGTTTATAATCGTGCAGTGGGATTTTATAACGCATTTTACGAGAGGTCTGCGACATTTTAGGTAGAGCTATATTTTAATCGGAATGATAATGGATAATATTTTGACACACGGACTGTCAGGACACCAGAGGCGTAGCTGGGTGGGGGGAGGGCAGGGGGTACATATGTCCCCGGGCGCCAAGATACAGGGGCGCCAAAATGAGGCTTGCAACGTTACATTATGATAAGTGAACAAGGGTAATAAATCGGTCACAAGATCGCTGGGGCGCCAATTTTATAGTTCGTCCCCGGGCGCAAAATATCATCGCTACGCATCTGCAGGACAGACGCTATACAGTTTTTATTGCTTATCAAATGGTTACTCTTGGGTGGGCTGTTTACACTTTCCTTTGCCATTCTGGGTGCTGTTTTACTTTCTGATCAGTGGAACTAGAGATTCGAATTTTGTCTGTCGTTTTTATTAATTGCATATTCTGTGTCGAAATATGGACCCCGGTTTTCGTCATAGCTTCATTCCAAGTGTGCGTAACTGCCACATTAATTGAAACTTTCACGTAACGTCAGCACAAATTCTGTCCAACAGAAGTAAAGTTTATTTTGTCCATATACACAAGAATAGAGTCTGAGCATTGCCACTTTCATTTGACCATAATACACATACATGAATAATAATAATAATAATAATATGCTAGGAATCAAACAATCTCATGGATCTGTTTTAAGCAAATCAATACGGGTAGCTACATTCCTCTTTTTGCTTTGATTTTAGAAAAATTATTATAAATATTTTCTTCCGGTGCTTTAATTTTAAACTAATTGTTATATTTGTAAAGGAGAAAGAAATTTACATAGAATCATTTGATATATTAGACAGATCGATAAATTTGTACTTGCAAACGGCGGAGAACGTTACGTAAGAATTATGGAGATTAAGGTATCACTAATGTCGATAAATTGACCACGAGAAAAATAGTACTACTGTAGATATTATGTTAATTGCATCCCAAAAATGGTATACATGAGCAAGGAAAGAGTTGATATATTCGTCAGTAATAAATATATTTGTTCAATTTTCACGTTGTTGTTGTTGTTGCAGGATTTAATGCCTATTTTCAGCAAAAGATAGGCTATACATGGCAGCCAGTATAAATGATAGAAGATGAACCCGGGAAAACCTCAGAAAGAACCACCGACCAACGAGAAGCTAATGGCAAGCTTTTACACGTAACCACGAGACCGAGCCCGAGTCTCTAACCAAAGCAGGCAGACGTAAAATGGCAGTGATCCGTAATAGAGAACGCTCTAGACCACTCGGCTACTCGGTGCCCGCAATTAACATCTTAAAGAGTGGGTAAATATTGCAAAACTTACACACTGTGGTTACGACAAACATACGTACGTACGTACCTACCTACCTGCCTGCCTGCCTGCCTGCCTACCTACCTACATACCTACATACATACATACATACATACATACATACATACATACATACATACATACATACATACTAAGAATTATTAAAAGTAAATTTAGACAATCTTACAGTAGAATGTCATTGCTTTGGAAAATAATTTGTTTGTTTACGACAGTCGTCGAAGGAATGGTGATTGGTGGACAACTTATGGAGACATTACGAAATAGTAATGACCCTGAAGATTTTGTTTTACACGGAGGTTACACGATGCATCTGGAAAAAATATTTAAAGTGAGTAAATATATCTACCTATGATACATCTTTAAATAAATTCCATTAGTTAAACATTGTCATATATACAGTGAGTAAATATATCTACCTATGATACATCTTTAAATAAACCCCATTAGTTTAACATTGTCATATATACAGTGAGTAAATACATCTACCTATGATACATCTTTAAATAAACCCCATTAGTTTAACATTGTCATATATACAGTGAGTAAATACATCTACCTATGATACATCTTTAAATAAACCCCATTAGTTTAACATTGTCATATATACAGTCGGGCCATAATTTAAATAGTTATGTACAAAATGGTTAACGAAAATGACAAGTCATTACCTAAACAACCATCCAATACTTCCTATGGTAGATATTGACCTTAAAACTTTACGTGTGTAGAAGAACACAATGGCTGATAGAAGAACACAATGAATGATCAACTGCTCAATAAGTTTTAACTCAATGTCCCGTATGATACATACGTATCGATTTTGCATTTAATTTACTCAATCGGTTAGATTGTATCTAATTATTTTACTTTTCATTAAGAAGAAAAAATCCCGTTTTTGATGAATTTAACCTCCACATTTCGTTATGTATGTATGTATGTATGTATGTATGTATGTATGTGTGTATGTGTGTGTGTGTGTGTGTGTGTGTGTGTGTGTGTGTGTGTGCACTCTTGGGACGAGTCACCAATATGGTCTCTTTCACAAACTTCAAAGCTAACACCAGGTAAACATCAAATGATCCAACGAAAACATCGGTACTGTTAAAAGCTCATATGGTAGATTTTTGGAGATGTAGTTTTTCCATATTTTTTTTCTTTGTGTTGCAAGAATGTTTCAAATTTGCCAATTTTGATTTTAATGCTGAAGTGTTTATATTAATTCTTTGCGATTTAATATATCCATATCATATGAAAAAGAAACCAATATACTCACAGTAAATAATAGCGGTAAAAGGTTATTGACTGAGTGTCAAAGATACGGGTCTATTATTCATGTAGCGTAAACGATCAGTGTAGATTCAGTCAATCCCTGCCAAATAAACGTTGGCCCAGTAGTTATTAAGCATGGAACAATGACCTATAAATGCATCAATACTATTGGTGAACGGCATTATAGTTTACAATGATTAGGGAGCGCAAATAACAAATGTTGATAACCGATCTCCACGAAATAAATACACACACCACATCAGTAACGATGATACACGACCTATAATTGCTTGCCTATTAGATGACTAATATTATGAACTGCAGTAAGCCCATGTATTTTAGTTACAATAGAAAAACGCATTCAAAGATACATTAAGATTCCATTCATTCCAACCTGTATTATGAATGGACAATAAGCTGATGTTGTATTTCAATAAATCTGAATGCGATGTATGAATAATGCTACTTCTAATTAATTACGAAGGATTGAACATCTCAAATATAACTTGTCTGATTCAAAAGCAGCCTTAGCGAAGAGTAATGCCAGTTTCCCTTTCTCTTTTCAGAATGGTTCCAATCCATTACGAGTACGCAATGGTACTTTCTTTGTGGTTTTGCCGAACTCAGAAACTGATTGTGGTCGTCCTTTGTTTGGAGCCAGAACTTATATCATTTCTGGTAAAATGAATTACTCTGCAAATTCAAGAACAACCTCATTTCATTTTTTTTTTTTTTTGCGTTTCTGGAAAGGTGATTTTAATTACTACTTTATGCACACGCACAAAACGATGGGCAGAAAAATCAGAAAGACTTTCTAACTCTTGAGAGTAGATTCACCGTAATGTAATCACACACACATATATATATATATATATATATATATATATATATATATATATATATATATATATATATATATATATATATATATATATATATATATATATATATATATATATATATATATATATATATATATATAGATGATTTTCTACTGTCATATGTCGTGTTGTGTGTTGTTGTTTCGTTTTTTCAGGCTGTTCATTATTCTGATATAGAGCTGTACGAAATCGAAATGTTGGCAACATGTTTTGTAACTGCGCTGGTACTAAATTTCAGTTTCGAGAACAACAAATTACAGAACAGAATTCGTTCTATAGTTTTCCGTGTTTTGAATCTGTACTATGTCTAAAAGAGGCGACAGACGTTGGTAGTAAAATATAACTGTTTGATGTGTTAAACATGCAAGATTTACTGTTATTCCAATTCAATGAAATTTTGTACGTTCATGTGAACAATACTATGTTCATCTATCTTGAAATATTCAGTTGAGAAATAATATCTTTACAAGAGAAAGGTTTGTGACTACCTAAATGACTGTATATGCTAGAGAAAGAAGCATCTACGTACATTTAGGAATTATGCTTCCTAGTTCAGTCAAACGTAAATCACGGACTACATTGATTATAATGCATACTTTACACAACTCTAATCATTCTGTCTTAATTGCAATTAGTTTTTGATACACGAATCTACACCGCCCTAAGGAATGAAAAGTCAATCAGAGTGGTCATATTTACCATATGTATTACCATTCTGAGGTGAAAAAGGTCATTGTGAAAACCGTTAGTCTGTATACAACACGTATAAGAAACAAACAGTTTGTCATGTTTTTCACGGATGCGACAGATGTCCACAATTCATGACTAAGGGTATACAATTGTTTCGCTTTAAAAATAGATGCCGATTTGGCTTAAATGTGTACAGTTGTCTTGAAGATGACGTGATATGAATCTGTGTTCGATTGTCTCAGCATGCAGTCTTTAATCTCATACCATTTATGTATAGTTGTTGAAACACACACACGCGCGTGCGTGCGTGCGTGTGTGTGTGTGTGTGTCTGTTTGAACATCAAATGATTAACACTAAATCAATAACCATGCAGTTACATTTGTAGAAAATAGGCTAAAGACTGATGATTTATTCAAATAAGAATGATAATTTATCCCCAACGCTTGCATTTTTAATATATCTCTCAAGTGTGGATAGTATATTTTGTATGGATGGTTCCTTGTGTATATCTCGTTTATTGAATAATATATTAGGAACGTTTTACAAACATGATACGTAATGAAATTCTAAACAGAAACAATGAGCGGATTTTCTGATATAGTTGGCCTTAATATCAGGATGAAATACTGACAAATACTTCAAGTACGTGACCAATGACATGTACACACATACTATCAAACTATATATATATATATATATATATATATATATATATATATATATATATATATATATATATATATATAACAATTATACAATGATTGACATGAATAGATAGATGAACAGACAGACAGACAAACATAGATAGATAGATAGATAGATAGATAGATAGATAGATAGATAGATAGATAGATAGATAGATAGATAGATAGATAGATAGATAGATAGAACACTCGCAATATAATTATTATCTGTTTTAGGTACAGTGTTAGAAGATGGTGTACTTTACAGCAATATGTGCCAGTACATAGCATTTTCCACCGATGTCTCTATCTGTTCGCCAGAAATGGATATTCTGCTGGGTCGAAAGGAATTGAACTGTTGAAGATATTAAATTCCTTTTACCAATATGATTTATTACCTGAATGTAATTACATCTGTACCATACATAATAAAGTCATTAAAACTTTTCTAATGTATTATATTATTATGACTGGATATATACATTTCATATATTAAAATTGTTTTTTAAGTTCCTCTCTCTCTCTCTCTCTCTCTCTCTCTCTCTCTCTCTCACACACACACACACACACACGTAGACAAATACCAGCAAAAATCTACGACAAGAATAATGTGTTGATTTCCGCCCGTGTCATGTGATGATGTATCTGGACCTATGGATGATGGCAAAATGATGTTGATGTTCTCTCACTCCAGAGGAGGAGGTAATGGAAAAAAGTACTGCGATGACATTGTGTACCATGTTAAATGCATTTAGAAACCGTGATTATTATTTTTATCGTTATTTTCATACGTCACTAACGATTAATGAATGGAACTTCATCACTGATATATAGGAATAGAGCTGACAACACACAGTTCCAAGAATGTTTATATATATTCTTATTGTTGCGCCACGAGCGAATCAAATTTTGATATACTAATCATATTGGTATATCAACTTGCTTTTTACCAACACTTTTAAAGCTGTGTCAGTATATATATATATATATATATATATATATATATATATATATATATATATATATATATATATATATATATATATATATATATATATATATATGTGTGTGTGTGTGTGTGTGTGTGTGTGTGTGTGTGTGTGTGTCCAAAAGGGTAAACAAAAACGCAAAGAAAAATACAAGGTCACTCCCAATCAAAGGCCAAAAAAAATCACGAAAACTACTAGGCTTTTTGTGTCCATATCAATTCCATTAAACTGTCCGTGCTATCCTTGACCTCCACAACTCCGAATGATGACTGAATAACAATTGTCAACAACTTTACTTACTTTTTACGCTGTCCAATTTTTACGGGAAATACTTTTTTATTCATCATATCATCTCCCTCAATTTCTGCCATTTTGTCTTTCTTAAAACGTTTTGATCCCAACTACAACTGACAAGTTATTTAAATATGTCTTCTTTACATATCAACAGCATGGTATTAATGAAAATTGCAAAACAATTCACTCAAACAAATGTCTGCATGAAACGAAATTCTCTAATCAGGAATAAGCTTTAAGTTTTAAAAAAAATGAAGCTTTCGTGTGTTTTTTTTTTAACTTTCGATTTGAGAGGTTATAACCTTCGCTTATTTCATAAAAACGGTAAACAGTATTTAGATGACAAATACAAATTTCACTAACTGTTGACCTACATTTCAACTATGGTGTCATAATGGTTTTATTGGAAGAAGCAATGGACTCCAAGGCGATGTATGCTCTTTGTGGCTGACTGACACCCAAATTGACATCGCACTCCAAAGAAAGCATTTATCAATATGCATCGAATGCTTTCTTTTATTCTTGTGAATGATATTTAAAAGTAATTCTAATTTACGCGCTTATATAACTAGTGTCATATTATCTTCAAGATATATTTCAGTTTTAATAAATTAATCCGAAAAGGTCTATATAAGTACATGAAACTGATATCGTGCATTATCTTTATAAAGTCAACATTCTAAAATATTTGCAACATATATTTTGGACCTGTGATGGAATCAAGTTTTAAAACTAAAACTTCAGCTATGTACTGCCCATATCTTTTGTTGTGAAACATTGTAGGTAAAGATATAAAAGTAGTTCACAAATGTCCTACGCTGAAAACAGTTTTAATTTAGTATTGGTGTATGCCAATGCATTGATCATTCTGCTGGTTTATTAATGGTCAATAGTTTGACTATATACGTTATTACATATTGCCTTTGCTATACCTTTCCATGTCAGTTGTTCGTCCTCTTATACTCCAGTGAGATTGTGATAATAATGATAATTGATCACAAGTAACACAGTCAATTAAACGTTACCATGGTTACAACACAATGAGAGCGAGTCCCAATAATTAATGATATTACATATTTTGAAATTTGAAATGTGTTTCACATCCAAAAGAGGCAAACAAAGATTGATAAAATAATTTCGGAATATCCTATTAGCTTTATCAACTGCATGAAAACGTCGTACATATAATATACGCATTTTATAGGAATGCATTCCATACCATGAATAATAATCTAAAGAAACACTGGAAAAAAGGCGAGAAATTAAAGCAATGTCTTTCCAATCTCACTTGAATGTTGCTGGACTATAATTGTCCCAGATACTACTAGATTGTTTAGGCAATAATTTTATTTTAAAATGTTTTACACTGGCGTTTAAATTAATCACCGTTAATATATACTCATTATCGATGACCATCAAGCTTGTTCAATTCAAACATGGAGTCGCAATAGGTACAGATGACACGAGGAATTATGTTAATTACTGAAATTAAACAATTTATCAACCTCTTTAAACTATATTCGAAAATGTTTCAAATTTATTTATTTTTCACATCATGGTTATTTTATTTGAATTTAAGCACATTTTCAAAACATTATAGATGTAACAGAAAATGCGCCAATATTACATATATCTAAATATTGTGACAAGTTCTACTTGCTGCCAAGTATTTTAAAAACTGCAGTCTTTTCATTGTAAATACCAATGATCCATCAATTTAACAGTCGGAAACAGTATATTTTATGCAATGGAAATTTAGTGCTCATGTCATTAAGTACTTATTCCCTTAGTGTTGATTATTTGTCACTTAAAAATTTCAAATATCCTTAAATGCTATACAACTGTTATTCAGGTAGGATAGCTCAATGGTAAATGCAACTTTCTTTGATAATTAGAGCTTGCTTCAAAATATGACAACATAATATTAGAGCTAAAGTTAAAAATATTATACTAAATCAAATATAGGATGTTCGAAAAAGAAATACTTATGTTCTATTTACTTTACAGATAAGATTTTTTTTTTCTCTGTTTGCGCTTAAAAACCATATTCCGATCACAAATCAACTAACTAATTAATTAATGTTGATTAATTAATCTAACTTCACAAACAGTATATGTCGATGAGTATTTAGAGGAGAAAATAGGTGGAGTTAAAGTGCATATGTAACAAAAGGGTTTTGGATCAGGTAGATGTGTTAAGAAAGAGGGGTAGAAATGTGTAATAACAGGGTTATGAACTGAATGAAAGAAATGACCTATTCTATTTAACAGGGTCACTACAAATCATAATGGAAGCTAGAATGTCTGCTATGATTTTGTTTTATATGATCCAGTGATTGATTTCAGAACACTATTGTATATCCCTTTAATAAGTACTAACTAGGTTGACATTGGCGGCATGCATCAAAACAATCTTTGAGAAAATCATTTTAGTGACAGTGTAGGTTTACCTATTTAACTGTGCCAGACGGACAATATGTCCCCCATAATTATGGGGGACATATTGTCCGTCTGGCACAGTTAAACTAGGTAAACCTTCACTTGTCACTAAACATTGCCTTTATTTCCAAAGATACCTGCTAAATAAATATCGCACGTCACGTGACATGTATCAAAATATTATAGTTCATCTTTACACTTATCTGGAATCAATGCATGCATGAGAATGTGTTTGAGGGCAAATCATTAAAAATTATGAGATTTATATGTAACTGATACGTTGACATTGCATATGTATTATCAACTAGTCAAAACATGGTTTAAAAAATAGTAAATATTCACCTTATCGTGTCTGCAGAAGAAATTGCGAGACCGGACATGACATTGACTAAACGAAAAAGATTGACTTTTAAATCTTATCTTGAATAATGAAGGATGTGACAAAAACTGATTGCTGTTATGTTAGATAATTATGTTGAAGATATAAACCTGAAATACGTGTGTTGATATGTTTATTATTGCAAGATATACAAATACAGGCCTTGCAGTTAACATGAATCTCTCTCTCTCTCTCTCTCTCTCTCTCTCTCTCTCTCTCTCTCTCTCTCTCTCTCTCTCCCGAAACAAATAAACAAACCATCTTGCGACTTACCCACATGTAAGTAAGTTGCAAGCTTGAGCTTGCCCAAGTCGATTTCTTATTGTTCAGGACAAGTTTATTTGGAGTTATAAGAAGAGATCACGTGTGATCTTTAAAATTTAAATGGAGCAACAACAGAAATAACGAAATAACGCTACAAAAGGACTATGTTCCATGGTTGTGGAAAGTTTAAATCCCAAGAATCTTTTCGGTAAAACCGTTAGTGATCAAACCTTCTAGATGGTTCCTGGTTAATTTGCGTCAATTAAATTGATGACGCAGATGTATCAAGACCTATAAGAACATTTTTTTTATATCATTAATAATACATGCGTGGTTTCACCTGAAAATTTATATCACTGTCAGAATTATCTTAACATTAATTAGTACTCACTGAATGAATCAGTAAACATGCTATGCAGAAATATCAATAATAATAACTACTGTGAAAAAACAAACATTTTGGAGTATAGGTACAGGGACACATGTACATAAATGACTATATGTGTTTGCCTGTGCTAGATATAGAGGTACGTAGTACATGTAAACATGAAACATTATTCCAAAATAAAACTGATGTACCTAAATTAGTTGATTCTCATAGCAATGTCTGCTGAGACGAACAGCATTGTGCAAAAATGTCGATTCTTGTACAGGGTGATTATGTATCTTCGTACATGTTGCCATTATATTTTTTTTCGCAAAGACTGTCTTTCTTCTAAATCCAGTAGCGTTTATATAACTTACATAAATAAGGTCTCAATTCTTGTGTAAAGTACGAGTTTGACAGAGCATCGTAATGTCATTTTGCCAAACTGTTGAAAACCACGATGGCTGTCACGTGTATATGGGGTGGGGTGAAGGTTTATATGCATGCACCACTCGATATTCACGGAATATTATATAATATCAATAATAATAATAATAATAATAATAATAATAATAATAATACCAATTGTTATAATTAAGAACAGGGATTGATGATGACATTAAGCTAATTTAGGTGAAATATAATGTGTTTAGTATCAAGTACAGAGGAAAAATGTGTAAAGCGAATGATTTTTTTTTTTTTGTTTTTTTTTTTAATATGGAAACCAAAGCTGGTTAAATTGAAGTTCAAACTGCCATATCTGAACCACAGATGATTTATGTCGGTAATGGTGCAAACCAAAATGCATTGTTTTCAAAGTATGGAGATGTACTATAGCTTTCTTTCTCTTAATAATCTTATCAAAAAGCAGAAAATACCGGAATAATAGAAACAATGGCATATAACGTTTGTAGGTTTGTATTAAAGTCATAGTGTCTTGTATGTCTTATATACCAGAGGATATCAGCTATGCATATAACTCAGTGCAAGAAAGCTATGAATATAGATTACAAAACTGGTACATATCATGGCAGGGATTTATCCAGTACAATCGACATTTGTCCATAATTCAAGATGGTTAAACATAACAAACAGAAGACTGTCACTGTGAATATCAATCAAAAATGTTTAACTTTATGAAACACATATTTCATTCAATGCTGCGTGACGATGCGTACCAAGTGTTCAATATGGTATTAACTACAGAACAAAAAGAAATACTGTGACAACTACTTTGTATAAGACAACGCGTGTACTAAACATACAGGGGGAGAACTATTTTATATAGTTCCATTATTTCATCTTTAAATATAGACATGGTTAGATATGAGCTTCGGTGGTCTAGTGGTTAGAGCGTCCGCCGCGGAAGCAGGAGGTTGTGGGAAGCGGGAGGTCGTGGGTTCGAGCCCCGGCCGAGTCATACCAAAGACTTACAAAAATGGTACTAACAGCTGCCTCGCTTGACGCTCAGCATTAAGAGGTTAGTGTTAGGACTGGTCGGCCTGGTGTCCGGATAATGTGACTGGGTGGGACATTATGCTACATGTCTGCGGCATGATGACCCAGTGCTAGATATCACTATAAACTGCCTCACTGAAGACATCGTAGCGATATGAATGAATAACTGTTAAAGTTACGTTAAAAATCCTAATCAAACAAACAAAAGATATGAGCCAGTATACAGGTGTATACAGGTGTATTGCTAAACATTAAACGGTTATTTGATCTACAAGACAAAGACAATAACATTCAATCCCGTATTGGATGTAAGACTTTTACAAGCTCTATCAAATAAGAACATTATATTGATCTATTAGGCAAAACTAATATCTCCAAGTAAGAACATCAAAGAATAAATAACGCCTTGAATGTCTAATTTAAACAACAATTACATCTTATTTAGTCATCACGGGAATGGGTGAATGGACACTTAACCTCATTTAAAACTGCAATTGAGACAGATCTCCCAACACCAAAATGTAAGATGTTCAGAAACAATCATTATAAAAACCAACTGAAAATAGGAACTTACTGGACAGATGACAACTGATGTCTAAGCTATGTTTACATTGCAGACGATATTACCCCCCCCCCCTCAGAAATACCAAACAGTTGCAACTGAAATAAACGAACATCCACGTCTTTTGAACAGACATTTTAATAAAAAAACAATTCTCTATCATTCATACACGAATACAGGCATAATTTAAACCAGTTATAAATACTCGAAAATAAAACATATTTACATCCATCACGATTATTAACGTTCAGTTGGATTAAGAATAGCCAATTTTAAAGATGTATTCCTTTGAACGTTAGTAATGCACTTTTTAAAATAAAAATGTCGCAGGGTGTCCTTATCATGCTGATTATCCTTTTTTAAAGAACTTTAAAAGATTTTACTTCGATTTTTATGCATCGTAAAATTATGCTTTCTAACTAGATAGCGTACACTGTATAACATGAATACATTCCCAAGGTACCCTTTCTACACTCCAATAATGTCTGTAGCCGATAAAGGATTGTGGATCATCTTTACACCGTGTTGTTCTTTACGTAAGATTGGACGCGAATTTCTCGCTAATTAAAAACCTTTTTCAACTGTGTATGTGCTACTGTGTTTTATTGCAAGGGTTCTGTGATAAATTCGTGACTGTTCGTCTATAATTCCTCTGGGTTATGTAATATTTTACATTCATATGTTAAGATATTTTTATTCTACGTATTCTTAAACAGTTGTTGTAGGGTTCAAGGCCATATTTAGCACAAGATAGTTTATACATGGCGCCAGAATAAATAATGCAGGATGAACCCGGAAAAAGACGGAAAGATCCACCGACCCACGAGAAGCTACTGGCAAGCTTTCTCTCATACCCATATTGGTCGAACCCGAGACTCAAACCCGCACAGACAGACGAGCGATGGCAATGATTCGTAACGATGAACACTTTAAACCACTCGGCCAATCGGCGCCCCCATAAACTATAAGTAGAAGATAGTTCCTAATTTGTACATTTACATGTCTTGTTTGTTGACTGCTCTATGAACTGGCTTTGTATTTTTCATTATGTCTACTTCCAGTTTTAAATTCAAATGTAGTTAAACACACACTTTAAAACAATGTATGTGTCGTCGACTAATTTGCAAATCAAATATTAAGTGTTTCCTATCTCAAATTCCTCTTTGTTGAAAGTATCACCAGGTACGGAAAATATACTTTTTATTGGATTGTTGAAACATTGGATTACCAGTGCGTATTCAGGTAGGTTAGCGACTCTGTTGTATGATGAAATTTTCCTCGCGATATGGCAAACAAAATAAGGAACATACCCAAATAAATAATGTATACAATATGAATCAAGGCACGTAGATAGAGATGGCTTTTGGCTATTTGAACGTTGTGTGGATTGTGTCCGATGAAGCAGTCCCTCTTCCCACTTCAATGCACTGTACCTTATAATAGATTAGTATGTTATCTGTATGTTAATTGTTGTATTCGTTGTCATTTAAAAGGAGTAACTCGAATGTGATGATTAAGATACTGCTGACGCCTTGTAAATTGCGCTGTGCTGATTTTAAAGAGCTTTTCCTTCAAACACTGAACTCATATTGTATTGACCTTAGCCTTTTTGTAAGAAAAATAATTATATTTAACCCCTTACACTGTTGACGTAGTAGGTAGGGAAACTTTAACTGAGGTGGCAACACCCTGGCAAGATATTTCTTAAGGAAGTAAAAGGAAAATTAAAGTACAGTGAATTTCAACAAACGAGAAATAGTTTAGAAGGCTAAAAACAATTTAGTAAATTTCAAACAGGAAACAACTAGTCTAATCAAAATCTTAGCATGATTGTCAGTCTTACAAGACAATACATGGACTTAGCACATTAAAATTCCCTAGTAAATAATTTAGAGATGAAGTTATGTTTCCTCTTTTCTTACATCAGCTTTTGTCCGAACGTTTGGTCGGCAGAGAGAATGAGAGAGGGGAGAGATATTTTGAGATTACACTAAAACGTCTCATAATGAAAGACATCTTGCCTCTTTTCATATGTAGGTATGCTAATTTTTGTAACTGTTAATATCTACTAGCAGTTATCTATTTAATTTGAAATTACTACTGAAGAGTATGGTAACATAACGTTTGGTAAGATCATAATCTTAACACAACAACGCTTGTTTTGCAGTGAAGCAATTCAGGTATGCAATAATGCCTAAATAATCGCCTTACTAGATGTAACAATCTGACTCATACTGGCCTTACTAATTGTAACAGTTTGAATTATACTGACCTTACTAGATGTAACAGTTTAAATCATATTGGCCTTACTAGATGTAACAGTTTAAATTATATTGGCCTTACTAGATGTAACAGTTTAAATTATGCTTGCCTTACTAGATATAACAGTTTGAATTATACTGGCCTTACTAGATGTAGCAGTTTAAATCATATTGGCCTTACTAGATATAACAGTATGACTTATACTGGCCTTACTAGATATAGTAGATTGAATTTTACTGGCCTTACTAATTGTAACAGTTTGAATTATATTGGCCTTAGTATATGTAACAGTTTGAATTATACTGGCTTTACTAGATGTAACACTATGACGAAAAGACATATCCAAAATACCATTATTCAGACTCGGGCTTACAACATATTGTTTCCGTTTGATGCTCACACTATTATCAACTTATTAGGATTCGGACAAAAAATACACATATCGCATTGTTGTAAATTAGCTAATCATTTAGAATACAGTGAGTAAGGACTGGAAAACTATGTTAAAAGTAACGTACGTTTGTTGCTCTCGGATATATCACAAGGTAATTTATTTTTTTTTATCTCAGAAGGTAGATGAATTTCAACGTTTACAAATAGCACTCTGCGCATGATTTGTGGTGTACTTTAGTCCGTGATTCATTTGTGTCAACAGTTTGTGGCTGTTTGAGTGACAAAAGCCTTAATTAAGTCACTCTGTCATTTAACCTTCACACTAAAGTGCATCAATATCCGGCTATATAAGAAATATCGATCGTTTCTGCCTTAAATGATATGAACGGACGGCTCGTGCGTTATATTCGTGTTAACAAGTAGTCAAGATATTCTGGACCTGGGAAAAGGTGAGATTCATATGTATTATTGTTATAATGCATTATGTGCATTTCATCACTTTATCTAGCTTTCAAAAAAAGTAATTAATAGTCAGTAAGATCTTTATCAAGAATAATTTTGGGTAATTTGGTTCCGAAGCTCAAACTTCAAAATCTTATAAGTTACAATCTCTTATTTATTCCACAAATATAATTACTATTGCGTACTTCACAGCTGTATACAGTGGGGCCTTGACTTACGAGTTTAATTCGTTCCGTGACGGAGCTCGTAACTCAAATTACTCGTATGTCAAATCCATTTTCCCCATTGAAATGAATTGAAATGGAATTAATCCGTTCCGGACCTCCAAAAAACACCGCAATATCGATAATTCTGAAGCATATCCTGATGTTATAGAGGTCTTTCCACAACTCTCTAAGGGTGCGGTTTGTGCTCTCCGTCACCTCAAATCCGCGTAGGAACAGGTGCTTGGTAAAGAGCTTCTTGAAATTAGAAATCACCTGCAAGTCCATGGGCTGCAGGATAGGGGTGATGTTGGGTGGAAGGTAGAAAACCTGCAGAAAATTAGCGTAAATAGGTCGTGCCTTCTCGCAGATTATAGCCTCCGTCAGGGTATCTCCGGCAAGCTGCTTCTCCGTCAACCCACCATTAGCAGCTTCTCCATATTTTCATGGAGAGATGTCCGCTGTTTATTAATTATTTTAACGCCCTTGGCTAGCGTGACAGCCTTTATTGACTCCTTCCGCTTCAGTATGGTGCAGATCGTGGAAGTGCTACGCTCGTACTGCTTCGTCAAGTCGACTACACGCACACCTTGGTCATGTTTTTCAATAATTTCTTTCTTTAATTCAATGCATATCATCTGCTTCTTTGCAAAATAACCGCAAGCACAAATGCGAGCACAACACTAATGCTTCCATTGCGAGCTGACCGCTTAAAGTGAACGAGTGAGACACGGGATGCTTGGCGGATATTGATGCGTTCACTGTGACGTTCGCTGCGCCAACTAGCGGTGGGGTATCTGAAGCTGGCTCGTAACCCGAATTTTAGCTCGCAACTCAAAGCAAAAAATCGGCCGAGAGACAACTCGTATCTAAAAAAACTCGTTAGTTGGGACACTCGTAAGTCAAGGCCCCACTGTATTATAATTGTACATTACAGATCGCCTTTACGTTTAAAATTGTATAGCAATACTTATTTGTTTAATGTTGTTTTTAAACTACTTTTGTTACCATCGATTGCTAGTAGTTAGTATTCTTTAGAATTGCTGCCTAAGAATTAATTCGTCATGCTTTCAAATTGACTCCTCAAGTCTTAATTGAATGTTTTATTTCTTAAGGTGCCTGCATCATGGAGATACAAATAATGTTTGCACAGTGTATATTGGTACTGCTAATATCTTTACACGAGAACTCTGCCTGTCCGTGCAGCGGAATGAGTAGATGGGAGGACATCATGTGTCCTAATCGTGATAAAACAGGTTGGTGAAAATAAAATAAACTTCTAGATTCAATTTTTTACGCAAATAGGTAAAGCAATACGACTGCACTTAAATTTGATGATTTATGGTGGGTGATACTGGCTCTGAGAATGATGGCACTGATCCTAATGCTATCAGTACTACTACAATCAACACACACAAAATAAGTTTATCTTATTATTGTTATTGGTACATACACCACATAAATATGTTGAAAATCATCACGACAGTTACTTCTTCATCTACCGCTTCTGCCGATAAAGAAATAAAGTCTAACACATAAAGGTCTTATTAAAAATAGTTCGTTGTCGGACGTCAACTCTAACTAGCTCATTATGTATTCTAGATTTAAATCAGTTATTGGAACACATGCCACAACCAGATTGGGACATTAATGCAGTAATAACTGTGTTTATATTCTTTGTAGATTAACGTCATTTTTTCCAATATGCCGTAGGTTATAAATGGAAAAGTTTACATAGTATGTAAATAGAAACCGGTAAACCCTGATTTAAAAAATCACAACCTACGTGAAGTTACTTTTCACATACTAACAGTGACCGAGATCGAGACTCAAACTAATACGGAGGCGAGATGGCAGTAATCAGTAAAGACGAGAACTTTAGAAAATACGATTACCCTGCGCCATGACAATGAAAAAATGTAATATTAGGTGAGTACTTCGCCGTAAATGTTCATCTTTGGTGGAACTATGGAAAACAAAGAATTTACAGAATATTTTTAATATATACCAAAGCTGTCCCGAGTTACATGATATAAATTTGCTTTGAAATAGAAATGTTACCACGCAATAAATATTATATATTAGGACAACGGCCCAATACATAAAGTACAATTCAAGTAAATAGAATATGTACCATTGATTAAGGAAGTTAAATATGGTGTTTATCACGAGTATATATAGCTTAATTCTACAAAAAAAAATGCACGCCCTACTATCAACAAACATGACCTAACATAACAGCAATAATAAGCAGTATGAAAAGAATCTGCCAATGTCTTATTGTAAAAGTCTTGTAAAGTCCGCAAATTGTGCTGTATGACAACGCACAGAGATGTCAAACTCACTGGCTCACATAGTATAATTATTATCACAGATTATCTTCAATACAGAAAGGGTTTCATGTTATTCCACGTGCATGTATCTATCTATCTATCTATCTATCTATCTATCTATCTATCTATCTATCTATCTATCTATCTATCTATATATATATATATATATATATATATATATATATATATATATATATATATATATATATATATATATATATATATACGCAGTTGTATGTATGTATGTATGTATGTATGTATGTATGTATGTATGTATGTATGTATGTATGTATGTATGTATGTATGTATGTATGTATGTTGGGGTTGGGGCCATATTATGTCAAGGGACATTGTCACAAAATGTCCTAGAGATTATTATACGATTGTATGTATCTATATACATCTTCATATAAATGCGTTAGTTGACAATGTATTTCTCTTGTTTACGTTCTTGTTTCCATATTGTGTCTCATAATCTTGTAATATAAATAGTCCGTACTTTTATTAACCTGATGTTATCTTTGCTAAAGAGGAAATGAAGTCGGCTAGTCATAGATAAAGGCACACACGGACGCCTGCATGCTTACAAACATATGTACATACACAAATTTTCTAGAAAGAAATACATATATTTACCGTTGTATACGTTTTCTTATAATTTACTTTAATATTGGAAAGATAATGTCAAGTACATAACAACATAGACGTGCAATTTTTTTTTGAATTATTATTATCATTAAGCAATTTTTTAGAGATCAGTGCCATGTCAAGCCAAATGCTAGTTAGCTCTGATTACATATTTGTATGACACGCACGCACGCACGAACACACACACACACACACACCTACATACATACATACATACATACATACATACATACATACATACATACATACATACATACATACATACATACATACATACATACATACATACATACATACATACATACATACTAAGAATCATTGAAGGCAAATTTAGACATTCTTACAGTATAATGTCATTGCTATGGAAAATAATTTCTTTTACAACAGTCGTTGAAGGAACGGTGATTGGTGGACAACTTACGGAGACATTACGAAATCATAATGACCCTGAAGATATTGCTTTTTGCGGAGGTTACACGATGCATCTGGAAAAAATATTTAAAGTGAGTAAATATATCTACCTATGATACATCTTTAAATAAATTCCGTCAGTTAGACATTGTCATATATACAGTGAGTAAATATATCTACCTATGATACATCTTTAAATAAATTCCGTCAGTTAGACATTGTCATATATACAGTCGGGTCAAAGTTCTATACAAAATGGTTAACGAAAATGGCAATTCATTACCTAAACAACCATCCAATACTTCCTCTAGTGGAGCTTAACCTTGAATATTTAAGCGTGTAGAAGAACACAATGGATGATCAACTGCTTAATAGTTTAAACTCAATATCCCGTACCATGCATATTTATCTAATTTGCGTTTAATTTACTGTATAGGTTAGATTGTATCTGTGACGTTTGCCCGACCCAGAATTAAATTAGAACCATGTGTAATCAAGTAAGTCGGACAAGTCACTGTTTATTGTTAAACATGACCGCAGGCAAACACCATCCCTTACATAAGTTTGCCGTAGCTAGGATAGGAAGCCGACCCAAGCCAGTCAGAAAAGTAATTAGCACCTTGGGCTGGAAGGATGTTTTGTACATCAAAGAAGCTGCCAGAAGGAGTGGGCGTACCTTATCTTCTGGATACGCTGACTGACCGCCAGATTGAATTAGTCGAGTGGATAGGGACCCAGCGCTACCCAATCAGAATCGAGATAGGGGTGGGACCCTGATTTATTTTAAAGTATAATATCTTTAACCTGCCAGCGAGCTTTAGTTCGCTATAATCCGTTAGAGAGGGATTTGTCAGAAGAAGATAGGAACTCCGTTCGGCCATACGTTAATTGGCGGAAAAACCTATGGAACAGAATTCTAAGTGTAGCTTCTTAAAAGGAAGCTTCGAGAGACAGACTAGTGAGTGGTCCCAGTGTCTCCGTTAGAGACGGAAGAAAGAGAAGGAAAGAGGGAAATCTGGAGAGGAAGCTTCGGGGGACAGACCAGTGAATGTGGTCTCAATAGTCTCGATAGAGAAAAGGAAGGAAGAGGAGGAAGGAGAGAAGTCGGGAGGGGTGAAATCCAGGAGGAGTGGGAGGATCGAATAAATAGATGAGTACAACCAAAGGCCAGGTGGAAAATCGAACTCACACTGAAAATCATGAGATGAAATAGGCAATCACTTGGAGGACGAGTGATTTTGTATCATTTTAATTTATAGGCTTTATTAAATTGTTTTATTTGAATTTCATCTTTGTGTTATATATATAATTTAACCGTCGGCAGTGCTGTCTGGGGGCTCAGAGCTATACATCTATTTCGTCTTTAATTTAACTTATAAATTCACGAGCCAGTTGGAACCTCCATAAATATTTTTATTAATATATTGGAAGTACCTCACCCCAACCTTTGCAAACGCTACAGTATCTAATTATTTTACTTTTGATGAAAGTTTGTTTCCCCGTTTTTGATGATTTACTTCTACATTTTTGTTCTACACAACGTTTATAGCCACCGTTTACCAATTGCTGAATAAATACAATCCTATAAATATACTGCATTAAGGAGATCCATGGTCTGTATTGATTTATTCATCGTTTTACTTGGCATGTCTATTTAATCATTGCAGGTTTTCAAACTTTGTATTACAAGAACGTTTAAAATCTACCAAAATGATAGATACGCAAACGAGTTGATATTGAGTTTTTATTTATTTTATTGATGAATATATCGATATATTATCTATATTATTTCCATAATGACTGTTCTTACAAAGGTCATTTAGTTAATGACATTTTTTATACGCGTCTTAGTATTGCGTATGCATTCTAGGGGAGAGTCATATATATAGTTTCTTCAAAAACTTTGAAGTTAAACCCATATAAACATCTAATGATCCAAACGACATCATTGGTACTGTTGCAATGTCAGATTGTCAGAGTTCTTAACTGGCTAGAACTGAGAATTAATCTGTTAAGCCTAGTTGTACATTTTCATGCTACTGTGTAATATGTTCATATATAAGTGATTATTCGTGAATTCACTTAAAGGATATTTGGTTCTAAAACATGGTGATTCTTCTGTGGTGTGGTACACAAGTGCATCACAGTTTTAATTTGGAATACCTTTGAAACATGTTCAGATTGTTTAGATCTATTAGACTTTATAGGATTTTTATAATGTTTTATTTTATTAACCACGATAATTTAATATAACTCTTCCGCTTTGTACTTTAGGAAAATAAAAAAGAAGTTTGAATTATACAAAGTATTTAGGTTGTCGCATTGTTACGTAGGCCATATCACATGTAAAAGAAACAAATTTACGAAATGAAAATAATATAGGCAAATGTAATTATCTGCCAATGGAGAATACGGGTCTATGGTTTATGTAGGGTAAACTGTGGTTTTCCTCCCCCAAAAGGGTCCCGTAGTTAATAATTAAGAATTAATGGTCTAAATTGTCGAGGTGTACCAATTTTCTGTTGCATATTTTGGATTAGATGTCATTAATAACACCTGTCACACAATAAACCCCCCATTCATGACTATTATGATAGTGATTTTATCTTCAACATTAATTTTACCATATCAAATTTAAAGTTGTGGTTTGCTAGTTACTTATTAAATAAAGTGATATTCGTTTGTTTGTTTGTTGCGATGTGTGGTTTCATGGTATGTGTTGGTTTTATAATTGTTTTGTTTTGTAATATTTTTTATTCAAATATGGAGATGAAGTTTTTCCTTTTTTCTTTGCAATATATGAATGCTTCAGATTTGCCAAATTGATTGATAAGGTGAAGTATTTACACTAATTATTTGCCATTTGATATATCCAAATCACATGAAAAAGGAACCAATCTACAAAGAGTAAATAATCTGGGCTACAGATAATGGACTGGGTGCCAGGAATATGGGTTTACTGTTCGAGTAGCAGAAACGATCCGTGTAAATATGGTCATTTTTTACAAACCAAACTTTGGCATAGTAGTTATTAAGCATGAGACAATAACCTACAAATACTATGTCAGCACATTAGATAACTCCTATACTATTGGTCGATTAGGGCGCGCAAATGACAGAAGTCGCTAACCGATCTAGACGGAATCTTTACAGACACTAAAAAAATAGTAGTTGTAGCTATGATAAAACACCCATGATTTCTTGCTTATTAGATGGCTACGGTTAAGAACTCAAAGCTTATTTATATTTTGTTTAGTTACAACAGAAAAACATAAAGCACACGTTCAAAGAATTATTAAAGCCAAATGTTTTTCACATTTTGAAAGTAAAAACGTTGTAGAAAACTTAGTAGCAAATAATAGTAGATTTATTGTAGATGAGCAAAGTAGAACTGTATAAAAACGAGCGTGGACTGGAACCATCTGAGTGACAATGCTGTGCGCGCGCAATCAGTGGAGATCTTCAGTTCTTGAACAATACTAACAACTATCTAGTTGTTTCTCTTGTCAAATTCAGATATCTGGTCCTGCATTGTACACATCCAGATTCAGATAAAAAGACTCCATTCGTTCCATCTTGTATTATTAATGTGCAATAAACTACTGTTATATTTCAATAATCTGAATGCGATGTCTGAATAATGCTACTTCTTCTAATTAATTATGAAATATGTAATATAACTGATAATATAAAGCTACATTTTCTTGATTCAAAAGTAGCATTGGCGAAGAGTAATCGAAGTTCCCCGTTATCTTTTCAGGAAGGTGCCAATCCATTAGGTGTACGCAATGGTACTTTCTTTATGGTTTTTCCCTACTCTGAAAATGAGTGTGGCAGTCCTTTCTACGGAGGAAGAACTTACATTGTTGCTGGTAAGATGTTTAACTTTGCAAATTTAAAAGCAACCTCATTTCGCTTTTTTTCGTCCTTGGCAAAGTAAAAACGGCTACAAAGGCGAATTTTTGAAGTATAACACACTTACATGCATATATATATATATATATATATATATATATATATATATATATATATATATATATATATATATATATATATATATATATATATATATATATATATATATATATATATATACTTTGATAGTATGTGTGTACATGTCATTGGTCACGTACTTGAAGTATTTGTCAGTATTTCATCCTGATATTAAGGCGAACTATATCAGAATATCCGCTCATTGTTTCTGTTCAGAATTTCATTACGTATCATGTTTGCAAAACGTTCCTAATATATTATTCAATAAACGAGATATACACAATTTTTTTAAGTATAACACACTTACATGCATATATATATATATATATATATATATATATATATATATATATATATATATATATAGAGAGAGAGAGAGAGAGAGAGAGAGAGAGAGAGAGAGAGAGAGAGTCTTGTGTGAAACATTGAAACATGTTTCACACATTCAAAAATTAGATACCTAGCAGTTACATTAGTAGCGCAAGATAATGAATATAATCACTGAAGAATAACAACTAAATACCCAAGCTTCTGCTTTTAGTCTATGTCTCAAGCGTGGCTGGTACCTTTTGTATCGGTGGTACCTTGTGTATGTCTAGTTTATTCAATAATGATAGAGAATATCTTACAAACATGATGCATTGCGAAATTCTAATAAGAAACACATAGCGGATTTAGTGATAAAGGTCACCGTAATATCAGGATGGAAACATTGAACAGATACTTCAAGCACGTGATCAGTGACATATTTAAAAACATAAACTCAAACTAAATATACCTAACCATATCACAATAATTGACATACAAATAAATATACAGACAGACAGACAGACAGACAGACAGACAGATAGATAGATAGATAGATAGATAGATAGATAGATAGATAGATAGATAGATAGATAGATAGATAGATAGATAGATAGATAGATAGATATGGCATTATTCTCTGTTTTAGGTATTGTGGATAGAGACGGTGTACTTTACAGCAGCACGTGTCAGTATATATCATTTTCCTCCGACGTATCTGCCTCTTCAAAAGAAATGGATATTTTGCAAGGTCGAACGGAACTTAACTGTAGAAAATAAGTGCTGTTTGTCAAAAGACGATTCTTTGAGTGCAATGACACATGTACCATACAGAATAAAATCATTGATTAATTTATATTGTATAACATTATTCTGACCGGTCATACTCTCTCTCTCTCTCTCTCTCTCTCTCTCTCTCTCTCTCTCTCTCTCTCTCTCTCTCTCTCTCTCTCTCTCTCAATAGATACTAGCGAAAATCTGCGAAAGAACGAGAGTGGCGTATTTTCGCCTGTGGCACGCGATGATGTATCAGAAACTACGGATGATGGCAAAATAAAGTAACAAAATTGTCGAAAATATGAAAGATGGAAATGGAGGATAAAGAAAATTGTATATTCGTTATATAATAAAGCTTTAATAATGCTGATCAACTGTATTACATTTAAATGCTGAAATTACTTCTTTCTGGTTACTTATTTTGCTTATTATGTAAGTGCCACTCGTTATAAGATGTTAAGCTGTATGTGTATGGTAAAGCGTTCGATGTTAGGCTGTATGTGTAAGACAAAAAGCGTTCGATGTTACGCTGTATGTGTATGGCAAAGCGTTCGATTTTAAGCTGTATGTGTATGGCAAAGCGTTCGATTTTAAGCTGTATGTGTATGGCAAAGCGTTCGATGTTAGGCTGTATGTGTATGGCAATGCGTTCGATGTGCGGCTGTATGTGTATGGCAAAGTGTTCGATGTTATGTAGTTAACCATGCTGTATTTCTAGTGTTCTACTTTCTTTAAACTTTCTTTATTTAAACCATCTTTCAATATAAAAAACATCAGTGTGAATAATATTTGTCTAATCAATTTAAATCAAAATATTAATTCAAAACATAAAATTAATTATTAATCAGCAAGATGATAATATGCAGAGAAGAAATATGTACATAACAGCTGTGGTTTGGATGTATTGGTGTTAAAAATATAAAACAACAAAATAAAAGGAATCTTACTGGACATGCCGCCTTAGAATATTGAAACCAACCTGTTGAAACCAAGAATACTAGAAAGAAAAAAACAACCATGCACAAATTAAATTATCTTTTTTTCAACCGACATACTTTCTTTTAAATAAATCTCTAAATGTGGCTTATTAATCACCCGATAGGCTATAATAACTACTATAATAATTAAATATGCGGGATATAATTTGCGCTTACAAACATTTACAAATAAAAATGTTATGGCTCATCGATTTATATGTCAATGTAAG
The DNA here is from genome assembly GCA_030141615.1 of Unio pictorum. Taxonomy (NCBI): domain Eukaryota; kingdom Metazoa; phylum Mollusca; class Bivalvia; order Unionida; family Unionidae; genus Unio; species Unio pictorum. The sequence goes on from JARLTB010000200.1 coordinate 3,011,088, forward strand.
CTAATTTATTGGATCCTTAACAAGTATAAAGAAACTAGTTGAAATAAAAATGTAAAGGTTTCATTATTCCTGTAAAAAATAATCTTGCAAACACAACGGCTTTTCTCTTTTGCTCTTTTATGTTTGTTTGTCTTGTCTATGTTTTGTATTTGCCAATGAAAAATACTAATTAAACGTTGAAGACGCTCAGGCTACTTAGATTTTATTTAGCATTGTATGTTGTCAATTTATTGTATATATATAATGAATACATACGGGTATTTCAATTTATATTTATACAACATTAATGGTGCCTAGAATTTCTGCAACGAATTTGTTTCAAATAAAAAAACGATTTGAGAACACCTTTATATCCATTTAAGAACTATCAAGTAGGCTGAAATTGGCAGCATACGAGTGCCTTTATTTTCAAAAAGACATGCTACTAAAATCTGGCATGTTAGGTGACATGCATCAAAACAACCTCCGATAATCTTAGCACATATCTGAACTCAATGAATGCCTGTAAATGTGTTAGGGATTTTACGAGGGCTTATCACTGCAACTTTTGGGATTAAGATGTAACTGGTATTGTACTATTTGCTATGTATTATATACTCATCAAAACATGGTTAAAATAGTAAATATAGTAATCATGTTAGCACGAGAAAATATCTCTCTCTCTCTCTCTCTCTCTCTCTCTCTCTCTCTCTCTCTCTCTCTCTCTCGAAAGTTTATGTAATGACGCGTTTAGAGGATTTTCGCTTGCGTTACCCCACAATGTCTCTGGACTTATGAATGATGGTAAACGTTAAGTCAAATCGACCTAAAGGAGAGAGAGAGAGAGAGAGAGAGAGAGAGAGAGAGAGAGAGAGAGAGAGAGAGAGAGAGAGAGAGAGAGAGAGAGAGAGAGAGAGAGAGAGAGAGAGAGAGAGAGAGAGAAAGAGAGAGAGAGAGAATTTGATGACTGGTAGTACTGTTATTGAAGCAGAATAGTTACTTAGATCAACTGTAAATATATTACAATATTTTCTTTACCTCTTGTTGGTTGGTCATTTCGCTTCGCTTTTATTCCACAGTAATTTATAAACGCCGATACTTGAATAGCTGAACGTTCCTATGAATGGCGTAGCTAACCATATGTTTGTAGTGCTCTGCTTTGTTCATTAAAACCATATTTCATGTTTAAATCATAAGTGTGCATTATATTTGTTAACCAGTGTGAATAAAAAATAGAACCTCAAAAAAGGAAGCAATCACACTCGGCAAAGATGTGAGGAGTTCATTCACTCGGTCAATAAGCGGTTGTCCGTAGTAAATCTTAACTTCGTTCAAAGAGCAGATGCATGTACGTGTTAAAAAAAAACATATATGAATAATATGTACGCTGTATCAATATAAGATACCACTCCATGTATAAATTTATCATTAAAAGAAAACACGGTAAACTTTGATGTTGTTCTTCATTTTCATCAAAGTTGACAACTATTCAAATCACCGTGTAAGCTGCCTACCTACCTACCTACCTACCTACCTACGTACCTGCACGCATACATGCACGCACTCACGCACACAGCTGAAGACGAGGCCACCACCGCTACAAATTCAAAATCCATACTTGCACGAAAAATATCATCGTCCATTAAAAGAGTTCTGTTCTTATTCAGGCAAAACACAATTTTCCTCGTAATTTTCATCAATGTTTAGGACGATACAAAATACCGTACAAAATGGCTACATATCTACATGTCTGTACGCAGGCACGCGCGCACACATACACGTACATATATATATATATATATATATATATATATATATATATATATATATATATATATATATATATATATATATATATATATATATATATATATATAAAACATTGTTTATAAAGCCACGCCTACTTCTCAGTTGAGGACAAGGCCACCAGTTTAGTTTGAAAAAAATCAAAATCCATACTCGAACGATACAGATCATCGTCCATAAAGACCGTTTTATTTTATATTCAGGCAAAACACGATTTTGTTCTTCGTTTTCATTAATGTTTAGGGCGAAACAAATCATCGTGTCATTTCGTACTGTACAAGATACGCAAGAAGATGATGTTTATGTATTTATTTGAAGTGTATTTCATTTGTACCATTAGCAAAGAGTTCTCATTTATTTGAAACAATTAAAGCATTCATAATTTGCAACCTTATTGAAGAAGACTGTACAGACTTTTATACATTACATAATACTACTTGAAAATAAACGTTTGCATAACTATTGATTAAAGCGTTGCTCTCCTAACATGTAGAAAATCTAGACACCCTGGTTTTCACCAGTAATTCCCCAACAGAAGGTAAATCTGGGGTGACTACAGTCGTGAGACGTACAACGGACTACGCCTGGAATTAATTGAAACAAACAGCTAAATACAGGGACGGATATATACATATAAATGTAAATCAGAAATGTGCCTATAAATAAAATATTATAACTTAACCAAAATATACAGCACTACCCTCCTGAAACATGTATTATAGATGATTTCATTTGGGTAGGGGGGGGGCAAACAATTGCAAATTGGGTTTTATTTCATGTTGAGAGGGTGGGGGATGGCGTGAGTGGGAAAGGGGGCGCCAGATATCTGATCTCGCCTAGGGCGCCAAAATGACTTGCACCGACGCTGTCGAATAGGATACATTATCTACATACAAAATACATTTTAGAGATCAAAGAAGGATTAAGTGTACTAAATATCCTTGAGAAGCAACACACACACACACACACACACACACACAGATATATATATATATATATATATATATATATATATATATATATATATATATATATATATATATATATATATATATATATATATATATATATGGTTATTTATGTCGTTTTAATGACTATTTTTAAAAACAACAATACTTTTACCAAACAACTGGAATCACCTCTGTGTTGCATAGGGGCAAAGGGCTTAATGTATAGATATACAGAAAGTAAGGTAACTTGGAAAATGATGAAAAACGCATACAACACTTTAAGTAACGATGTATTTAATGAGAAACAATGCATATAATTACCTAATCCAGTCTTAAAATGGAGAGTTATCAGGAATAAAATGGACAGGTGTAGGATTAACATCCATACAAAGCAGGATATTCCAGTACCTGCACGATACCTGGTGATTGGAGAGGTACGTTTCAAGAGACGTTTACTAAGAAAATTACCGTCTTGTAGACTACATGGAAATCATACTGACTCAAAAAATCATCTCATCCTGAGATGCCCAAACACAGCAATAGAAAGATACAAAATTACTAATAATATACGAGAAAAATAAGGGGGTAGGGGTAGGAAGCCAAACAATTATTATTTACTAATGACATTAAAGGTAAGAATATATATTGAGAATTAATTAATCTTATCCATACAACTATAAAGATCACAAGACAAGATATGCAGTCAATCCAGAGGTCTTCACTATATAAATATTAAACCGACTACTCTGAAACGGTTACCAGAGAGGTTGACCAAAAGGATGACTGCGAGGTAACATCCTCGGTAGAGATGATCCCATGGGGAGCCTCTGGGATGTGGCCTCTTCTTTGTCTTACCTTTGTGGAAGAAGAACTGTGAAAGAGGAGTCAGATTAAATTATAGTCACAAAAATTTAAACAAAAGTTATAGTATGATGCCCAAGCTATGTGTCTCACGCGAGGTAGCACGGATCGTACTGATCTCTCCAAAGGTAAAGTCAATTTAAAGTACATTACAAAAACAAATAGGGGGATACACATAATTTACTAAAACTACGAGGTATAATGTACACAACATACACGCACTCAGCAGTAAATAATATTTATATTTCTTCTTTGGTTTAAAAAAAAAATTATTTCATTTTTCTATCTCACTGCTCTTAAACGACCACAAAAATATAAGATACGGAATAGAGGCATGGGAATGAAGGGATCGACCACTGTGACGAACGCAGGTGAACAATAATCACATGCCACCACCATATGCTACCCCCGGACCTCCTGAACTGTAACTAGTTTTTATTTTTATTAGATAAGCCTTCTTGTGACGAAAGACAACTCAGTATTTGAGGCCATTCAATACAACAACACACGGATAGCATACATTACATATAGCACACATACATATAGCACACATACATATAGCACACATACATATAGCCCACATCATATAGCCCACATACATATAGCACACATACATATAGCCCACATACATATAGCCCACATACATGTAGTACACATACATATAGCACACATACATATAGCCCACATACATATAGCACACATTCTACAATACAGATCCCTGCAAGGATAACTCTTGTAATTAAAGCTCTGAAACCAAAGCTATATAAACACTAGAAAAGGGCGGTGTTCAATCTCTAATCCAAAATTCAATAAAACGTTACCAATATTATGCTTGATTTTCACAAAGCACTATAGATATAATGAGGAATACACAAAACATGAAACTATCTACCAACATTCGGCACTAAGGGGTCCTATCTATGGTGGAGACTGAGAGGGACCACACCAATAAAGAGTGACTGTTGACTCATGTGTATATATATATATATATATATATATATATATATATATATTGTAACCTCAAGGCAAACATTTCTTCTGACATTGTCCTTCCTATCTACTTGTTCTCTGTTCCAGTTTTTGTACTCATTCTTTTCTGTTTCTGACTGCAATTTTTCTAATTTATCAGACAATTGTTCAAGCCTTTGTACAATTTTATCTAGCTTGCCTTCATTAGGTACAGTTTCTATTTCAGACAGAGAGTTCACATCTTTCTGTCTCTGTTTATCAGCTAGTTTGTGAGCTTCCATCTTAACAGCTATGGTTTCAGCCTCATTTAGTGTTTTAGGACCACATTCTCTTAGTCTTAGTCTGGTTTCAGAGTCTAGCAAGGCATCAATAAGATAATCCAGGGCTAAAATTTCAATAATTTCACCAGTTGCATCAGGATATGCCTGTCTGGTCAGTTTCTTGATGTTTTGTACCAATTCAGAAACTGATTCTCCTTTTTCTCGAACTCTAGATTTAAGTTGAGTTCTGTATATTTCAGCTTTATTTAGAGTACTAAATCTGGATTTTAACACTTTTACCAGATTGTAGTAATCTTTCCTTTGCTCTGGTTCAATTTCATTCAGCAAGGAGCGAGCAGTACCAGTGAGACTGCTAGCTAAATACAATGACTTTGAATGATAATCCCAGTCATTAAGTTCTGCAATAATATTGAACGGAGTTAAATATTCATCTATGTCAGTCTGACCATCATATAGCTGAGGTTTCATTCTAGACTGTTCATTGTTTCCAATTTTCTCATGAGCATGTGTGTGTTCTCTACTACTTCTTATTTCACTGTTACTTTGAAAGCTGGGGTTTTCTATTTCTCTTGATCTGGAATTTTCATTTCTGTTTTCAATCAAATGTAACTTTTTCTGTAGATTTAGCAATTTTGATTCAAAATGTTCAAATGTAGATTTCATGTGATCTGCTAGGTTGAGCACTGTATCTTTAACTTTTGTAGCTAAACTTGTCATTTGTTTTTCTAAATTACTCTCCAGTTTACCATAGGGACTTGAATCCCTTGATCTTATTCCATCACTGTTATAATCAATTTCACTTGTCACATTTTCATTTTCAGCTTCAGATCTCATATTCATATCTTCCAAACGTAATAAATGATCACTTTCCTCCATTTTTAAACTGTTTTATATATATTTTATCTACTATTGCTGGAGTCAGATTTTTATTTAATTTTTTTGTGTTTTCTTTTTACAGGAAGATCAACTCTACCAGGTTTTCAAGAAGATAAGATGTTGTTAATAAAATTTAAGAACTGCGTTATGGTGTTATATATACTTTTTTATTAGATCATTTTGATCCCACTTCTGACTACCAAATCTGTAACCTCAAGGAGTCTGGAAAATTAATCCGGGGTTTAAACTATCATTTTCAGACCCTGAGGCTACAAGGGTTCGTCTGACTCTAGCATTAGAGATAAAACAACAATATAGAAAGATTAAAAATTTAGGACATATTTATTCAATCATTTCTCATTTGTTAAACAAATTACATCCTTTTACCAGATTACATATTCAAATTTTACGTAGTGAAATATATCAGTAAATAGAACCATAGTGGACATATCTCGATTATCTAAAACCAATTCCGAGTGTTAAAAATTATTTAGTGGGCATCTTATGTTCTTTTAAATTTATAAGATCTGAATTTCAGAATCCTACTTTGGGTTCTGAAATTCGGGTGTAGAAATTTCGTCTGCTTATGAGAACTTGTACTTTAAAATCTTAAGTTCCAAATTACGTTTCTAAATTTCATACAATAAATCTTTTTCCTTTAAACAATTACCTCTCATTTTTCTCTCTTGATTTATTAATTCTTATTCTGGCTATCAAATTTCACCAGCCATTTTCCTACCTGTCTTCTGCCTTTTCCTTTCTAATCCTATCTGCCCTAACCCTATCTGGTCCCGATTTGGAGCAGAGACGCTCCTTATATACAAGTTTGGCACGTGTAAAATTCTGGTAAAAAAAGCATGGATTGGTGGGTATTACAATCGATTGGCCAATCCAAATCGACCATGCTGGCGGGACATGACGTCACGACAGAAGTACACACAACTCCGTGTTTGAATTCTCCTAATTTAACATAATGTAAGACGATATAATCTGTCATGACAAATCTATTGGAATATATTATTCTCATCTTCGAATGTTTGTGCAAGTACTTTAATATTAAAATCTTGTATTGTTGTACAAAATACGCGAATGGGTAACAAGCATATCGATGTACGAGAGGACATCTCAAAATGGCTTCGCTCGACCATAACAACGTGCAGTCGCTAGAATCAGCTGATCGAAAGATAAAGGAAGTAACGGCATAGCAATATATATATATATATATATATATATATTGTATCTTTCTACTGCTGTGTCTGGGCATGTCAGGATGAGTTGATTTTTAGAGTCAGTACGATTTCCATTTAGTATACAAGACGGTAATATTCAACATTATATTGGGTTTATAATCGGAATGTAATACCCATGTACTAGTATTAGCCACTTTGCCCTGTAGAGAAAACTTTAACAGAAGTCGCAAAACTTTCTCAGCGATAGCCGGGTACTCGTTTTCAACTAGTAATCAAAACGCATCCAAGTTCAACTCTGCATGTTTTAGCTTCAGCGTTCTGTCACTCGCAACGCTAACGAGCTCCTCTTCCGTTAAAGTAAACTGTCCTTGGCACGGTTCAAATTCCACAACGGGTTTCTAACCCTGTCGTACTGGTCAACATGTATCGACGGAAAATATTTGCTGAGGCTATTCAACAGAGCATCCAAATGGGTCACAAGCAATGGAAGAGTTTCTTGGTATTTTTTTTTAAACAACACTGGAAAACATTTCCGAATTTCCAGCAGATGCATGCTTCTCCCAAATTACCAATTTCTTCAGAAATGCGTTTATTCTGTCAGTTGAAGTCAAGACGTTTTCAGGTCTGCCTTGCATTCCACTGTTCAAAATGTTCAATTCATGAAATATATCGGCCAGATAAGCTAGTTTGGAACACCAACACTCGCTTCTGAGTACTTCTTCAAACTCCTTCAAGTTTTCACAAGAACATAACATCAGCATCTCCTCTCTCAGCTCGTAGAAACGAGATGAAACTTTTCCGCGAGACAGACATCGTACGTCCGTGTGTTGAATGAGTGTGACATGGTCCGCTTTCATGTTTTCACAAAGTTTGGCGAACTGGCGACATTTCAGTGGTCTCATCTTCATATAATTAACAGTTTTCACCACAATGTCCAGCACAGACTTTAACTTGGCTCCAACTGTTTTAGCAACTAGTCTTTCTCTGTGGATGAAACAGTGCACGACAATGATAGCTGGATTCATCTGTCGCACCAGCGAGACAAAACCTTTGACATTTCCCGTCATGGCAGGGGCGCCATCCGTACAAATGCCAACGCAGTTTTTTCAAGTCACATGACTGCAAATATAAATTGACAACGTCAAATATGTCTAGTCCTTTATTTGTTTCTGGTCACTCCTTACAGCAGAAAAATCTTCAACAATAGCTCCATTGTCAATAAAACGTACAAACCCCATAAGCTGTGATTTACCGATGACATCGGTGCTTTCATCCACCTGCAGTGCAAAGAATCCACGTGTCTTTATCTTCGCTAAAACGTGACTTTCAATGTCGCTGGACATGTCCGAAATACGTCTGCTTATCGTGTTGTCTGACAGTGGAATCTTATTGATGTCAGATACGGCACTCTCATCTCGGCATGCAGGTAAAATTACGATTTCGGCGAGGGTATACGATTTCATTTTCTTTGCAACGATCTCCGCTACAGCATAACTTGCTTCTTGAGCTTTGTCACTTATCTTAAACTTTTTCTCGAATGTAGCGGTTTTTTATATTCCAGCTTAGTACCATCTCGATGTATGCCACATTCTTGTGCGCTACATCCGGATATTTAGTTGTTAAGCTGGTGCCATGGCACTATTGGCAAGCTTTTCCCGCAGACAACACAGAGTGGTAAGGGACAGTCTGGGTCTCCTGCCAAAGTGAATCCCATTGTTACGTAATTATCACTGCATTGACGAACTTTAAGATTCCGATCGACAACGTCAATTTTTGGTACGTTCGGCTCACATGACGCGGTACTAGCTGTAGCTTCAGTCGACTGCTCCTGAGTTTTAGTTTAGTCGTCAGCTGTGGCATCGTCTAATTTTCTCTTCCTAATAAATCGGTCCATGGTCGCGCAAATACAAAAGTGTTATGAAAATTAATTAAAACCCTAAACGCTCATTAGGACAACAACGGAAACAGTAATTAAGTGGATAAACAACGACTAATTACGGCATAGTTCAGGTACCGCCAGACTTGGTCACTGGCGTTTTTGGACATTATTTTATGTTTTTACTGGCCACCGGCGGAACCCCTGGCTGGCGCTCACGGAACCCCGGTTGAAAAACACTGTAATATAGCATTTGTTATTTCTTCTAGCGTCTTGCCAAAATTATTTACCTGAAATGGAATTATGCTAATTAAATTAATTAAAATGAAAAGCAAAATGTTACTCGATGGCAATATACAGCCATAGTAAACTGTTGCAGTTGTAACATCACAAAGACTAAAACCAATAACGTCATCACTTTGCAATTGTCGTTGATTTTTATTCTATAATGAAAAATATTTCTCAACAAATGTATCTTGCTCAAATAGACTGCAAGAGAGGTATCATTATATGTATCATCATAATGCCACTTTCATACCTCTATAAAGACCCTTTGAACATTAGATTTCCAAACTATTGAGTAACATGGCTGTGTCTGGGGTCTGCATTTCAAACACACAATCATATGCATTACTGTAAGACATTTGATCTTACCCTATGTCAAGGATTTGAAGGAACATCTTAAAGAATTAACTTTCTTAAGTTTGATGATAATTAATCATAAGTTCGCAATGATTCATTCCAGCAATTATGAAAATCTATGAATCGGTTTTGAACATATATGTAAATTATAAAGCCCTTAACAAACCGCTAACAATGATGACAATCCTTCCACCATTGAATATGTGTATTTGTATCTCCCACTATTGTTGGTTCTATGAATAATACAACACCTTTCATGGCCTGTTATGGCGTATCCACCTGACGTTTATTTCATATTTCTCATCCCCGAAACACTGACTGACAACAACCTTCTAAACTGATCCAGGGATGTAACAATAAATCTGTTACATGTCATGTACTATCTTGATACGAATGCACTTGATAAAATATTGGCAGATCGTTTTGTTTCATTACACTTTCCATTCAGGACCACACGGAAGACACCACAGTTTAGTTAATTGTATCTTGTCGTTCTAGAGAAGACACATGGACAATAGACAGTATGATGATTTCTCATCGATGCAACTAAGAAATGTACGTGAATTGCAAACCTTTCATTTATTATCTCAGTCTAGTGCCACAGTATGGTTGTCTCATGTATTGTGTCCAAGAGCGAGGAATTACTTTTTAGAAAAATAAACCATTGTTGTCTTCTGCTGCGCATGAGTTGTTGTAAAATCAAACAACAATAGCAACAACATATACACCAAAAAGAACTTCACTCGTGAAGCTGCTCTCAACTCTAGGTCTCTGTAAAGTTGCCAACACACCATGCAAACATTATGAGATACACAACACACGCATAAGTAGTTAAGCTCTCTGGTAGGGTCCCATACACACGGGCTATACACATAGCAAGCTACAAAAATCCAGACAATTATAAGAGCTATCGCAAGGCCGGTAACAACCGATAAGGTTATGTCAGACATGCATTCTTCAAATGCCCCCAATCCGCTCCGTTTGAATCAGACATTGTAATGAAATTGCAAATGAAAAATCCTGCACTTACCAATCAGACTGGTTCATTAATCACTCCACATGCAATTCCACGTGATTTATATTTAGCATATCATTCCATGTGATAATACAGTAATAATAGCAATTTTTTAAACATTTATATTTTCTCATGCGTATAACTTTTATAATTAGGTTCGACAGGTCACACATCAGTCCTCTTTAACACATTCGTATTAATGCGCGATGGATAGAAACATTATCAAGTTGCTCCAGACAGTCATGGCGCAATACTATCAAATCGTAATAATTATTTTATTTTCTCTAACTTGTTTCTTCTGTTCTAAGAGCGGCGTATATATAGCTAGATTCTCCTTATATAATTATTCAGATTTTCATAAAAGAGTACACGACATCATGACTTTGATACAACGTGCAATGGAATAACTAAACATGATTAAGACTGTGTTGAATCTACAAAATGCAGGGTTATTTTGATTGAACATATGAGGGAGAAAAATAATATTGAGAACCTCGTGCAGAGAAGTCCGCGACTGGGATTTCCTTGTCTCCGTGCAAACCCCTACATAGATTAGATTAATATTCCGGCATAGACGTGGTGTCAAAACTTCGTTCGATGATATTATCTATGGTAGCCAGCGGAGTGCAGTCTTTAAACTAATTTACAATTAAATCAAAGTGAAATAAAGAAATCCTTTAAGGTTAAGAAAAATATGTTCCTACTATATTACCTGCAACCATTATTTTTCAACACTGACATGGACGTTAGAGAAGCAAATGAGTCTGTCCAGTGCAAATACATATTAATACAATTTGAACAAGCTTCGGCGCATCCGTCATTCAAAGTTTTTCCAATAAGGAATACATTAACTCTCTACATCAAACCTCTTCTTCTCATTCATCTTTTCCTACTACAAAAACACAAGAAAACAAAATGTGTTATGCCGAACCCAATGTCACACCTGTCTATTCTTTAATCTGCCTCACTTCGCTAAATTGGGATTAACTACTGGAACAATGAAACTTTTTTTTATATCTTATCTATATTATGTATTAATTATTTATATTTCAGAGTGTAACGATTATTTTGTGAACAAAATATTACGTGTCTAATTATTGTCTATGATTGTACATTACATTTTATGATGTTTGTTGTTTGTAGAAAAAGATGTTTACATGGATTTGAGTTCAGGACCTTGCAAATTCATGTATTAAGCGATGTTCATCATAATGTTTAATATACTTTAAGTAATAGACATGCCCGTGCTTACAAATTAGAATATTCTTGAAATAAACGTTTGACCCTCGTCGTGGTAATAGTACTGTCTTCTGTGTTTATATTAAGGCTGTTTACATCAAAGCCAGTTTCGTTTATATCATTGTGATACATCAAGACTCTTAGCACATCACCACTATTCAAGGCTATTGGCTTGTCAGAGCATTCAAGATTGGAATTCAATCGGAACAGCAACAACTTTTTAGGAGCACCTTATACTACTGTACGTGTGATAGAACGTTTTGGATTATTTAGGATGTAATTCACAATACTGTACAAATTTGGAGAAATTCAAATATTAGTTGTCAGCCAAAGCAATTTAGAGGGTTGATATAGTCCGTAAAATGTCAAAATAGCCTCAAAGGAATTTAACATTAATTTCAAAATGGATCGTTCCTCGCATGAAACTATCCCAACAATATCAAAGTGCTTCTAATTATTGAGCAAGTGCTCACCTGTGGACAACATGTTTGTACCAATAACCAAAACTATACATGGTTTTTGTAAGAATAAAGGATGTTGGTGTATGGTCAAACCATGGAGTTGATTAGTCAATATTTAAAAATTATCACAATGAACCATATGAATAAATGAATGATTATAACGTCTAGAAGAAACGAGACTAACTTTGAATTTACTCAAGATACATCAATTAACACTAGTGAAGTTGCTTATCATGTATGCATCATTTATATTCAGGAATCTTTATTTCATCACTGTCAGATAAGTAGCGTCAAGGGTGTTTAGGTATGTGTGTAAATATATTTAAATATATTTCGTGGATCCTGTGCTCTTTCTGTTTTTGCGGAAAAGGTTTTAAACACTGCCGATGACACCTGGAGCAGCGGTGGGATGTATCATTATGGGATATGTCATAAAGACGATACGATCAATGCTAACATCATCCTAGGATATAATATTCAAAACAAGTGCCAATTTTGTCACCATAAAGTCGCCATAGATGAAGTCAGAATGATTGAAGTCAATATGGGAAAAGTAAATCTGAAAATTACATGAGTTTTTTGGTCACGTCTTTGAACAGAAGGACTAAATCAGAGCTTCGAGCATTCATTTATATCGATTTTGTGGAGAACCAAGCGAAACATAAAAAACAGCTTTAGTATGTTAGTGCTATAAGCTTTTGATTCATTTTAAATATTACAATGGTCAGCCACTAATAAATTACCAACATGTTGTAAGACTCTTCATGCCACCACTTATGTCATCCATGTTGCATCTAATTCCATGAGATAATGGCAATTAGACCCGTAAAGACTTATTGGATTGTCAAATAGTTTTAAAAAGACTGATTCCACATGACGATATAATAACTTTGAATTTTGGATCACATGTTGTGTGTTTGCGAGACTGAAAAGTTCAAAAGAATGGAGTGTGCCGATTAATTCTAGGTCTTGAATGTGCTGATGTATCAAATGCTGTCAGTGTGCGGAAGTGCCAACAGTCTTCGTTTATCACAATGGCATTTTCCATAATGTCTTTGAATGAATTCACAATAATTCCAAAATATTTATTTTGTCCAGACCGTCAGATGAGTACGTTGTAACTCAAAAAAATATTTAAATAAATGGTTCCTATCAAATAAAATATAAACAAATCATTAAATACATATGCCGATCAATATTAATAAGAAGAATTGGAGTTAGGACCAATAATAGTTATTACATTTTCTCTTAATATACATGTCTACAACCCTACTGAGACTCCGTGTCGTAATCCATCCATGTGACTTATTTCACAATAAATGACAATGTAAAAATACAACACAGCTGACCTATGTCACAATACTCAACCATCCAATCAGAAAATTACCTTAATCTTGCAGACTGTTTCATTATTTTAGATGAGTTTAAAACTATCGAATACCTATTTATACCTCTATCTAAAAATAGATTCTCCCTTCATTGACCGAACGGAGAATTCACAATACGGATCAACATAACAATTGATTTTATATGACATTTTCAAACTACTCGAGAGTTATTACTCAAAAGCGATTGATTAAAGAGCAGATCTTCAATATTGGCAGGCGCTGTATCATCATCGTCCCAATAACACCCTCATTGATTTACCAAGCGGTACGGTAGAGGTAAAAAAATAAATTTACCAAACGTGTGAATAAGTGATGTTCACCGAAAAGCCCATCTCATTATCTGTCTCAATGCACATTATGTCGTGTCCAAGAGAAACATTTAAAGTTCAAGTGTTGCCACAACAGTTGGAAACACCTTAGTTGAAGTACGTTTCTGGTCGATTTAAAATCTGAAACTCTTGATTATTTGCGATATCGTACGGATTTGTTTCACGATTGGTGTGACGAAAGAAGCCATGTTCTTTATACGTCGAACTCTAAGTTCTTTTTAAGGAAGCTATATTTAAATTATTCATTTTCCGTTCTGACAGTATTGAACATGATTTCCTTTCTGTCTCATCCTTCTGTCAAACTGTTTTGTTTTGTCCAGTCTATGGCATCAGCTGCAAAATAAACCCACAAGTGAATTTAGATTTCTTAGAAGACGCTGCCAAAAAGGGTTATTATTATTTACATTTATAGCACGTCAATGACTACAAATTCGCAAAGTGTTTTAAAACATTGTACAAAGAATTGATTTGGCACATTTATTTGGTCCAAGAATTAGGAAGAGTGATTTTCGTTTCGTTTATCAAAGGGATCGTAATAACGAAGCTAAAAAGCGAAACCTAAATCCAAAAGACCGCCACAACTACAAGAGTGACAGTAGAGTTCACATTCTAAGTTATCTCTTATAAAGAAAGACACACACTTCAAGAAGGAGAGGTGATGCAGCAAAAGCGCGCACATAATCACAAACACCTCGATCTATAACAGTCTCACCTTCCACTTTTTATATTCCATTATTGTGGATGTCATCAAAACCCGATTTAAGACAAGTGTATCGATATTGAATGATAAAAAGGAACCAATCTCAAAGGGTACCAATACATCGTTTCCGTCAATACATCGTTTCCGTCAATACATCGTTTCCGTCAATACATCGTTTCCGTCAATACATCGTTTCCGTCAATACATCGTTTCCGTCAACGTATTATAGTACTGCAGGTGCTGGTGTTTCTTAAACTAAAATGGCAGCATTCCTTAAGTAAAACACGTAAGACAGAGCAGGTTGCAAAGTTTTGTCCAAAGAATAGCTGACAAGATTTAGTCCGTCGTCAAATCCGAGTCATCCAGTGCTGGAGAAAACTAAAGTACTTCCTGTGCAATGACATAGGCTATTTTTTTTGTATGATCCACGAAAACTAAGAAACAGTGCAATGACATACGAAAAAACACAACGACGATTCTCGTCAGGAAGCTTACCTCTTTACGGGAGCTGTAATTCTAATACATGATGTTGAGAAGAAAAGTAAGTGTTTATAATCGCAATGACCCGCACGAAACAGACCATGTAGCGCAACGGAATACAACTATGAGGGAATCAAATAGATGAAAATTTTACCTAAGAGAATTCAGAATGCAATTTATAAAGTAAAGAAGAAGGAGAAACGGTTGGAAGCAGGACTGAAAATACGAGAGAAATCAGGAAACTTGAAATAAATTTCAACTTCAAATGTGTAGAACACGATGACGAGAGTTACATTCAATGTGCATACAAAGAAGGAGCACAGTTTCTCAATATGACTAGAATACCACGTACAAAAAAGGTGATGGCAGCGACAAAATCTTTGGATCAAGGATATACAAAAAAACTCTACTCCATAAACCCGACAGGGTATATAGGTGATATTATTAGACCTAAAGGGAAAGAACCCTTACTACCATACGGGGAGATGACATCTAAAGAGGTAATAATTGTGGAAAAACCAGCTCCTATAGAACGTAAGATCAACAAAAAAAAAAGAGAACCGGACAGTTGAGCATATCCGATGTTCCCCTAGAGATACCACTAGAAGCTGTGGTAAAATACTTTGAGGAAATAGTTGCAGTAAAAGTAATAACATCAAGAATGGCGACTATCCCTACAACGCAAATCTACGATGGAATGAGGATACTTGAAATAGAGAAAATACATCTCCAAACTATTAAATTGCCATACTTTATGCACGGATTTCTTGCAAAAACATGGTATAAAGGATGTATCTATGACAGAAAATGCAACAGGTGTAATGAGACCGGTCATACCCCATTCAAATGTCCCCAAAATAACGACGAACAACGAAGGAGAACATAACAAACACAAAAACATCAACCGGACCAGAAACTACAACAACATCAGGACAAATGGATATTAGGGAAACAGGAACAGGCACAACAAGAACAGGACCAAGGGAAACAACAACAAAAGAAGGATAAACCAATCACTATAAAAATGACGTGTAGCACTCCAAAAACTCAAATAAACAATGAACAACATCAGTCAACACAAAGAACAACCCAACAGGAGAAACAAACGGAAACAGCGAATGTAATAGGAACCAATCGGGAACAACATAAAGAGAAAAGGATTGAGAAGCCAAAAACAGCGAATGAAACAGAGAACAATCGGAAACAAGATATAGAGAAAACAATAGAGTTAAATCCAAATAAAACACCATGATAACAGCAGAACATAACATGCAAACCAAGCCCAGAAATAAGACCAAAGTAAATAACAAAGAAGATTTGAGAGAATAGGACAGATTAAGGAGTAAATTGAAAAGAGGAATAGAAAGAGAAAACAAAGAGGAAAATGATTTTATGACAGCCATGAGTATTACCTTAGAGACGATATATATATATATATATATATATATATATATATATATATATATATATATATATATATATATATATATATATATATATATATTAACAAATTTAAAAAAAAAATATTTTACAAAATTTAAACAAGATATTAAATTTTACAAACATGAAATAAGAGATCACAAGACCTTGTAGCAAACATCTAATATAAGGGAAGGTGGGCCTCCTCAAATGGCCTAAAAAGATCAACATGGGAGAGAGCACTGTTCCCAAAATAAATTACGTAAATATGACGATATTCACATTACAGGTGACTTTGAGAATCACCTCTCTTTGTATGATCCTTTATTTTCTATTCTATATGTGATATACAAATTATATGATTGTAGCAAGACTTCCAATCGACATAAAGAATATGTAAACTTTAAAAAAAATGGTTCTTTAATACATACTAAAAGCTTTGTTAGATAATTTTCAACCGGAATAAAATTAAAGAAGAAAATGTGCAAAAGAATATAATTGATTGTGAAATTGAACCCACATTTATGCATTAGACGGATATTAAATACATTACATTTTAATAGATCTTACAATGTGAAATGTGCAGCCTAATTTGTGCTGCGAAATTGCTTTTAGCTCTAAAACAACAGCTATTAGTTACATGTTCTCCAATGCCCGTAATTAGGATCAACGAGAAAAAAAGGAGAGAAAAAAGAAAGACAATTAAAAAGAAAGCCTGACTGATAAAAGATTAATACGTGGAGTGTGACATACATATATACATACATACATACATACATACATACATACATACATACATACATACATACATACATACATACGAACATCCGTCTTGTTTCCCTGCTTATTAACGTCTTTCTCCTTATTTTCCTACATTCTTACTAAATATAAATTGAACAAAACTGCATTTACTCTAGACAATTATTATATTACTGCGCGATTGTGACAAATTACTGATGCTAGGAAAAGAAATAGCTACTTTCCTTTTCAATTGTTAGCTATATATCAATAAGGCCTCTTTTCATCGTTGTTGTTTTGGAACGTGTCCGTGAAGAATACAAAATTTAGTAACTTAGTGTGTGTGTGTGTGTGAGAGAGAGAGAGAGAGAGAGAGAGAGAGAGAGAGAGAGAGAGAGAGAGAGAGAGAGAGAGAGAGAGAGAGAGAGAGAGAGAGATGCTGAGGAAATTCATTCTTATGTGAAATTTTACATACATTATATGGTGCTTATTTTTGCCTTCCTAACCACATACGTCATTGCCTGTTTCTAGTTTACATTGGTTTACTAAAGATATTAAAAATATACGAGCTAGTTAAGGTTATGCTCTTCAAAAAGGTTTACTTAGGGATCGATCATTTAATTTGCAGATGGTGGAGGGACAGTAGCAAATGCCGTACCCGGATCATTAAATGAACGGTCCTTATAATGAATACTTAGTACATTTGGGCAAATGAATTTGGCCTGACTCCTCTGTGCGTCGTATTGCCTATGCCCACTCATTGGCGATGTCTTTAATCTTTATAGAAATTATTCACGCTAGGGTTTAACGCCATTTTTCAACACATGATGGGCTATACATGGCAGCCAGTATAAATGGTGGAGGAAGAACCAAAGAAAACCCGGAAAGAACTACCGGCGCACGAGAAGTTACTGGCAAGATTTCTCATATACTCGCGTAGGCAAAGGTGAGATGGCAGTGATCCGTAACGGCTGTTTGTTTTTCATTTAAATATTAGGATGCCACAAACAAAAGTTGTGGAATAGACGAATTTCAGCCACGTCTATTCCTCTATATAACGAGGCACGTCTTTCTACAACAACGATGCACATTCTCTTTTCATCTTCTACCTACGACGCTTGTTTCGTCTCTTTCTGATTACTCCTTGGTACTTTACTAATCATATCGCTAAGATGTCTGCAGTGTGGCAGTATATAATGATTCCTAGCATTGGGGCATCGTGTCGCAACATGTAACATCATGTCCCATCCAGTCCCTCACATTGTCATGACACCTGACCAACCCGTCTTAACACTAACCTCTTAATGCTGAGTGCCTAGTGAGGCAGTTCTTAGTACAACTTATTTTTTAAAAAATTGATATGACTCGGCTGTGGTTCGAACCTGCGAACTCCCACATTCATGGCGGACGCACAGTCACTAGACCACATGAGTGATATGATTCAGAACACATTCTGAAACTTCCAATATATTAAACAATTATATTACATAAAACGGATAGTGATAAGGAATGCAATTTTATATTTCACGTATCTCTGCAGCTGAAGATTGCTTCCGTAAAAGAAAAACTGACAAAAACTAGTTGAGATTTTTATTTTTAAAAATGTTGATTTACACTATAAATGCCCCAGTTGTTGCTGAAAATCCACAGTCAGAGAACGGGAATAATCGGGTTCTCAATGCAAACACTTTGTTCGTGCAAGCTTTGAGTGAACTCAGTATTTTCAAATATTAAAGACAAAATAAACCACCCGGGGGTAACCATGTACGCAGTAACGAAAACCCGTACAATTTTGTTCATAATATAATTCAGTATATATAATTATACTGAATTCCGTGACACTGATCTTATGTGTTGTGCCTACTCCACACGTTCTTGCATTCCACATAGCATGTTAAACTCTACTACTATTTCTCGTGGCTTACTGTACTAGTAAATTTTAATGTTTATGTATGTCTCATACCCCACTTTGGTATGTGAAAATTATCATACTGCACCAGTAATGTCAGTTTGTACACTGAAAACATGAAAGCCATTCATACCTGAATTCATTCTGTGGAAATAAGTTAATAGAGTTTCTGAAATGTAGTGATGCTCCGCTTG
This sequence comes from Unio pictorum, assembly GCA_030141615.1. NCBI lineage: Eukaryota > Metazoa > Mollusca > Bivalvia > Unionida > Unionidae > Unio > Unio pictorum. The sequence goes on from JARLTB010000200.1 coordinate 3,030,390, forward strand.
TATACGTGAATTTTCTCGTATCCAAGAGGTCTCATTTTTCACGTTTATTACCTGAGATTTGCAACATATCGGGCACTCTTATGAACTCTTGCATTACTAATTTGTTAACAAAAAGTTTTTCTAAGTTTGAGTAACATATTCAATGTGGAACGAAATAGACCTTGGGATAAATGTCATGTTTTTACGAATTTTATATATACCGCTTAAGTGGTTATATCGTCCGCCTGGATAAAGAAGGTCCCGGGTTCGAGTCATAGCAGACTTATAAAAATTATACTAATAGCTCCCCCGCTAGGCGCGCAGCATTGAAAAGTTAATTGTAAGACGGGTCGGCTTGATGCGAGGATAATGTGAGTGGATAAGACATGATGTCCCAGTGCTAGACATCATTATAAACTACAACACTGCAGATATCGTAGCAATATGACTTAAAAATTGTTAAAGCTACGTTTAAAAAAAAATCCAAATCACACAAATTTTAAAAAGGTTTCTTAAACCAGGACTGGATTACTGTTAAACTTTGCTTGACTTTGGGGAATTTGAGCTTGCCCAGAAAAATTAAAATACAATGTCACAAACAATATAAATAAAATACGATAAAATGACGTAGTATATGCTTTAGGGAAATTCTATATTACGTATATTACAATTTTATTAAATCTTAGGTGGTACCTTAAAATCAAATGTTGCTCGTTAGTTTGTAAGAAAAGATATGAAATTATATATATATATATATATATATATATATATATATATATATATATATATATATATATATATATATATATATATATATATATATATAAGAATGCAGATATAGTGAGAAAGGTGATGACAAGGATTACATGTTTATAAGAACGGACAGATACGTGGATATTTCGATAATCCTTTATAAATATCGACGTTATTTTACAAAAGTGATATGTTATGGGAGAAAAAATACATTAAACTGAACTATTAAACAGGCAAAAGAAATGGATAAACGTTGGTGGAGAGTATGCGACAAAATTGGATGACAGTATCGTGAATAAAGGTGTCACACGTATAATTATGATCCACGAGAGAGACTCGCACCAACGCCCTTACGATCATCACACTTCACGCTGCCAGCTACGCTACGTCAACTCCGGAATGACTGGACAACTCTTCTGTGATTTTCGAACTTTTCGCCCACAAAAAAGTCAGTTCTAAAACATCAGCACCAGCATCATTAGAACGGGAACGAACACAATTATTAACTGAGAGGCTTACCAGCATAAAATGCATACATCGTCGATGCGAATTCTTCCTGCAGCAACACTTGAAAATTCCGAGTTGTCGAATGTATAATACACCTGGTCAAGCCTCAAATTCAAGCTACCTGCAACCCAGACTGAAATACCCATATCAATACCATAAACAGAGATTTCCATGAGTCCAACAGCAACAACTCCGCCAGGCCCCGAGTCAACGACAGCCGCATTGACAGTTACTTTCCAGTGACAGTGACTTGAACTTTCACAATTTGAACTCTTACAATAGTACAGACAATACTTGCATTGTTTACTATTCTGGGGCCCCGAGTGGTCTAAAGCGCTCTCTGTTACGGATCACTGCCATCTCACCTCTGTCTGCGTGGGTTGTAGTCTAAGATTCGGCTAATGTAGTTATGTGAGAAAGCTTGCCAGTAGCTTCTCGTGGGTCGGTGGTTTTTCCGGGTTCTTCCTCCACTAATAATACTGGCATCCATGTATAGCCTATCGTGTGCTTAAAAATGGCGTTAAACCCTACAACAAAAAGTTTACTATTCCTTTAATTCGTTTCATAGGAAGAATGTTTCTGAACTATGGTAATTCCCACACGGGTATGTTTTTGCTCCATCTTATTTTGTTTCTTATAATACAAAATTACAAAGTTAATGCGTTAATTTCAAAATATTTCCAGCAACCTGATCTAATGTATGCTGTATTTAATTTCGTATGTAGTAACATTATTATATATCTACTACAGTAAAATTCATCACAGTTGCTAATGTTTCTGCTACAGAGTGTGAATGAACCTACTGACGTTAACTTGCATTCCAAAGAATAAGCAATTACATCAATTCTGTTCGTACTGAAATCTGAAACCACCGTATACATCTTTCGCTACCAGCACATTTAACATAGTCTTACCGTGTTTACCTATCTTAAGGAGAATTGTCATTTCCGCCTAGCCGTCTCAAACATACTGCTAAAGATGTTTATTTGTCGGCCGAATCGGGTTCAACAATGTTTTTGAGGTTTTTCTCTCACGTTTTCATACAAATAGTATCAATGTGTACCTTATGGTATTGTGTTTTGGCGAAATCGCCACAGAAACGGCTATTATACCGTCCAACCAGTCAGAAGATGTTCTTCCATCTCTGGTTTTGCAACATCAAATGATGTTGTCGTGTTGTTCATTATAAATGTATATTGATATGATCAAATAGTCAAAGTGTCCGAGCGATTACTCGACACCGAGTTCCCGTAATGCATAGCTCTCATGACATGAGCAGCTATTGGCCTACATACGGTCAGCTTCTGAGTCAAGTTTGTTTCAAACGATAACGGCAATACATTCTCTTTCATATGTCACAGCTAACGTTGGTAATACTCGTCTATTTCAAAGATGCACTAGACCACACCGAACCATACGAATATAATATTTTCACCTTAATTAAAAAGCAATATATATTTCATAGACGCGCAGGTCAAGGTTTGATTGCAAGAAAACATACATCATGATTATGAATGTAGTTCTAACGCAACTCTAAAGTTTTCACTTTTCTAACTCTCGATTAATACCAAATTCTAACGACATTATCTTCGAAACCATTTTCACTTTAATGTTACTGTTATTTCTTTGTTGATATTATGTATGTAATAGGAAGATAAACTCAATATCGGCTCACAAGTACTATCCATAAGAACAAGAATACTTTCATCACAATTGGCTGAAGCAAAATAATAACCATAGTCCCTATACATATGTTCTGCTGATGTTATGCAAATAAAAATAAAAAAGAAGAAAAAAAAAGAGTAAACTAAAATAGGAAAAGAAAAATAAAGATACCAAGAACTGCATGCTAATATTTTATGTTACAATCGTTTGACAAGCCAAGTCGTAGAAGTAGATTGCATAGAAATTTATTAAAATATTTTTAAAGTATTTTGGTCATCGTAATTTTTCAATTTTTTTTTAAAGTCATGCCACGTATTTTCAATGAATTTATCCAATGTCGTAAAAGGTTCTTTTCATATCGTATTTGTTTTTGGAATTATACCAAATATTTTGCATTGTACTCTTCATTGTACTTTTTGCATTTTACTGAGTATTTTACAATGTACCCTAATAGTACTTTTCATCGCATCTTACCTTGTATTTTGCAGTGTTTTTCACCTTTTATTTTTAACTTTACAGCAATATCCCGCAATGTATTTTATCATTGTATCTTTGATCATTCACGTTTACCTTGTTTTAGTGAATGTAATTTATTTTTCTTCTCGAGCCTCGAGGACTCGGCTCAAATGACCCGGAGGGTATTATTAGGACAGAATTTTTAGTAAAAATAATCAGATAGACATTTTCTCTAAGTTGTATTAAAGTAAATTTTTCACTAAAATATATTGACGCAATTTTCTACTAAAATGCATTAAGAATCAATTTCATTTATTTCCATATCACAGCTATATACTATTTTAATAAGTTGCGCAATTAAAAGCAAGGCAAAATTGGTTTGGATTGTAAATTACTCTTGTAATAGTCGGCTAGAATAATATGCTCGTTAAGCTACGTGATCGCAGACGAAGCATCCAGGGAATTCCAATTGCGTTAGTGGTTTCAATTAGAATTACTTCTAGACTCCCAATTTGGAAAGTGATTTTAATTAGGTGAGTGGGTTGCTGACGCGTCAAACTTTCAGACACTCATAGACTTCCAATTAGGTGAGTGGTTTTAATTAAGCGAATGAGCTGTTGACGTATCTAACTTTTGGTCCAATGACGTAAACAAACATGGACGCCCTGTGGTAGGGATGACGGTCCCTTGTCTGGCTAGAGTGAATTGAACATCGACATATGTTGCACTACTATAATTGGTCACGTGGTTGTGTCCGAATTGCATATTAAAAGAGGTGCGATACTAGCCCATCAGTGCTTTCATTCTGAAGCCAGAAAAGACTCATTACAGGTAAGTACCATCTATGTTTGTAAACCTCTTTAAGGAATAAGCACTTTTAATGTTGAGGATGTAAAGGTAAAAGTTCATGTTTGCAACATGATTTTACTGAATTATTTTATTGTATAATACATTGTAATGGAATGTTTAATTATTTTAAAAGAATTCATATTTATTTATATTTATGGTAAAGTTTATTGTAAGATACGAATCCACTTCCAGCTTCATGGTTAGATTCAATGTTGAGGTAAAGTATTCTTTAAGTAATAGAGAATAACATTTAGTATCATATTCCAAACCAGTATATTTTTTTTAAAAATGAGTAAAATACATTATTCGACAAAGATTGTGCATTAATCGCAGCTATTTCATTTTATAGTCTTCAGCTCTCGTAAAATTAATTGAGATTTAACTATTTGTCTTGTATTCTAAAATGCAGAAATTATACAAATGAATGAAGTTGATAAGCTCTAAAGGAAAGTGTAATTTCATATGTGTTTCACGTGTTTTAAATATAAAGCTTTATAGATGTATTTCTGAAATGCAGTAATATATGTATACTAGTTATTTAAATAAAGTGCTTTCATTCTTAAGCCAGAAAAAACTCTCTCATTACAGTATCCCTCGACCTCTCGCACTGCCAGTGTTCCCCAGACGTGTTTTATCATCGTAGCGATACCTTCCTTAAGGAGTTCATTCTTCTTTTCTCTCTTTCATTCCGGTATCCAAAGTTAATACGCCTATGAGTTTATGAGAATCATCATCTCCTCAAAAACGTCTCATAAAATTAATATCGTTGATGCCTTGGTTGTAATTGTGATTTTATATATCAAAACACTTTCGTTATCTAAAAGTCTACTTACAAGTTCAATTAGTCATGCTGCTTTACGTATCCATCCAGTAAGAAAGCAAGATAAAACAGTTTCTCACTTTAAATGGTCCATTATAATTAAATTCACTCTTTGCACTAGTCAAAAGAATGTTTTGTAAACCTCTCTGCTTCTGCTTTCTTTTGTGTTTTTTTTTTTTTTTTTTTTGGGGGGGGTATCCTGTATCCTGTTTGATCTTTGCCCTCCTGCATTTTTTTTTTCATGTGTGCTATTTTGTATGTATTGTTATTATCGTCATTGTATTGTTTTTTGTTTGTTTATTTGTTGTTTTTTTAATGTAATTTTCAAATGTTTATTTTTTTAAATTTTAAATTTTTGTTTTATACAATCATCATCTTCTAGGAAAAAGTTGTCCTCCCTTCCAGTTTCTTCCTTTCTTTTCTGCCTTCTTTTTTCCCTCCTATTTCTATCTCTTTCTCTACTTTTGTCCATTGTTTTGTGGCATATTGTTGACGTATTGTGTTCATTTGATCTATTTGTTTCTTCCATATTTTGCACTGCTTGTTTAGCTGTTCCCTGTCGTATTTGTAGTTTGCCTGTTGTTACTAGGATTGGCTAATTTTCAAATCGTTTAGTTCTTTGGTCTTACTTTTGTACTTGTGTAATACCAATGTTATGTAACTGCTGCTGTTGTTGATCTTGTCGTAGTCTCTCTTGTATTTGTTTTTGGTGTTGTATTACTTTTCTTACTGGTGTTGGGGTTGGTCCTTTTTGCTGCACATTCTCCTGGCTCCTTTCCTGTTGTTGTATTACATCATGTATCACTACTCTGTGTGTTTCTGTTGCATTTCCATCTAATTCTTTTCTGACTTGTGTAGTCTGGGTTTGTGTTTGTTGCTGTTCTTCTCTTCTCTTTGCGTCCTTGTGTCTTGATTTGTAGAATATTTGGATGGTGTATGTACTGCTGCATGTACGATTATATATGCAGCCTTTGTACCATGTTGGAGCTAGAAATCCAAATATGTAAAACGCCTTTCAGTTTGGTCTTTTCTATTTCTAATATCCTTATTTCATTGTATATTGTTGTTGTAGGAATATAAGCTAATTTAGACGATATGATTTTTATGCTGAATTCATGTTCGAACTTTTGAATTACCGCCTCTATAGGGATTTCTAGTGTTATCTCCGATATATGCAGTTCTCCGGTTTGTTTCTTTATTTTCCTCAAAATTGGTGTTCGTTCCCTCACCATTATGCTGTGCTCTCCTACATACATTTTGCCGTACGGTAAGATTGGTGTTTTCCCTTTGGGTCTTATGGTGCATCCCTTGTAGCCATTTGGGTTGATTGATAGAGTCGTTTGACGTATTCTCCATTTAGTACTTTCAAAGTAATCATCACCTTTGTTGTTCACGATAACTCGTTTCTCGGTAAATTCGACATATCCAACTCTTGTGTTCCTTCCTTACACTCGCATTTAAGGCAGCTATCATCTTGTATCCGAATTCTGCTTATCGTGAAAAACTTTTCAAGCTCGTTTATGTTCTTCCTAGTGGCCGCCATTTTTTCCAGTGTCTCACGTGGCTATAAACTCACTTATTTTCCAAACTATTTGATCCCTTTATTTCCTTCTCTTCTTTGTTCTATATTAATTTTGGTATTATTCCATATTCATTATAATTGATCCATTATTTGTCTAGCATTCAGTGCACAGTATTTGAAGTCTCCGCTATTCAATTTAAATTCCGGTTGACTTTTATGCGGTCTGTTTTGTACACTTCAGCTTTCGGGCCGTCCAATTTTCATCATAAAATCGTAGCCATCCATACAAAAACACATGACAAGATAACTTTTGACAATGACTTTAAAAAATCTGTATCCATTCAATTATTTGCCAGACAATAAATGAGTCTGTATCCGGTAATACGGACACAATAGGTTCTCAAACTACAGGTCACAGTCACGTGTGGGATGCGTGCCCGCTGCTGGTGGTATATTAGCCATAAATAAGAAAATTACCGGTACACAGAAGTTGGCTACGGTTGCAAACATGTCTGAGAATCAATTGCGTAAACAACAGATGATAAACATCACTTGTAGGTGCTGGATATCTTGGCAGACAATCGTTAGAAACGACATTCGTTTGTTTTCGAACACATCTGTCAGATAAATCGCAACAAGTTAATTATCAACAGTTATCATATAGTCCCTTTGAAATCGGTGACATGCATCAAAACCATCTTTGAAAAGTCAATTGCTTAGGATTTGGGATTTTCGGTACATTCAGAACTCAAACTCAAACTGTCGGTGGTAAGGTTAGAGGCTAAATGTCTGGGAATCCGGTATCCATACAAAATTGTAAATATTATAATTTAAACAAAACTGACAAATTAAGTTTCGATATTTTTTCATATTTGTCAGAACTACAATATATCAGTACAAGAACAATGTAAATCCCATACTTTTTTTTTTTTTTGGGGGGGGGGGGGGGGTCCATGACAAGATGAGCTAAGGGTTTGGTCTAGTAGTTTTTGAAAAATTGAAAACATTAAATGCTGATAGACAGAAAACGGACAAGACATTAATGATGCAGGTCCATACCAAAACAAGGATGGATAAAAATACAAAATCATCCAAAATAAAATCCTAATTTCAAAGAACAGCATAAGAGAATACTTTTTATATTGCAAGTCTCTGGTAGAGCACAATTAAAACTGTCACGACATTATTTTCCCTTTTGAGTTAAGTGGGCATGTAAGTATATCTGTGTGATGTTTTGTTTGTTTTTGTTCTTTAGGGCTTAATGCCATTTTTCAGCACACGATAGGCTATACATGGCGGCCAGTATTATTGATGAGGAAGAATCCAGGAAAACCATCAGAAAATACCACCGACCCACGACAAGCTACTGGCAAGCTTTCTCACATAACTACACTAGCCGAATCTTAGACTACAACCAACGCATACAGAGGTGAGATGGCAGTGATCCGTAACGGGCCCATCATATCTGAGTGATAAATTCATTTATTTAGGGACAATAAATATTCCAAACTGTGTAAAAGGACGGGGGAGGGGTCAGTATATTTAGCGACTGAAAATTTCAACAATGACTTAATTGTAAAAGTAGCAATCAGTAAAACTTTGAAAAATCTGACGTAAAAAAAAACGCAACTATAAAAAAGCCTAGTTTCATATCGTGTCCCAATGATAAAAGGTAAATGCACTGCCCTTACCTCAGCTGAAACAGCGCATCATGGTACCAATTTTTGGGCATACAATACTACTGTACCTTAGTTTGGAGTTGACTAGATCAACTAATGCTGACGTTAACGAGTTTACAAGGCTTTGTTCTCTGGTGCATGTGACATCGTTATAATGTTGACTAGCTTTTGAGAATCCACAGCTAACAAATGCATCTTTTGAGCTATGAAGCTTTTCAATGTGCAGTGTACCAGCTGTGAATGGTATTTATGATATGTAGGCAACACAACGTGAGAACAAAAACTGGATTTGTATTTAGAATTTAAAAGCAAATTTTTCAAAAGTTTTGGTTGGGAGTGAGGTTATAATAAAATAAATATTTCATCATTATCGTATGACTCAAGGTCTATATATATCAAATTTCAACAATACATATTAAGTCTTAAAGATTCTAAGCAGACTTGGGTTCAATTACGTGATTTGTGTAACTGAGTAATCAATTACAACTACATGTACACTGTATTTCTAATTCTAACTGAAGGTCCGGATTTGCATAATTACTCAATTAAAAGTCAATTACAAAAGCAAAGATAAATGTTTTTTTTATTCCAATTAAATTACACAAACTGAGAAAACATATTTATCTTAACTGCTAGGTGTTAGGCCAATAATGTAGGAACTAACACAGAATAAACAACAAAGCCAAGTTTTAGAGAAGAAAACTGTATAAAAAAATTTTTTTAATACTTAAGTCTTGATTCAGACATGGATTCAATTACAATGTAAGACTTTTAATTTGGCCTGGTTTGGTGTTTTATGGCACAGCTGCACATGAGTTATTTAGTGCTGAGGCAGTCGGAGCAAACTGCCTTGCCCATGGACACTACAGTAGCTGACTGGCTGGTCGGATCATACTTCAACTCTGGTGACTGCTATATCTATCTATAGTAATACAGAAAACCAGTTTTGTGAGACCGCCCCTTCTGCCCAAAATAAATCTCTCAAGACTGGTGGTCTCAAAATAGGTTTATCCATGATTATATTTTTCAAGGTCAAAATGAGACAGAATTTTAAGAAGGAAAAATAACTCAACTGCTATGCATGTATTTTATTCATTATTCACAGTTATTGTCACAATATTACAATTGTTTCATCTCAAGTCAATTTTGTCTGGCAATAATGATATACATCTTTCAACAAAATATGATGTGTACAAGTAGGTTAGCAAACGAACTGCAAAAATTAGTTAGGTAATGAGTTGACTTGACATGTCCATAAATGTCAGGCTGGCTTCAATGTAGCACAAGAACTGCATGGCTAGCTATGGTAACTCATCCTATGTAAGAATTAATGCCTCTTTATATGGCTCTAGGTAAATATGTACCAACAAATGAAATAAAATGACCGCATTATACCATCCAGAAATGGGATAAATTTATTTACAAACATAAAATGCCTAATTTACATACATTACAAAGCGATTAACTCAATAAACAAATAGAGCACTAGGCATAACCAGTGAAAAGTTGGTTTCTTAGAGTGGGCTATAAAAACTGTACCATCCAAAAATAAACAACCCAAACCTTTTAAAATGAGAATCAAATCTGTAAAATATAATCACTAATTATTCACACACACCCCAAACAGTATGGATTGTCTTAAAAAAACAAATGACAAATTTGATCACTACCAAGAAGATGTTCAAATTTTTCATTTAGGCAGTACAGAGTTTTGTGGTTTCTCACAAAAGATGAACAAAAAAGTACAAGCCTTTAAATTGATTATGAATATCTCAGATGATTCCTTTGAAAGAAACAATGGTTAATCATACTGAGGATTTACACGACTTGGTCACTTTAATGGCCGTTAGTGACATGTACTTTAGTCTCATTTACAGTCACTGCTGCTGTAGTGGTGTCTATAGTGACAGTTGATCAGTGTGAGAAAGAGTTTGCAGTCTACATTGAGAAAGTCACTGCGTTGTATTATCATTATTTTCTTTGTTGAGATGAGCCTAATTAGTGGAATTTGTCTCCATAGAGAAACAGCTTCTAATACAAAATGGAAATAAAACTAGACTCATCAATAATGAGTGCAATGATAGGCCATGCTCAATTTAAGTTATGCAAAAGTAGAACATGTGATGGGAAACAAATGGCAAGAGAAGATGGGCAATCAGGAGCCAGGTCTTCTTCAAATGATGATGTGGAATGTTTGAAAATCAATGGATAAAGACTCAGCTATAATGCAGCATCCCACACAAAGTTATGACGCAAATCCAAAAGGGCCATAACACTGTCCAAAATTAAGTATGTAATGCAAAAACCTATTAAATTTACATCCTGTTATATGAAACAATGTTCACAACAAATTGTATCTAAATATGTCTATTGGGACTTGAGTAATGCCCATTACAAGCAACATCCCAGGCAGAGAGAAATGAAAGTAATTGAACAGGGATATAACCAATGTAGACAAGACAAAATCCAATAAGATATGAATCTGATTGACAAGGGAAATAACGGTAACCGGACAACACGGTGCCGGACAATTCGGCGCAGGACAATACGGAGCGGACAATTCGGGACCAAAAAACGTGTAATTCGGAGCGGACAATTCGGAGCAGACAATTTGCAATGTATTCATTTTTTATATTTTAAATGCAGTATAAACACGCTTTCAATTAGCGAGTACATAGTTTTGAAACCTAGACGCTTTCAATTAACCAAGACATTTAATTACACAATAAGTGAGTATATAGTTTTGAAACCTAGACGCTTTCAATTAACCAAGACATTTAATTACATTTAATTACACAATAAGTGAGTACATAGTAGCTAGGGGGACCAGTGTATATAAGCATGACTGAAAAGGTCAGTGGACAGACACCTTTGGAACTTTAAACTTGCAAGTCCAGCATCATAGTCTGTGAGACATTATGGATTGTAGTTAGTTATTTCGATAGTTTTAGTTTTAGTTTTTGTTTTCTATTTAAATTTTAACTATCCTATGCATAAATAAGTAAAGAGACTCATAGAAATGGCTTTAGAATTTGTAGAATCAGAGAAAGGAAAATGAATGCTGGCTTACGAAGGTTATCTTTATCACATGGAAAGAAAAACTGAACAGAAAGAGATATGGAGATGCTGAGATCGTTCCTGCAAAGGTCGCTGTCATACAGCGAATGGAGTGATAATGAAACCGCCATCTCAACATTCGCACGCAGCATCTACTGGTCAACTTGAAACAACTCGAGTCTGGTCAACCGTTAAACGACGTGCAGAAGAAACAGAAGAACCAGCAAGAGTGATTGTCCAGGCAGCAATGGAAAATTTGAGTCCAGCAGCACAACCAACTGTACCAAAAACCTAAACGATCAAACGCAACATCAGAAGATATCGTCAGCTTCCACCTCAGATCAACAATAATCTTCCAGCTGAACTTCAGTTTACGATGAATGGTCGACATGATATTGACTTTAAATTGTTCGCAGCGGCGGAAGATCTTCAATTCCTTAGTGGATGCAGTGTGGTTAGCCGACGGAACTTTTAAAGTGAGTCTAGCTGAATATACACAACTGTACACTATTCATGGAACACGTGATGGCATCAACATTCCATGCGTCTTCGCCTTGCTGCCGAATAAAACGGAAACTACTTACACAGCTTTGTTGATGAAATTGAAAGAGATTGAACCGCGATTACAACCACACACCGTCATAACCGACTTCAAAAAAGCAGCAATGAATGCGTTCACAAGCGTCTTCCAGCCACAGATTCACGGCTGCCATTTCCATTTTGGTCAATGCATCTGGCGTAAAGTTCAAGAATATGGATACGCAGGGAGATACAACACCGAACCCGAATATGCGATGCACATCCGAATGCTGGTCGCTCTGGCTTATGTTCCAAACAACGATAAAGTTCGTGTTTATGAAGAACTGATAGAGCTCGATTCATTTCCAGAAGTTGACCAACTACTCAACTACTTCGAAGACACTTTCATTGGAAGACGATGACGACAACGAGCTGTTGCTCTGTTTTCATGCGACATCTGGGATTGCTACCAAGCTGTGCGTGATGATACTCCTCGAACTAACAACGCAGTGGAAGGATGGCACAGTGCATTTGCACGGTCAGTACAAATTGCTCACCCAACTCTGCCGAGGTTGATAGTAAAACTTCAGAAGGAACAGAACACAAATCAACTGGTCGTCGAACGTCTACTTGCTGGTGAAGATCCTCCTCTGAGGAAAAAGAAATATCGAGACCTGGATCGTCGATTGCGCACGGTTGTGTTAGATTACGAAAATTGTTTATCAATTGATTACTTGCGCGGATGTAGTCACAACATTAATTTAATGTATTAACATTTAGTATACTGGTAACATTTTAAAAAAGTGATTTTGTGCAAGAGTTGCTGGTATTTGCTATGACTTTTTTTGTAGTAAGCTAAATAAACTTTACTTTATACGGTATTATAGTTCTATTAAACATGATTAATAAAAAAATTTGTTTAAATTTCAAATAGATATGTTTTAAATATCCTGCTCCGAATTGTCCGCCCCGAAATATCCGCTCCGAATTGTCCGCTCCGAATTGTCCTGTGCCGAATTGCCCTAGAACCGAAATAACTATAAAAAACCAAGTTTACATGATGAAACCCATAAAAGCACAGTTACATTTAACCCTCTGAACCCTAATCTCCCCCATATTTCGGCACAATAACCTGAGCCTCCCCTGTAATTTTTGACAATTTTATAAAAAGTAAAATTTTGCAAAATGAAAGTAATATTATGCCTTAGAATGATAATCCACTATGATATAACAGCAAATATCAAATTGTCTCTTTTCAAACATGCTTATAAAATGCTTTTTATTACTATGACTATGTAACAAGCTGTCTCGAAATTTTGTTCATGTTGTACCATTCATGCTAGATCTATATTTCACTGACCATCTAGCGAATAACATAACACAGGCCGGGATACCGGCCTGTCGGGTTATGACGGTAGATAGCTAGGCCGGTATACCGGCCTGTCGGGTTATGACGGTAGATAGCTAGGCCGGTATACCGGCCTTTTGGGTATATACACCGTCACAACTGGCCGGTAAACCGGCCTGTCGGGATCAAAGGGTTAAGCAACTATGTTTATAAAAGGTTAAGAACATGACATGGTTACTCAATGATGCTGGTTTTACAAGTAGATTTAATGCTCTATGCCCAATACATGACGATATAAAGTCAAGTTAAGTGCCACAACTCGACTCAACTGTTCATGAAAAAATACTCATTAATGGAATATTTAAGTTTATGTTCAATGTTCAAAACAGAGGGCAACATAATCTATGAAATAACAATTATCGAGCTATGCTAGTTACAAGCAACATTCCATGTGAAGATAAAAAGTTCAATGTCAGGGGCTACAACTACACAAAATCAACTTGACAATGCTGAACTCATAGCTGGCACATCTAGGCATAAGAGACGAAATTATACTTAAAAAGATAACCACCAGAAGCAGAATTCACCTACCAGATATTATCCAATTATGTACAAGGGTTGCAAAGCTTCGTTGGTTGCAAGAAGTGTTACCAGACAGACCAATGAAAAGGTGATATCAGGGTTAGCAAATCTCGATGTGGGGGTCGTAAGAAATGAGCCTGGCTTATTTTTCACACATACCCAAGCAATATGAATTTCTTTGCAAATATGAGACGAACTGAGATAAAAACCATTCAACAATCTGATGGTGATGATGAGTCTGAATAATGTAATTGCATGGTATTGTATGGTCTCCTAGTCTAGTTATGAGTGTAGAGGTCATCTGACAGGGACAGATTGGATGGGGGTATCACTTCATACTTGTGAGTAGAACCACCCTTAGACATTACATAGTCCAACAGTTGTATAGCATTCCTCTTCCTTCCCATAGTCAAATACCTGTCGTTGCCTGAACCTCGCGATGATGCCTTCAGATTGAATTTTGTACAAACCTGATGGATGACTGCCCGCTCTTCTTTGGTGAATTCTGGTGAAAAGACAACCTCACTTTGATTGTCAGACTGGAGATATTCTGAAACAAACTTGTTCATCTTGTTGTAAAAGTCATTTGGAGTTCCTTGTGCGCTCATCAATCCCAAACCTTGCCTGTTCACAACCTGTCCGACATGTACAGGCTCTGCAATTCCTTTATTTCCTTCTTTACCTACACCACCTCCTGTCCAACCCATTTTACGCAGCAGCATATTCCCAATGTTGCTGTCAGGTAGAGCTTCCCCTCCAACCTTGAGATCTGCTAGAAGATCATCTTTTGTCATGGCTGTCTCATCTGTGTCTGCACTCTGTTTTTCTTTCAGACTCCAGCAAGTTTCCTTCAAAGCTGTCAGGGCTTTTTCAGCGGAATTTATGCGAGCCTCTTTCTCATCAATCCCATTACCATCAGCTATTAGGAGTTTTCCAAAATATGTCTCACATCGCCATCCAGATTCTGTTGCTTCACTTTTATAGTTTAGTTCAACTTTATTGAAATCAGCAATTCTCTTCAAACTGGACAATATTGGATCCTCTTCCCGATAAATGAGGATAAACTGAGATGTATCACTGCATGTTTCCTCATAATCTCTTTTTCTTTTCTGCTGCTGACAAGGTGCTGTTCTTTGCGTGATACCCATTTGTTGACAAAATCCCATTAATTGTGGTCCAGTCTTAGAGGTAAGTGATGGCACAGAAAAGCTTATGACAGATGAATTTGATTTCGATTTGATCGGATTCTGTGATTTGATTTGAGGTTTGGCAATAGGTCTAAATAAATCTGGTGATGAAGCAGGTATACTATCCATATCTGCATAAATCAATTTTAAATTTCCAGATTCATTTTCAACAACAGACAGTGAAGACCTTGATAGTACGTCTATCGCCTTTCCACAAGCATCTTCCTTGGCTGTTTTCTTCTTTGAACCACGACCTGTGATAACTGATACATGATCAATAAACAACTCACAAGCAAACCCTGCACCCCCATTCTCCAAAGTAGCTGGCTCAATTTTGTTGCTGACTATCATTTGACACTTAGACCCAACCATGTAAAGTAACTCTACTGAAGTGGTAGTCTTGCTTTGAATTTTCTGCAATCTATACTGGATTATCATTCTTGACAATTCCTGAAATTTGTCATTAATTAACATTGTTTCTCCTCCTTTTATTTCTTCTGCTCTGGATGATTCTTTCTTTAGTGACACATACTCTAGGATGTCCTTTTCCAACTCTCTAAGTTGTTTCATCACAAGTTCTGGGTATCTACAAGAGAACAAAGTTCACTTAGAGAGGTGGAAAAGCTGGTCTTTGCATTACTCAAGTTCTTTCACATCAATGGACAACTCCTTTAGCCGAGACATCACCATTGGTGGATACCTACAAAATATTTAATTCCTAATAAGGCTATCCTTGAAAACTTCAACCCTAAATGCTCATAAAGGTGATAGGCAATAGTATATAGCAGTGGTTCCCAACCTTTAGGAGCCATAAGGACCCAATCTTAACTTCTGATAATCTTTAGGACCACACATGCCAACTGTCATACATTTAAGCTCCATTAATTAAAAATTATACATACCTTGAAATAACCCTACATGCATACAATAAATCCAAAAGGACAAAGCACTAACATATCTGCTCAATCTGCCAAGGGTTAGATAGTGTTTAATACATTGGAACCTTGGCTAGCGGCTATGGGAACCACTGGTATAGACTATAATGCGCAAATGTGCATCAATGATGCAAATTTTTTTTAAAAAATGACATATTAAAAACCTCAGCCTAAGAGTACTGTAGCGCACAATGAAAATTGGTGAGCAAGTCATTTTCCAGTTTGCAGACAACGTTGAAACATTTGTCTCAAGGATTTTCTATGCCACCTGTTGAGATCATGCTCACTAATTATAAATTGTATTCCTTTCAGAGTGTAGCCGAATAAGTATAGTGCACATGATCTTGAAAGGAAGACACACTAAGGATTCAATTAAATTAACCCTACAGTAATAAATATTACTACAATATCGATACTTAGATAAAATGCTGTTTACAAATCTGGGAATAATTTTTGGGTTGGGGTTAAATGCATACATGCCATCCAATACACTTTTGTTGTAAAAAGTATGCCTTTTTTCAACAAATTACATTTTATGTCATCCAGTATATGGATCGTATATTGGTATATTAAAAAATAAATCAAAATCAAATAAAAGTTGTGTTTATCTTTTTTAATATCGCTTTAATTTCACTTTTTTTAAATTTGAGAATCTGCTCTAAAAACATCACGGCTGTAAGAGTTTCCCTTGCTTTTTAATTACAAGAACTGTATAGGACCTATTTTATTCCTAAGAAAACTGATGAGTTTCATCAATTTTACCTTAGCCACAGATTCATTATATTCACAATAAAATATTGTACTGGACCAGTCTATAATTTTATGGAAAATGGTGACAAGATGCTTTACGGTGTGACTGGTGGATGTTACACGAAGAAAACTGTCATAACAGATGGATCTTTGCAAACTTCAGAAAAAAGGACAAATCAACATTTTGAACTTTAAAAGAATATGAGAACAATGAAATACAACTCTCAGAATTGAGCACATAAATGTTCATTTTTTTAAAAATGTAATTAAATTATGATCATCCAGTTCAGTTATGAAGATGCCTTGCACGTATTTTCTTTGGAGGGCATGATATATTACTGTCTAAATAACAGCCTTGAGTAGCATGTTTCCAAGTCAACTAATGGGATTTCAATTTTAATACATGAATATTTAAAGAATTACAAATAAGTAAAACTGAAAGGTTTTGTGTCTCTTTTTGTGCCTGGCATTATAATGGACATTTATCCACTTCATGTATACCCAAAAGAATCTAGTAAATTTTAAGACATTTCTGAGACTTGTGGTGTTAAATAAACCCAATATACTGTCCCTCATAACAAAAATCAATGCAAAGTATCCAGTGAATTTTAAAGCATTTCTGAGACTTGTGGTGTAAAATAAACCCAATATACTGTCCCTCATAACAAAAATCAATGCAAAGTATCCAGTGAATTTTAAGGCATTTCTGAGACTTGTTGTGTAAAATAAACAGAATATACTGTCCCTCAACAAAAAGCAATGCAAAGTATCCAGTGAATTTTAAGGCATTTCTGAGACTTGTGGTGTAAAATAAACCCAATATACTGTCCCTCATAGCAAAAAGCAATGCAAAGTATCCAGTGAATTTTAAGGCGTTTCTGAGACTTGTGGTGTTAAACAAACCAAGCATACTAGAAGCAAGCACTGTACAGCTAACTGAACAATAGCTTGCTCATCATATATTGTTTAAATAATCTTAATCTTATTATTATCATTTATGAAGGCAGCTGAATCTGCGAATTTATAGGAAAAATTACACCACCACTGTGTGTGTGTGAGATTAGGATTTTAAACGTAGCGTTAACAATTTTCAGTCATATCAGTCTTATCGCTAAGATGTCTGCAGTGAGGCAGTTTTATAGTGATGTCTAGCACTGGGCATCATTCCGCAGACATGTCCCACCCAATCACATTATTCTGACACCAGGCCGACCATTCCTAACACTAGCTTCTTAATCCTGAGCACCAAGCGAGGCAGCTGTTAGTACTATTTTTGTAAGTATTTGGTATGACTCGGCCAGGGATCGAACCCATGACCCCCCCCCCCCACTTGTGCGACAGACACTCTAACCACTAGGCCACCGGAACGGTTACACCACAAACAACATAAACATTATGCAACTGATTCACAATCTACTAAGTTTAATATTTCAATTGCTGAATTCAGTAATGTAGACAAGAACAATCATGTGCAACATCTTTCTTTATTCTCAAAGTTTAAAATTATTCTTGGAATATAAACAATTACAACTTTTTTCATACTTACAAGCACCAAATTGTCTATAAGAATTTGTAAATTTTCTTTACTGCAAACTAAAAAAAAATTCTAACTGAACACTGGAATTTTCTCAACCCGGATTCAAACAGATTATGGTTTTTCAAAAGCACCTGCTACAGTATGACCTAAGAATTCTCCTGGATACAAGCAAGAGTCCACATAAACCTACATGTATTTTCAAATCGGGATGCAAGTAAATTCCAACAGCTGAGTTTTTGCATTGCAAGTTTTAATTTTTGTTGACTGTTTCTACAATGCACACGTCACTCAAACAAAGACATATTATCCTGATACAAATGCATAATTCAATTTTGGTCACATATACGTATTTTGTTTTTATTTTACTTCACTATTCTTTACAGGAACACAGGGTGGAGCCCTAAAGTTTTGTTCATTTCTATCCAGGGGTTTAAGAGAAAACAAATAAATATCATGTTATCTGCATGCATAAACACAAGGACAAGAAATTAGAATGAAGTTTGATCTGAGCAAGACAGAAGAATGCAACTTATGCAAAAAAAAGTTTGTTCAGACTGCATTACCTGCAACCATACATTTCCACATTGACATAGCAGTTCGAGAGACAAACCAGTCTGTCCAGTGGAAATTTGTCTGCATGTACTTCAAGGAAGCTTCGGCGCATCTGCCATTCTGTGTTGCTCTCAAAAGGATTACGTAAACTCTCAACATCAAGACTATTGTTCTTCTCCATCTTTTCCTACCTGCAAAGACATAACAAAAAAATTATACTACACTTCAAACTCTATGTACAATGTAATGTCCAGTCGGCAAAACATGATATTACTCAATATAAGCATGTGTTATTGCTGCAAAGTACATTAATCAAAGACAAATAATAGAACTTTGCTTTGTGGTAAGCTATGCACAGATTGTCTTTATATCACAGCAACAACTTAAGAGTGACCATCACTTCAAGGGCTTAGCATGATGTGAAAGTCGATGCAATAAACTTTAACTTGGCTATCTTAATTTTCTCTATTTATACTGTGTCAGTCACATTAGCTTGTGTTTCAGTGCACACAATGACATTTAAATGAAATCAGACCATACACAAAAATGTGTTATATGGTAGTGAGGCAGGAAACTCACTGATAGGACTCCTGATTTGAGACACTGATAGGACTCCTGATTTGAGACTTCGTACGGTAAACAGAGGTTACTCAGATTTATGAAATATACATGGATATATTCCAAATTGTTGGAATCTTAAGACATACCGTGTTTTTTGGCATTACCTCCTCTAAATGTATGAAAATAAAACTTTCAAACTTTTCAACACTTCGAAAAAATACTATTTTTTTTCTTCCATGGGCTGCTTAGTTCAATAAACAAGTATTCGGATATGTATTATGTTGAGTTCCAATGATTTTTACATTCAAACGATCCAATTTTATCTCACAATATGCTGTAACAGCAAACCACTTTTCTGGAATCTAAGCGGCATCCAAAACCAGGAAGCCAGAAGTGGGTTATTTCCCCTGTCAGTCCTATACCTACATTTAAATGAAATTAGACCACACACACAAAAATATCTTATATGGTAGTGAGGCAGGAAAAGTAACAGTTATACTCATACCAAAGTTACCAAGCCAGTGGCAACAACTCAAATTTCCAAAAGTGGACATGGTTTCAAAGACATATTTTTGCACCATACTTTGTTTTTACACAATTATTCCTTGCATGAAATTTAAGCAAAGGAAATGTGAATCTTGCCTAACTCAAAGTTTAGCACACATTATGTGGGGAACAATTGAATACATGCTTAACACATTACATTGTTAGAAAGATCAACATTTGAAACCTTTTTAAACACAATGTTCAAACTTTTAACTTCACACCTAACTTTCTGTTGGCTTGTCTGCCACATTTGTTTATCTAATAACTAATTCCATTTTTTTTTTTTTGGTATGCCATATAATAGAAACATACACAGTATCAAAATATAGTATAGCAAGCCTTTTTTGGAAAGCAAATCACCATGATAATCTCATGCTAACCAGCGTGGCCGTAAAAGTGAAGTGAGGGTAAATAATAA
The DNA here is from genome assembly GCA_030141615.1 of Unio pictorum. NCBI lineage: Eukaryota > Metazoa > Mollusca > Bivalvia > Unionida > Unionidae > Unio > Unio pictorum. The sequence continues at coordinate 3,050,612 of JARLTB010000200.1, forward strand.
ACATACCAATATTTTACTTTATGTATGCTTAATATCATAAGCCAAACATTCTGAGAGAAAAAAACATACCTTTCTAAGGTAGTTTGATTTTTACTCATGTCATCTTTTTGTGTCTAGATTTATCTGCTCAAATGTAAAGTATAGGATCACACCATAGCCTCGACCATGCCAAGGCTTCAATATGTGACACAGAAATGAATAGGAACACCCATTCAGATTCTTGATTTGGGTGCGCAATCGTTTTATTTCGATGTAACAAAATTAAGGTGAATTCTAATTTACAACCAAACCCAAATTACTGTACAATAGAACATAATGGGGATAACCATTTTCATTCCCTTGCTTATTCATATTTTAACAGAATATCACAGCAGTTAGATAAAGAGAGTAGAAAATAATAAAATGTTTTATTGCAGATATGAAAACTGCTGCAAGTCAAATTTTGGATTTTTCATCTGTACAATTTAGTAAATGAAATTGGTCATGTATTTGTATTACTGATCTTAAAAATAAATTGTTTAATTTGTTGCTTTAGAATTTAATTCAAATTCTAATAAAGCAAACGAATATTTTTCCAAGTTCCATTGACCTATATGCCAAAATAATTTAAAGGAAGACAAACGTCTAGAACAAAAAGCTATCCACTTTCTTTACTAATAAATTTTTATTTGTTTTTTTTTTAAAAAACAAACTTCAACTAATCCAATTTTGGCATTCCAGGCAACTGAAATATTGATCACTGGAACTTGAAAACATCTATGTGAGAGTTTTGAATTCGTTACAATAAAGATGTCCGAGTATGTAAGACTCTTTAACTAAAGCAAAATAACTTCTCTTTATAGAAAAGTGTTGATAAGAGCTGCCAAGTCTGTAAGATGTACCTTTATTTAGGCTGTAAGACAGTGACCCCAAAAACATATCAGGGGAAAAGTCTTTCAATTAGGACTAACCTTAAGGTCAATCTCATCTAAAAAGATGTCCACATACTTTGTACTTTAACACTGATTTTGCTTTATTTATCTGCTTTTCTGGTCATGTAAATAACAACAAACATTTTTTTTAAATTCATAATGAAAGTTTCACCTTCCAATCAGATCCAACTATCAGATGCTCACAAGTAATAAATTTATTTTGACTGACCGTTACATGTAAAAAATAAGTAAAAACCCTCTTCTTTTGACCAATGGCATTAAATCTTTCAGAACTCTAGGGTTTTTAAGTACTATTCCCTGTTAGAACAGAACATCAGTATCTGCTGACCTTTTCTTAAATTGCTAAAAAATGCATGAATTGCAGTATCAACCAAAGGCAAGAGTAATGAGACAATTTATCTGCAGTTCTTTTGCAAGCATTAGTCAGTTCCTCTTGGTTAGTCCTCACAAGAAAGTATCCAGGTGTTACTCTTGTGTCAGGAATATGCTGCTTTCCACCAGCAATGTCGGAGAAAAGAAAAGTGGAGATCTACTTGTTGGTCTAGGACGTATGAAAATCAAACCAATGAATAATTGCTATTAAAGGTATGTCAAACCAAATTCTAAAAAATGGTCTTACATTGTAGGACTATTGTCTGGATAAATCTCCCGGTTTGTACCACCATACTGATTTCAATAACTGAAACATTTCATGTGACAAAAAGTTCAAAAAAACTGTGAATTCATTCAGTGCTTTATAAATTCTAACCTGAATGTGACCAGAGTGGCCAGAGTACTGGCATTCTCTGCCCCATTCATGCTTAACAGTCTTTCCATACTAATATGGCACCATGTTGCGTACATTATGGGCAAGATGCTTTCCTCAGATAACATTGTGACATAGTTAATCCTATTTGGCAACTGCCATATAATTCCGTAAATTACCATAATGATGAGTTTATAGAGTAATATCCCTTTGCATACATGTACTATAAAATTACACAGCTAGTTAAATCCACAAGAAAGGCAAATTAAGAGTTTCTCATTATTTTCCTTTGCTTGAAGTTGATTAGCCATTGTAAATACGATATATATTGGTTGTTGTTGTAGGGTTGAATATTTTTCAGCACACAATAGGTTATACATGGTGGCCAGTATTATTGGTGGAGAAAGAACCCGGGAAAACCCCCGGAAAAAAACACCGACCCATGAGAAGCTACTGGCAAGCTTTCTCACATAACTACATTAGCCGAATTTGAGACTCGAACCCATGCAGACAGGTGAGATGGTAGTGATCCGTAATAGAGCGCTTTAGACCCCTCAGGGTCCCTGATATTTATTGGAAGCAGATGACGTAGTATTGTCTTTCTATGTACATATACATGTGCAGTCGTGCATACACCCCTTCGCTAAAAATCATAAACAGACTTGCTCGTCTTCTGCACTGTAAACTTGGAATGAAACGTGCAGACAATAACAGTGTTATGAACTTATGGTCCCACCTGGGCAAAATCAGGTTTGAAATTATATATCCATAATAGAAATGAAGTTCTGTGCATCTTTGATCTCATGTATGCTTCTCATTTTATAAATCGGTAGGGGTACAAACAAACGATGAGGTAACTATAGACCAGGGTTCGAAACCTATTTTACATAGCGTGCCCGGATTAATTACAAAATGAACGAGCGTGAATCACAAGTAGGAGAGTAACACTGTTTAGATTGAGATGTTTGACTGCCCTTCCCGCGCCCCATAAAACCTCTTGACGTGCCTCCGTTTTGCTGTACACAAAGACATCTTAATCTTATCGACTCCGGGGGTATTATAGGGACCAATGCGGTAAAAAAAACATACATGAATATGTAGCGAGACCTCAATGTATTAAATAAGAGTATAAATCACTGAATGATACTATCCAAGAATACCTAAATATATTTAACACAAATATTTAAGTGGCCGAGTGAATACAGTACCACGTGTCTGGTGGATTTAAGACGCATATCCTTCGAGTCTGTTCTAGTATATAGTACAGTAAATGAAAATTTCATTTAAAAATACAAAATTGATATTACCTTCACAATAATGTATACTGGGGAATAATTTATATATGAAACCAACAATGTCCGACAGTAACCCGCAATAGTTTTACTGGAAACTAGACGGTGAGAAGTCAAATTTCGCCCATAGTAAAAGTTTCCCCATTTAAGTGTTGGGCTGTCAGACCAATACCTTATAACCAACTCAAGAGAATTTAATATAATTAGAAATAATAATTAGTGAATATATTTTATCTTTACTTTTCTTATACAATATTTTGGTAGCTAAATAAATATAGAGGATAGTTTAGGTAGTATCGTAATACTACATGGACGCCGGATTGGGGTCTTTCACTTTTAAAAATATTGCCACGATTGACATTCACCTTTGCATATCACACTTAAATTATTATCATAAATGAATTCATATTTTATCATACAACATTTTCGTAAAATGTGCTGTACAAATCTCGAAAACCATTAATAACTATCCCCAGTATCCAGTTTTATTATGAGCCTGGTTTCCATGCCCTCGTTTATTATTAATTACATTCAGAAAAATGGTACGGCAACAGTCTATTTTTTTTCATGGAAACGAAACTGGTTTCACTCTAAGGTCTAGTACTTACACATTTATTGATTCATTGGATTATTGCTTTCGATATATATAATTGGTTGTGCCACTTAATTTGTGCAGTTATCTCTTATTAAAATGACGTAAGGGCAAGCCAAGAATACAGAGGCGCCCCGAAAGCAAATCCGTGGGTATGCTCGATTGGCTGTCAATAACCTTTTCTAGAACAATACCAGAGCATTGGGCAGTGGCAGTGACAAATGCTTTATCTGCTCGGAAAATGGACGAACCCGCCCATATACGAGTCTCCTGCTGTCTTGCAAGTCGGCTTTGGTAAGCCAAAGGCTAAGGGATTAAACCCTAAAAGACAATCCGGAGTGGAGACCCTAAGGCGGTTGGACGATGTATACTGTACTACATCCCCTTCTGGCAACTCCTTGGTCTGGAGAGAGATGGGCTCCGCCAGACGACTTTTGCCCAAGACACACTGATAATGCTGCCGTTGACCACCAGGACGGAGGTGACTATTGTGCTACTGTTACATTGCATAAAATTTTAGCGAGAGACAGCGTTGCCATCGCCACCAGGAACATTGGAACTCTGGCGCAAACTGGAAAGCTCCAAGAGTTGATACATGAGATGGAACGTGGCACATTCTGGGACTCTGTGAAGTAAGATGGAATGCCCTAAGAGAACATCAAACTGAAGATGGGCATATATTATAATATAGTGGAGAGATGGACATGTCCATAAATGGAGTAGGCTTCCTTGTAAACAAAACCATCAAGGGATCTGTCGTCCCATATTTATCAGAATCATCTCCATTGATCTGATAGCGTCTCCCTTTAATATCACAATTATCCAAGTCTATGCAGCAACTACTGAACATGATGATGAAGAAATAGAGGAGTTTTACAACACATTCCAGGGTATAATACACATAGTAAGTAAAAAAGACATCTTGATCATCCAAGGAGACTGGAATGCCAAAGTTGGCAAAGATGCTCTAAAAGACTGGGATGATCATTGTGGACGTTCTTGCAATGAGCTTACCGATGAAAGAGGGAGACGGCTGCTTAAGTTCGCAAGCTACAACAACTTGGTACTAGCCAACACTCTGGGCCAACATAAAGCTTCACGATGCTGGACATGGCATGCACCAAATAGAACCCATCATAACCAGATCGACTACATACTGGTTCAAAAAGGTTATCGATCTGGAATCAATAGAGCAAAAACAAAAACGTTTCCAGGTGTTGATGTTGGGATTGATAATGACCTCGTCATTATGAACTTCCGAGTGAGGCTGAAGAAATTAACAAGCTAAAGAAAATCAGGCTCAATTCAACCTTGAACAACTGAAGGACCCTAACATCTGCAAGTCATTCCAAGCCACAATTGGAGGAAAATTTGCTCCACTTCTTGTGATGGATGTTGATGATAGAGTGATGACAGACACTTTCAACAGTCATGAAAATAGCTGCCAAGGACATTGATGGCCTCCATCACCTAAAGAAATAAAACCTGGGTTAAGGCAGAGATTTTGAATCTGCGTGATGCCCAAAGAGACCTGAAAAATACCAGACACACAATAGGGGCAATGGAGTACCGAGAAAATACAAGAATATCAGGAAACAAAACTTGAAGGAAGCAAAAGAAGATTGTATTGGACAAAAGTGCACAGAAATAGAGAGCAGTCTGATAATGAATAACAGCAAAAAAGCATTCCAAATTGTGAAAGACCTCACCAGACAGAAGCAAGTAAGAGTCAGTACCATTCAAGACGAAAATGGAAAAAAATGCCTGACAGAAGCAAGCGACATTGCAGAAAGATAATTTGAGTAATGTAAATAACTCTACAAACATCCGTCCACAGGAGACCAAGAGGTTCTTGAAGTTCCAAACTCCACAAATGATGATGATTTCCCCATTATCAAAGAAGAGATGGGGTCAGCAATGAGACCACTGAAGAATGGGACCGCAGCTTGAGTAGACAACATCCCAGCTGAACTTATCAAGATTGGTTGGGAATCAGTGATAGAGCTACTATCAAAAATATGTCACAAGATCTGGCAGACAGGCAGATGGCCAACACAGTGGACTCAGTCACGGATTATGACCCTTCCCCCAAAATGGCAAGCTCCAGCTTTTCCAAAATTACAGAAGTAAGGCGATGCTGAACAGACTGAACCACAAGCAGAAAAAATAATCGCTGAAGAACAGGCAGGGTTCTGGAGTGGAAGAAGCACAACATAACAAATATTAAATCTTAGGGTTCTGTGCGAAAAGTACTGACATCATCAGCAAGACATATATCATGTGTTCATAGATTTCAAAAAGGCTTTTGACAGAGTGTGTCATGAGGTATTGTAGGCCACAATGAAGAAGTACAACATGGGTCAAAAGATGACCAATACCATCAAGCAGCTATACGCAAAGGCTACCAGGCTACCAGTGCATTAATCGCTCAAGGTTCAGTGGGGGACTGGTTTAAGACAACAGTTGGAGTACGGCAAGGCTGTCTCCTGTCACCCACGCTTATCAACATCTATTTAGAGCGCATCATGAGTGTGGTAGATAATCAGGAGAATGATGCAGAATATGTTTTGAAAATAAATATTATTGCAAGAAATCTTGCTCTTGCACGGAGATGAGCTAGTAATTTATTTCCAGTTGGACAGGAAAGCAGAACGCTAGCGCATTAGAGTATTGAATTTTGACCCACTTTTGTTTGTCATATTTTGTGTTGGAAATCCACGCTGTAGTCAAAATAGATGAAGATATTAATTAAAACAGTTTCACCTTGATATTGTTTTCATTTTTCAAATGTGTCCTTGCCCCAAATAACCCCGAAATTTATGCTTATATACTGCAGTAATCGTTAGTCATGTTAATAAGCTTTGCAAGTGTACACACCATAAACACACTGATGCTTGCAAAACTCAACGAGCAATGAATAGTGCGTGCCTTCTTTATCAATAAATTTTAAAAGCAAATTGTACTCAACCCACGAACAGAAGAGAGGGGACAAGAAGTCACTGATCCGTCTCAGGCAGTGTTCAGTAAGGGTAGTGATGGGAATCGGTCAGAAATTCAAAATCGATAATCGGTTCCCCTTAACCAACTGATCATCGATTATAATCGGTTACTAAGAGCAAATTTTAATTTTTGTTAAACAGTTGATCAAGAGTTCAATATGTTTATAAATGTACAGGAGTATTCTCTTTTAAATTAACGACATGTATACTTTAACCCGACAATAATATTACATTGTGTGTTATATTTGTTCTACAACTTTGTTAAATGAATGCAATTTTTTATGGCTGATCAGGCAAATGTAACTGAAATACTGCTACAATCATCCAAAATTATTTCGTTCATATGTGCTGTGTCTATAATTTAAAGTATAGAAGCACAAGTTTTTCTTGTTTGTCATTGTTTATAAATACTACAAAAGCTGTTTCAATTTAACTGAAGCAAATCAACAAAATGTGTTTAAATTTATTAACTCAACAATTTAACAACTTGACCATGTAATAATGACTATATGTTCCTAATTATGAATCATAAGGCTTCATATTTGTATTTATGAAGGGATTTAATAAATTTCAGGTCACCTTTAGTAGCTGGAAGGTTTACTAACCTTTGTACTTTGCATACACCTAAAAAGTAGTCTCCCTTTACACACAATCGATTATGGAGTTCACAATCGATTATCTGCTCAACCAACTGATGATCGATTATAATCGATAATCGGAACAACACTAAGTAAGGGACCATTTAATGTTTGGGTGGTGAGATTCGGGATTGGATTTTCTGACGCGGATATTATCTTGTATCGCAAGATAATTGAAACTTAATTACAAGCAGATATAAAGGCCTTCTGATTTTAGAATCAAAAGATGCAATAATGACCACAATGCAATCCTGTTTTGGGTGACCTCTTCATCTGCACAACAAATATGGTCTTTCAAAGCAGACGTTCTGGTTGGAGGTACAAGCTATTATTTATATAATTGATTAGAGTATGTATTATAAATCTGGTAATTCATGGCGGTAGTCTCTAATAATAGATTTTAGTGTATTGTTGCAGACAGGAACTAACACTCTATTCTAACCTGATTAATTTATGAGACAAAACAGTATATAAAGAATGTCACAGGAAGCACAAGACGAAGTCTTATTTCTAACCCTTCCTGAGTTTTATTCTGAATGACAAAATTAACAAAAGTAAAATATAAACATAACATGGAAATTAAATAGTTCAACATAAAACCCTTGACAACAAGCAATATAAAAAGAAAACATATCATTTTTTATCTTAGAATCTTGTACAAATTAAAGCCAGTTATTTAAACTATCTGCTCAATGTGAAACTTAAAAATTTAGATGTATATATTATTACCCGCTTTGTACTATCATGAAATGAAACACATCTGTGCAGATAATACAATTTCAAAACACTGATATTCTGTTGTTTTTTTTTTTAAAAAATTCTGATAGTAACTAACATCTGTATACTCTAACTTTTCGTCTTATTCTAAATCGACATACTGGATATAATTGCATACGTTCACCACACTCCATACATGCTATCAAGTGTCCATAATCCAAGAATCTGCACATTTTCCATCTTCCATACAAATGCCACATTCTATAAAAAAACATCCAACAAATTAACAATAATTAATCAAGAAAAAAAGAAGAAAAAATAAAAACGGTCAAAACAATACAGTTAGTTCAGCTTATCACACTAAGAGATGTTCAACCAAATGAGAAAAAATCGTCTTTTCAAAAGCATCCTGTGGGTAAAATTTAACAATGTTCAATACGAAGACAACGTTATTCCTGTTATTTTCAAACCTCTCAAATAATAAAATAGTCTTAATGTAAAACATTACAAATTAAAAAGTTAAAACGTATCTGAAGCTATTGTAATAACTAAAAGATTTTAGATAGGCAAATTGCTAACATTATTAATAGCAGAGAGCACTTGCAAAGATACAAACACAAATCCATTTTTTCTAAGACTTCAATGACAGCTTTTTTGATTCACGATTACTGAAAGTCTCTCTCTATGCATCCTCTCTCTCCTCTCAGCTTCTTGTGCCAGCCTAGTATTTTGCTGTTCAAGGTAAGTCTGAAGCATGTCTACAACATGAGCTGAGTGTGACATTCTAGCTCGTTTTAGTTCAGATTGGGGCATTCTATGCTGCTGCTGCTGCTGCTTTCCGCAGTTTCGTCGTTATCAACAGCCGTTGGCCGTTTCAAAGAACTGTCTTTGACTTTGGCATAACGCATGGATCATCTCCAAAAATGTTATCTAACTCTCCTTCTTATTCATATGTCTTTGGATTATTTCCACTCTTGCTGTTGTGATCCTTTACATTTCTGTAGCCTCTAACGAGAGTCTTCCATCTCCCAGCAACTTGGTTACCATTAAAACTGTAGCCATTGCTCTGCATGCTGGATGCAATTTTTACCCACAATACCTTCTTCCACAGGCTACCCGATTTAACTTTCTCCTCATACTTCCTATACTATTGTATAAGGAAAAGTGATGCCTCCTTACTCCAACTACCTTTGTCAGTAGCGGACATTGTGCTGGAATCTCTTTTGTCTCTTCTTCTGTCTGACCAGGATCTGAAAGTATTTAAAATTTTAATAGAGTACTTATATCAAGCATAAGCATAAACAAGTGATCAATACAAATGAAAGATCCGAAACATTTAATATACAATGAATTTTACTATTCATTTAAATATTTATCAAGCTTTAATATCATATGGAATGTTGTGATTAATGAAACATTAACTTATAAAATGTGTATGCGACCTCCAAAATTTTTTTGCAGCTCTCTTATATTTACAAAAGATATCCAAAGGATTTTGCTCTCGATACATGAACAAGACCATGAAAATGCATGTTTTGGAGCTTTTATCAGTTAATCGTTAGGTTTATTTCTTGATTCATGATTTTATTTTTAACTTCACTTGCTGAACATTCATGGTGTGCATCAAACCATGCCTTGCATAGTCAGCAGAAGTGCAATGTATTTCTTGTGTTTGCATCCTGTTCATAAAACGTGTCCTGTAGGTGAATCTATAAATAAAATGAACTTATTATTAGAAAAACTCTTTGTTGTCAAAGAAAGAAACAGATAAATAAAATAAATAAATATACCATGTATCAACATGCATATGGTCCAAATTCACCCACTACCAAATTTAAGTCAAGAAAGTCAGGAATATTTGGGGTATATCTTCAAAAGGCCACACAATTTAATCAGTCTATCCAACATTGGCACATGTTGTTGTTTTTGTACATGGTATTAGAGCTATCTAGAACAGGCGTTAACTGCTCTAACGTATAAATGCAGGTTCATTTAAATATCCATATTAGTCCTACAATGTAATATGATGCACAAGTTATTTATATTATGGTGCTACAAAACCAAATATGACATGTGATACGTCTTACAGTCTAGGACTATGTATACCCATTTCAATCAGACTGATACTAACGACAATATTATATTCCTTTTTTGCATACTGGCATTAAACTAACTATATAGGTCGAGTGTATATTTTAAAGCCACAATGTTGGGCTTACCCTGTTCAATTAATTTAATAAGCAGCTATGAAACCACTTTAACATTAAAAATGTCGAAGTACATGTCATGCCGCTGCATGGTCAATCCTTTTCAATCGAACTTTTTCAAGCATCATCATTACTTTTTCTAACATTGCCTGCCAATTTTCAAAGATAAAATATTAATAATATATTCTCCTTAGCCCTTTTACATGCGTGTTCCACTGCGTCCTTTAGAGTAAAGAAATACGTTTTGCAACCGCCGCATGTGTACATGGTGGAAGCCATCTTTTTTATGTCACTTGCCCGCACCACATCTTCAGCCTGCACAGTAAGAACACGTCCAGAACACTGTTCCAAGTTATTTTATTCATATTCTGGATCTGACGGACGTTCTGAACAGCCAATCGAGCATGTCCAGTGTTATCTGGACGAAGGCTGTGACCTTGAATACAATGAGGATTAACTTCGTTGTCCCTGGTTCCCTCACTTTCAGGATTCTCTAACCTACCTAGAACACGACAGTTATAAGGTTCTACCTCAGCATACCGAGTACATTAATATTTGCTACAGTAAGGTAAATACATTACAATGTGCTGGAATACGCAATATTTGCCGTGACATTTGTTCTGGCTCTCCTTATTGCCGTTATATATTTTTATCCCAGATCCAGTAAGCCAACCTCTATACCTGGGCTTCAGCCAACCACCAAAAAGGATGGAAACTTGACTGACATTTCAAGAGCTGGCAGTTTGCATGAGTTTCTCATTGACCTTCACAAAAAGTTTGGCAATATAGTCTCTTTCTGGATGGGACAGAAATTTGTTGTCAGCATTGCTTCGCCAGAACTCTTCAAGGAACATCAAGGAGTTTTTGACAGGCCTCCGGAGCTTTTCAATTTTTTTGAGCCACTCGATGGACCAAAGTGCATTCAGTATGCTAATGGGAGTGATGGGCGTAATAGGCGTGCTTTATATGACAAAGCATTATCCCATGATGCCATAAGAAAGTATTACCAATCTTTTCAAGAGGTTGCAGATGAGCTTGCCAATAAGTGGTTGACTTTGACAAGGGAGGAACACGTGCCTCTGAGTATGTACATGTCAGCATTTGCCCTGAAGGCAGTTCTGATAACACTGTTTGGGAAGAACATCAAAGATGACAACAGAATATTGGAGTTTAGAAGAAAATATGATCTGTGCTGGACTGAAATGGAAAGACGATTGGTAGAGTCACCTGATGCCAAGAGAGAGAAAGATTTTGAAGATGCACTCAATTCCCTGAAGAAGCAAATAATTGAAATGATAAAAGATAGGAAAAAAAATCGACCAAACAATGGAGAGGAAGTTTTGATTGATATAATTCTGGAGAAAACTGAAGATGAAGAAATTCAGTTGTCCGACTCGATAGCCTTTATAGTAGGAGGGTTTGACACCACTGCCAATTTACTAACATGGGCTTTCTACTTCCTGGCAAGCCATCAAGATGTCCAGCAAAACGTATATGAAGAGATTCAATCAGTGCTTGGAAAGGAAGATGTGGATCATACAAATATTGGAGAACTTGTATACTTGAGACAGGTGCAAGATGAAACACTAAGGTGTGCTGTTGTGGCCCCATGGGCTGCCAGATTCCAGGACTGTGACGCACAGCTTGGTGGACATAAAATTCCTAAAAATACTCCTGTGATACATGCTCTGGGAGTGGTGCTGCAGGATGAGAAAATCTGGCCTCTGCCAAATAAATTCAACCCTGATCGATTCAGTCCTGAGAACACAAGAAAAAGACCAATTCTTGCCTTCTCACCCTTTGGATTTGCTGGAAAGAGAATTTGCCCTGGGTACAGGTTTAGTTACGCAGAAGCCTCAGTATGCATAGTTACCCTTCTGAAAAAGTTCAAAGTTCACATGGTTGAAGGTCAAGTAGTGATCCCTGTGTATGGTCTCGTTACCCATCCAGCAGATGAAATTTGGATAACCATCAGCAAACGATGAGGATCATACATATTTCATCTCAATCCTTTGTTTAAAAAAAAAACAAGGATGGAAAATTTTATTTATTCTTCTAAAATGTGCATAAAATTAGTAAAGATGCTAAAACAAGGAAGATAATAGCAAGCCTTTTATATGATATTTTGATGTCTTTACAGGAGTTTAAAGAGGAAAAAATTAACATTCCTTTTGTATCCTGTTTGTATAGAAATATTAGTGTGAATTTGATTGTTTGGGGTTTTCTGTACACATTATTGATAATTCTGTATCTAAAACTTGACACTTGTGTCATAACATTTGTAGACGAAAATGACAATAATAATTAAATGTTGACTTTTGGGTTGGCGAAGTATTTTCTTTTGTAGCTGAACAGTCAGAGATTTTTGTAGTATATTACATGTATATGTTGTCCAGTTAAGAAAGTAGAAATAATAAATTAAAGCAAGAATTACATAATACTTTCCCTTCATTGCTAGGATTCCAGAGCTTTGATTTTGACCTTGACACCAGGCAATTCGTTTAAGCATGTTCAATTAGTATTTCACTAGTATCTGACTGGGAAATGTTCAGTATTGATTGTTTTGACCAGTGTTAGTCCTTTTGTAAAGACTGTATAGGTGACAAAACCTCATGATTGCCTGAGTTGACTGGAAGCTGTGTATGTAAATTTTGCTTCAATCACATACCATTTAACAGTCACACTGTGCAATAAATATCATTATAGTTCATTTGACAGACACAGTTTCCAGTAATTTTACTTATTAAATATAGTTCATTTGACAGACACACTTTCCAGTAATTTTTCTTATTGAATATAGTTCATTTAAAAGACACACTTTCCAGTATTTTTTCATACTGAATATAGTTCATTTGACAATCAGAAGAAAAGGGAGCTGTAAAGAAATTTTGATTTCAAGTCAAAGACACTATGCATGTCTTTTTGCAAAATTGAAAGTGGTCATTCAGATCTGGACACCACTCCATATCGTTGTTGGATTGAGATGTACAAAAGAATGTCATATGCATATACATAACGAATATATATGTGTATATTCATTGAGAACCTTATGATGTACATAAGTTTAATATAATTTTTAAAAAAAGAACACATCTAAAACAAATATTTTTACCTGTACTCTATTTTTTTGTTTGATTTTCATTTGATTAATTGCAACAGCTTACTTCAAGTTAGCCAAACATATAAAATTGATTCTTTGCAAATGTACATGATGCTTGTGTTATTTGGTAATTTCCATATTTACTTTGGGAAAGCTTCTTGAATTTATAATACAAATGTCATAATAATAAAAAGTCACCTGCCTACCATCAGACGTGAAATTCGTATATTATAATATTATGAAGTTTTGAGACAGTGACAGTCGTAACTTAACACTGTTATAGTAAACGTCACGCAGGTCATGTAAGCATTTAACACCGATTATTCAGAAATGGGTGACTTCGTTTAGGCGTGTTGCGAAACACCCAATTCCACACCAAAACGCATTGTGTCTACCGTCTCATCTCTAAAATAGCCCAACTCCCTCGATTGTTTTAAAACTTCGCGTTCTTGTGTCAGGCTAATCGATAATAAATACAAATGCAATTTACCAGTCATACGCCAATGTCGGCCAATCTACGCGTCGTATAATTCTGCACAACGATACGTCATTTCTGTAAACATCCGATCACGTGCTATTTTTAGGTCAAGATTCCATTTGTTATCAGAAAGAACGATGGTACTGTAGTTAAGAAAGTGATATTCATAAAGTGTTATTAATATCACAGGTTTCAACTCGAAAGGCATATGATTTTTGAGCAGCAGAGAGGGCAAACAGACCAAACTGTAGAGGCGTATATTTGGTAAACTAAGGCCTTCACCAAGACCGAAAACATAACGTCAAAAAACAGAACCAAAGATTCTATCTAACCAAGAGTTTTTCTCCGAGGTAATCTCCCCGAGTCTCTCTTGGGGTTTATTATTATACGCGTGATTGTTTATTGTTCGACGCAAATTTGAAGTCGCCCCCTCTCTGCTGCTACGAATTAAATCATTTTCTCAACCGAATATTTTATCAAGATCGATTCCATATCTTGATCGTGGATCATGTAAATTTATTGTTATAAATCCATGTGGGGCTGACTGAGCATCAATAAATAAATTTCTAAAATGAATTATATCCATATCTCCGCTACACCTGGTCTGATGAATAGTTCTAAGTGTGTGAGTATCAACTCCATTAAACACAGCAAGAATATTATAATTATCTCTGATCACTTTACTGATTTGTGTATAACGCTGGGTTACATAAATCACATCGGTGTTTTTATGACTGCCTCTGGTGAATATCCGAGCAGGATTTGATTGTTTATCCAGCATTACATTATCGTACGCGACTAAATTATTTATACTTCTATCAATGTCATCAACACTCTGTCCTTCATTGATATCAGTGATAAAATTAATAATAATCTTACCATCTTCGTTTATCGTCTTTGCATTTTCATTCAAATCTGTTAACATCATAACACCGCTGATCATCTATAGATGGTGCCACTAAATACAACCATCTCATTATCAGATTAAGTAGCAATTGCGTTTTACCACTTCCAGATGGTCCAGTTCTTATACGAATATAATTTGGTAACGCAGCAATATGCTTAACAGGTTCTCTCGTTCTTGTTTCTGAAAATCAATTACATTCATGTTATTATAAATAAATTATGGATCTATATTGTGTTAATTTATAGCACAATAGACTTGACAACAATTACAATTAAACAATAACAGATCAGCACTTGCTGGTAAGTTGAACGATGCGGTACAAAGAAATTTAGATTTATTTCTGCAAAATAAGCTGACGATTTAAAACAAAAACAAAAAACGAGTTTGAATATTGCAGCATAATTGACAAAGTTACTAGGCACTCCGTGGGCTAAATACCCAAGAAATACATCTTCCATGATACTTACTACGGACCTAGAACCAGACTTAATATCAGACTTGACAGCACGACCAACCAAGACTAGGTGAATATCCTATCAATGAAATTGATATAGCTTGTCACGCTCATGATATATCTTAAAAAAGTAACAATCTGCAGCATAAACATCTCGCAGATATGAAATTGATTCACGCGTTAAATTCTATTACGAATAAATCTTTCAAGGAATCATTAGCTAACTGGTTGATACGATCTTCAATGAAGGATAAACTAGTACTAGCGGCTGGTATTATCATTATTAAATCTATTTATAATTCCCCAAGAGGATACTGGAGAGATAAATCAGCTATTTATAAACTCGCCAAATCAGCAAGGTCAAAAATGTTACTGCAGCAGATTGGTTAACGAGACAGACAATATGGCAAATTTATCTACCACCACCTAAAAGAATCGAGTATGCTCATTGTGATGTCATCGTTCCAAATAAATTTCATCAGGCGGATATATTATTCTTACCACATGATACTAAACGTCGAATAACATACAAGTACGCGTTACCTCTAGTTGATGTTGCCAGTACATACAAAGAAGCTGAGCCCTTATTTACAAAGACGTCATAAGAAGTTGCTTCTGCGTTTGAACGAATTTATCGACGAGGACCTTTGCAATGGCAAAACCTATTACAGTAAAATCCTGGCAAGGAATTTCAAGGCGCAGTATTATCATTAATGAAGCAACATAACGTCACCATCAGACGAGGACATACTGCAACACACTGTGAGCAGGCAATTGTTGAATGATTTAATTGAACACTTGCTGAGCGGTCATTTGGATATCAAGACGCCAAGGCATTTATTCAAGACAACAGATCTTGTGAATGGGTTGCAAGATTACCAAGTGTGATAAATGCATTAAATAATGAAATTACTCGAACAATCAATATGAAACCTAATAGCACGATCACAAAAAAATATACCCAAACAAAATGATTTTTCCAAAAGAAAATTACTTGGTAATGTGACTGTCCAATATTTATATGAACCAGGTGAGCTCGAGGGAGGTGAATAAAGAGCCACTGATCCTATCTATAGTGATAGATCACACAACATATCTAACATTACAAGATCCACTGGTAGTCCCGCAATCTACAGATTAGATTTAACTGCTCCTATGCGTGGATTTGCACGTGAACAGTTGCAAGTGATACCTGAGGATACACAATTACAACCGCTATCACTTAACTAGCACCTCTGCGTCTTTTACACTCAGGACAGGTCAACATCGTATTTTCTCGTGTATGACCAAGACTGCTATCCTTCCTATCTACGGTAAATTGTCGTGGGTTTTTTGTCTTTAGGCCAGGACCATAGCATTATACAATTACAGCTCGCACAGTGATTATTCTGCTGTTGTTTCATCATCATTATAATTCAGCATCAATTTCATCATTATAATTCAGCATCAATTTCAAAGTCACGATTATTTTTTGATCAATTTATTGATAACCAGCGAGTTTTTTTTTTTTATTATTATAGCATCGCTAAATGTTTCATTGTTGCTGGTGGTGTAATTATAATTTAAAATAACTTTCCGAAATTGATTTATTCTTCTAACTCGTGACACTGCGAGATAAACTAAATTCGACCACTCGATGCGATCATCTATGATCCAAACAATTGTATAAGAGATGGTTAACCCCTGAGATGATTGTATTTTCATTGCGTATCCTAGCGTCCAGGGAGAATTGTCAGCGCGCAATGCATCTTCGACAACATCAATATCGACCAGAACAATATCATTTAATACGAGATTTTGTTTTCTGATTCTGTCCATGACATTCGCAGGGGTCCTGGAATTTCAGCTTCAATATTTTGTCCTTGTGTATCAGCTGGTCTATAACATAACGGTACAGGCAGCGTTGGAAACTTTTCTTTATGTAATTGAAACAATTGCTGTTGAAGTGTCTATGACCATCTTTCTACTTGCCACTATCAAATCGTTTGGTCTGCACGCTTCCAAAAAATCATTCAGTGAGGTTTCTGGAATTATTTTACGCGCTATTTCGCACTGGATTTTATCTGACTGTAATCTGATTAATTTCTTGAACAAGCTTAATTCTGGATCGAGCGTTCTATGATCGGTATTACTTTCTTCGTAATAATCTACAAACTGCTTTAGCCAATCATGCGGAGAGAAACCAAAACATGTCGGTGGTTAAACATGATCGCCACACATTATCACGGTTGTACTTTTCAATAACAACCAATCAAGAAACCTTTTTAATATATCCAGCGACACTGTGCATATCCCATCCCAGATAATATACTTTGGAAGATATTTCTCACCCATTCGATCAGAAGTCCATGCGTCACCCTTATACCGAAAGAAAATGTGATAAGTGCAATAATTAATTCTTCGTTGTTTCATCTCTCTGGCAAGTCTGTTTATAGGTGTTCAGACAATCATATCTGACTTCTCCCGAAATAGTTCGATAACACGAGAAGTCTTCCCAGACCCGCCGCATCAATTCAAGTAAACGGTCTTACATCCACATATTGGATCGGATATAGATGGCGCTGATGATAATTCTGATATTTGGTTATTTTTATAGTAATTATCTTCAACCGTAACATCTGCGGATTCAGAATAATCATACAACATTTCCTGTTCTAATCTCCATGATCCCATGGTGTTTCATAGTTTGTTAAACGAGACACTCTCTTCAATATACTTACTATTTATATAAAATGAATCAGTGACGACTCTGACTGAGGTGTCAGGGAGTCTATTTATCATCTATAGCAGGTTTATAGAAACATAAGCCAGCATAGATGATATTAGATGCATATACTGAGGAGATTCACCATCGGTTCAGCGTCATCTAGAATTAGTCGTGTATAATGTTGTTTGTGATCATATGCCATGTCTTGAATACATTTACAGAGTATTCTTCTACCGAGATCCTTTGCGTTTTCATCATTTATTTCGCATCTACACGTAAAGATCCCCTTAGATCGTTTAACAATATAGTCTTAGGCGAGATCAGGAAAATTTTCCTTGTAATCGTTAATAATTTTATCAAGACTATCATCATCAGGTTGTGGTAACCAAGCCTCAGTATGCGCTTTATATGATATAATTGCCTCACCGACAATCAGCGATATCAGTATTTTACAATCAATCATATATCGTAAGAACACTACTGGTGCCCAGTATTTTTCAGAGAAATGTCTACCAAACCACGCATAACAAATTAGATGGAGTCCTTTAGCAAACTCGAATGATATTACACGAGCGAATCCGGTTAGATCAAAATCGGGTAGTGGTCTATTTATTGCAGCTCGTGTCATCTCGTGCGTGGGATGTCCAAATCGGTTAAAACACCCAGCGCACTCTCGAAACCCGAGATTTCTCTCTCTCTCTCTCTGGCAAAAGGAGATGCAACTGACGGGACTTTAAAACAATTTGTTAATAATTGCTCAGTATTATCACTCGAAAATTTATCAGTGAGTTTTCTCGTCGCGCCATGAAGAGATTCTGTACGATATATATTTCACCGTTAGGTCTTACAAATTGATCAAATTTACCATGCTCATCTTCAAAACTCTGAAATAACCACACCGATACAGGGTCGTTTATACTTAACTCGTAAATAAAATTAAACATACCCTCCCCGGAGTTCTCCCGGTAATATCTTACAATTCGATCTTGTGGAAATATTGTTACTGCGTTAGTCCACGCATGAGCATTATGATCAATGATATATTTTGGAGCTCAGTTATTTTATATTTCGATTCGTATAATGCTTCTATTGTTATCGTTGCTAACGTTATTAGGAATCTTAATGTTTTTTCTAGCTCAGCCACATTTTTTATTGTAGCACCGGTATCTCTAACCGATTCGACCCATTCGTTTATCTCTTTACGTCTTATATCTGTCAAACCGTTTACACGCATCGCATTTGTAAAATGTTCCGTTACTCGCTCAGCGACACAGTTCAGCCTTCACAGTTTCATCGGTTTCAGATTATCAATACTAGGTTTTTCATTTATCGGATAGATTCCATAAATAACAGCGCTCACACGTTACGATCGCTCATAATACGGTTTGTCAAATGACGGGGTTTTTTTTATTAGCGAGGACAGGGTCGTATTTAGCACGAATAATCCAATTCTCTGTTTCTGCTAGTATAATATATTTCACTCTGACAAAATACTTTCGATGTTCGAAATGAGCGATAATACTCGCTGCTTGTTTGTCGTTCATTGTAGCATCAACTTATCACTAATTCGGAATATTGACCAGGTGCGAGATGCGTCATGTTTCTTAAATTCCTTCTTGGTATCATGAATTATATCGATTACATTTGTATCCCTCGCTAGAGTTTTTATGTAAGTCGACAGAGATTATATCGAGATTAAATTTTGAAGTTTTCCAGAGTTTTATTTTGGATAAGCTCTCAAACTCCTCCATACTATAATTAAGAGAAGTATTTAAATAAAGATATTATATATATAATAAATAATTGCAAATGGCTGATGATAGGGTCTGCAATTCCCTGTAACAATTCCTGCCGAAACGAATTATATTGATATCATTCACAAAGTGTGCGACGAGGAAGCGTACGTCCGAAACCTTGTATACGTGGCTGTGTTGAGTATGAGAAAAACACAGTTGTTCCCCCAATGTGGCGGTAAGCGATGCAGAGAGCTTAAACGATATTATGATAAAATAAGCTCTGTTCTTGACTCGGCCCCTAACAAAGTCAGTGGTAGGATTATAAGAACCCCATAAAACTGTATAACTAAATTCTCAACCAATAATAATTAAAACAAAAAATGATTCAAACAAATAAAAAAATATATTATATAATTAACCAAGAATTTAAAAAGCAACCCACGATAAAAAAAATTATGAAGCATTTCGTAATGGTGTAGTCAGACACAATTGGTTGAAAATCCAGTGGGTGTTGCCTGTAATACTGGTTATTTAATGTATACTGCTAGAAAAAATATAATTGTCACAGGTTCTTATATGAAGTATATAACGGATAAATCCTTCATGGCCTTGTGATTGACCACATTAATAGTATTAAAAACGATAATTATTTATCTAATCTTCGATCCGTCAATCAGTGTGATAAGTGTACACTGGGGGGGGGGGGCCGGAAAATATGATAATTGCTTTAGTAAATCTGTTAATGTTAAGACCGGTGAAGAATTAATAATTCAATCATGATATGTAGTCGGGAAACATTTCGGTATTTGCACAACTTCGATTAAGCGTGTTGCAGATTAAACAATCAAATCTACCTTTTCCTTTAAATTCGGAAACTAGATTTAATGTTCTTATGTCCCAAACTGAGATACCTCCGCCGGGAATGCGTAAGAAATTATTTGGGTTACCTCCCTTGACTTCAATGATTGCATAATATGTATGTAATATAAATATTTAGGTACACCAGAAATAATGACTTACAAGTAGCTAGATTCGAGTTGTATTATTTTTTAAGTAGAACGAAACTCAAGTTGAATTTTTTTGGCAATCTAAAAATTCTGTATGTGTTAAGAGTTCCTACACTATATAATTATCTGAAATATATATATATATATATATATATATATATATATATATATATATATATATATATATATATATATATATATATATATATATATATATATATATATATATATATATATATATATATATATATATATATATCAGTATAACAAGGTTTCGTGGTACAGTGGTAAAGCGTCCGATTATAGTGCTGAAAATCGACTCCCGTAACAGGCATATATAAGTCTTAGTTTGTGGGTGGCTTGATTCCGCCTGTTTGGTATATATACGTGCCGACTTTGGCTGCAAGGGTGTTGTGTTGTGTTATTTATTAATCAGTATTGTGTAAAGACGTCCTTGTTCAAGTAATAACCACCCGTCCAGAGCAAGCACATTTGGTTGTAGTTTGCCAAACGAGAAAGGGCTAGGCCGGGGAATCTAATAATCTAATACAAGGCATTTCGTCAACCAGAATAAAGGTACTGCAAGAATTGTCCTAGAAGCACGAAACTCTTTGGATCACGACCATGCGATAATACACATTGTAACTTAAGATCTCTCATCATTTCATATTGTCCCCCTTCGCTCTCCCCCCCCCCCCTCTCTCTCTCTCTCTCTCTCTCTCTCTCTCTCTTGATCTTGATCTTGAGCTATGACCAATCGTTCGATGACTCAGAAGGACGACTCAGAAGAACGATTCAGCGATTCAGTGGACGACAAAAAGCCAGGCAGGCATAAAACTATCCCGCTAGGGTAGAAATCTGGAGCGCCAGTCCTCAGACAGATAGTGCAGGGTATCACTCCAAATACAAAAACCTATCATAAGAACCCGAGACAGCGAGACTGGGTAGTGTGGCCGAGTGAAATTAACGGAAAGGGAGTTTAGGGCTGTAATAATAGCATATTGTTATTGAACGTTCCTATTTGTTCCCTAATTTTGTTTCTAAACGTGTCTCTTTCAGTTTTCTTTTTTGGGGGCACCAGACATGTGCCCTACCCCCCCCCCCCATAAAAAGTAAAAGTTTTTATGTTTGTGTTGTATGTTGTATGTTGTTTTTTATTTTGCGTTTAACTCCCCATTTAATTTTTCCCCATCGGGGTTATATATTTGAGAAGGGGTATTTTTTTTTAATCCCAATTGTTTCTTACGTAGATCCTTACTAGGTGGGAGTTGATCTACCCACAACTAGTATTCTACGTTTGTTCAATATTGTTTGACCATGGCTAGTGGTCCCCTGATATCCTTGTGTTTGCTATTTGTGTTGGTGCTATTTGTCTGTTGCTATATATTAGTAGATACTTTGTATTTTTGTAAGGATAGCCATTTTCCGTTCAAATTTTGACGTAGTTGCAGTTTTATGCATTTGCAATCTATGATTACATTTTTCTTGGCGTATACTCCTCGTTTATGTAAGGGGCATTCTAGTATTCTAGTTAGAATATGCCTTCGAAAGTCTTCTTCCCGTGTTATCCATACACACATCAATAGATATTTATAAATAAGAGCATGCACAGCTATAAATCTTGTACTAGCCCAATTTTTCCATACTATTCCCAAGATACGTCCAAGTTTCTGAGTTCTTTTTTAAAACGTAAGTTACTTTCTTCAATGTATAATTTTCACTAACAACGCCGCCAAAGATTTCCAATTACATAAACATCATATTAACATAAGTCATGCATACCCCAGACAGGCCCGCACCTAGGAAATTCTGGGCCCCAGGCAGCTGACAGAGTTCGGGCCCCTTTCGTGTTTCAAATATGTGCGTATATGTGCCTAACTAGCTCGGGCCCCTGACAAGTGCCATGCTTCGCCCCCCCCCCCCCAGGTGCGGGCCTGCCCCAGACTGTTGTGATCTTGAAATTTACTGGCTGAATGTAATGGTAAGAACAAATCAAAGGAGTGACTACTCAATTTATGATTAAGATGATAATTACAATTTGGACCATGCCAGGTTTTTTGTTTTCTGTAATTTCAGTAAATCTTATCAATACAAATATTGTTGTTTTTTTTTAAGCCGTTATATATGTATCGAAAGGGTTTGCGGCAATTCGAACGTTTGTGGGTTTAGAAGGCTTGGTATGTTTTAAAATGTATTGATTGCATCTGCAGGTTTCGGACGAAATGAGCCTAAAGGTGTGATCCAGTACAGGCCGGATAGAGTGTTGCGCTTTTGATATCAAAGTTGAACCAGCGTATATTGATAAATACATTCTTACTACCCTATATTGTAATGATTGTACTCGACGTGCCCCTTTTTTCACCCAAGTTTAGTGCATGGCCACATTGTTAACAAACAACAACAGTGACTGATAATTTTGGTCTGGAAATGTATTAATGATAGCGACAGTGCAGTTCATTCAATAATTAGGAATGAATAGACTTTAGTTAAAGTAAATTACTGTTAAATTTTAAACTATCAATTTATATTTAATTTAAAACAAGTAAATACACATACATGTATAGTGTAACATTTATTATAGCTGAAGTTTTCTGCATTTGCAACATGCACAGTGGAGAGAATGTTGGCATACCACAATGTTTCTTTCATGTACTGTTCCTAAAATTTAATTAGATATCGTACTTATGGGAACTCTACATTATCGAAATACACAACTCTACATTATCGAAATACACAACTCTACATTATCGAAATACACAGCTATCCAAAATAATTGCTCTTAAGTGCTCAATAAATCAGCCCAAGTTAGTCTAAAGTACATCATCATCATCAGACATTGAGTTGCTTGCAATTTCTTGCAATATTTTTATTTTTATATCATTTGACTTGATGATACTTGCTCCTCCTAATTATAATATTTGGGGTGAAATATATGCTTCCAGTAAATTTATATTTATCTTATATGCGAGCATTCTGTATATATGGATATGGTCTCATAAACTCTTTGTTCTAGTATATTTAAATTACATATGAAACGACATTCAGATTGTGTATCTACTAACCAGTATGCATGTATATTTTAACACTATATAATTGTTGAGCAGAATATATTCGTGTACACTTATTCATGTTAAAGGAATTGATCTTTAAATAGAAGCAATATTTTTTAACTTCTGTTTTTTTTAAACAAAGAAACAAGATTTGAAATTAGTTACTTAATTAAATTTGAATAATTATATTTGTATAAAAGCAAGTATGTATGTATGTATGTATGTATGTATGTATGTATGTATGTATGTATGTATGTATGTATGTATGTATGTATGTATGTATCCTCCATTTCCATCTGTCATATTTCCGACAGTAGTGTTACTATATTTTGCCATCTTCAGTAGTTTCTGAAACATCATCGCATGCCACAAGCGAAAATCCGCCATTCTCGTTTTTTCGCGGATTTCCGCTAAGAGAGAGAGAGAGAGAGAGAGAGAGAGAGAGAGAGAGAGAGAGAGAGAGAGAGAGAGAATGTGGACATAGTACAGCGTATATGTGCTTTACTATATTAGACAGATCATACAGCATAGACAACGACAAAAATAAATTACTATTAAAAAATTATTTGCAAAACAATAACATGTTGACTAATTAAGTAAACATTATTAAGTCTTTATGTCTGTTCTTGTAGTGGACAAAGGT
Organism: Unio pictorum; assembly: GCA_030141615.1. Lineage (NCBI taxonomy): Eukaryota > Metazoa > Mollusca > Bivalvia > Unionida > Unionidae > Unio > Unio pictorum. Next base: position 3,074,816 of record JARLTB010000200.1, read on the forward strand.
GAGTTTTTAGAGCACTGCTCCTGCATGAGATCATAGTGTACTTGTATGTAAAATCAAAGAGCAATTCGTTCCACGTAGCACTTCGTACGCTAAAGAATGTTATCTCACAGACTGCGTTTTTATTGTGGGAACAATGTGAACACGAGTGTGGCATGAGGAGTAAGCGTTTCCAGATGGTTTATACACATGGGTGGCGTCAGGTAGGACTAAGGACTGAAGACATTCGATGAAATGTGGCATAGTGAGCAGATTCTGTGTTTGCTTTTGGATCAAACGGGTAGCCAGTGGAGGTTACAGAGCAAGAGTAAGGTGTGCTGCGTTCTTCGTGAACATTCAGCTGTGTTTTGGACTTTTTAAACTTTCTGTTGTAGAAACTAAGAACCAGATAAAAGTGAAATACAATTGCCCAGTCTTTGAGAGGCATCAACCGAAAGACGGTTGTGAATGGAGCTGATGCCTATCATCTCTAAATATCCAATCTTGCAAAGTTCATGACATGTTGTTGTAATAAAAAGGTACTGTCGAGAATGGCACCTAGGCTTAGTCCTCACTGTACTGCTTGAATTTAATGTTGGTAAGGCTCATACGAAATGTTTGAATTAAATGCTGTCAATGAGAAAGTATTTTGATTAGGTGATCAGGATGGATTTTGTTTTATCATCATTCATTTGCAGATTGTTACTGATTATTTTTTAACAATTAAATGCTGTCAATGAGAAAGTATTTTGATTAGGTGATTAGGATGGATTTAGTTTTATCATCATTCATTTGCAGATTGTTACTGATTATGTTATAACAATATAAACATAGACTTTGTATATCTAAGGTATTTAAAAAAGAAGAACAACAACTTTAATTTACTTTATTTTGGTGTATGATGAGTATAATTTAGTGTATAGAGAGTACACAGCTTGACCTAACTCTGCTAACTCCGCTTCGTTTTTTTTCCCTTCCTAGACTTCAGTTAACTTTTTAAATAATAAGCAGCTGGAAACTGTGTGTGTGTGTGTGTGTGTGTGTGTGTGTGTGTGTGTGTGTGTGTGTGTACAACGAAGGGGCCCCGAGTGGCTGAGTGGACTAAAGCGCTCTCTCTCCGTTACGGATCATTGCCATCTCACCTCTGTCTTCGTGGGTTCGAGTCTCGTATTCGGCCAATATCTCGTGGGTCATGGTTCTTTCTGGGGATTTCCCGGGTTCTTCCTGGGGTTTTCTCGGGTTCTTCCTCCACCATTAATACTGGCCGCCATGTATATCCTATCTTGTGCTGAAAAATGGTGTTAAACCCTATAACAACAACGTAACTCGGAAGCCCTTCAGAATTTCAGCGTAAAGACTCTGCTGATGAAACCAACACTTGACCATAACCATTTAAAGAATTACCGCCCAGTTTCTAATCTCCCGTTTATATCAATAATCGTAGAAAAAGTTTTTATAACCAAACTTGTAACTCATTTGAATTCAACAGTCTTTTAAGCAATGCACAGTCTGCATATTGCTCTTGCCACAGTACTGAAAGTACTCTTCTGAAAGTATTTAATGTCATTTTCTCAGCTTTGGATAGTGGAACGACTACAGTCCTTCCTCACCCTCTTTGATTTGTCTGCAAGATTTGACACAATAGACCATGATATATGTTACTTCACCGTCCCCATGATGTATTTGGCATTCAGAATACAGCCTTACAGTGGTACAAGTCCTATTTAGTCAACATGACACAAATTGTATCTGCAAATGGAATAAACTCCAGGCCAATTGATATATTATATACCATAATATATTACTTCACCGTCTCCAGCATGTATTTGGCATTCACAATACAGGGTCTGTTCTTTGACCTGTTCTCTTCATTCTGTACACTAAGCCGCTCTCAAGTGTCATAGATCATCACCCAGTGTTTCACTAATTGTACACTGATGGCACCCAACTATACAAGTCTAGCCACCCAACTGAATTTGATGCTACCATCCATGGAATAGAGAGGTACATTTTTGATGTAAAATCTTGGATAACATATAACAAGCTGCAGATGAATGATGATAAAACTGAGGATATTCTGGTCACAACACAAATACTTTCTAACTCATATCATTTACCCTAAGCAATTAATATCAGCAACACTAACATTAAATTCACAGTCAGTACGAAATCTAGGTGTTACACTAGAGAGTACTCTCACATTGCACCAACATGTCATGAACATATGCAAGGCTGCATATCTTGAGCTGAGACGCATCAGCTCCATTCGCAAATATCTTTCAGTTGATGCCAGTAAAACACTTGTGTGTTCAATAGTACTTTCAAGACGAGACTATTGTAACTCAATTATGTCTGGTTCATCACGATATCTACTACAGAAACTTCATAAAGTTCAAAACACAGCTGCTCGGATCATCTTTAAAGTACCTCGATCATGCTAGCCTCACCACTGCCCTGTACCCTACACTGGCTATCTATTCGGTACAGAATCAAACACAAAATGTATTCTCTGTGCTACGTTTGACTGATGTACTCCAGTCCAACATATATATCCGGCCTGACCCATGTGTATACACCAGCAAGATACTCACGCTCCTCTTCTGACAATCGTAACTCATTGTTCCCACTATAAAAACGAAGTTATATTGACGTTTGTTTTTTTTTTTGCTTAACAGGGCCAGGCGATGTGGAACGAATTGTCCATTGAAATTAGACACAAAGTGACATTGATCCCTTCTAAGAGTGCTCTTAAAACTCAACTTTTTTCAACTGCAGGAACAAACTTTGAGACCTAAAAATATTTTGTACCTTAATATTTTCAGCATGTTTTACGTTTAGCAATTTCATGGTTTTTGTTTCTTGTTTTTCTTTAGTGTAGTCATATCATTATAGATGTTGTAAAGCGCTTAGAGCTTCTAAAGATTAGGCACAATACAAAGACCTCATTATTATTATTATTATTATTATTATTATTATTATTATTATTATATATATATATATTCATTGGTTAAACAAATTAGTATTACATTTAAAAATAAAAAGTCATATTTTATTTAAGATGAGTAAATGCGCATATGCATATGACCTGTATGACTTCTGAATGTTAATGTATTCAGTGCATGGCCCGTTACGGCATAAATTTTCACCGGAAGAGAGAGCCAGCTAGAAAGTTAGTACCGTAGTATTGTTCAAGAACTGTCTTGAGGTTATAACGGTACCAATTGTACAACCCCAGGTGAGCGGAGCTTACATTCAGAAATAAACAACAACACTAGCTGTGATCAACGTTCCCTCTAATAATGCTCTGGCATCAGGCATCCAACGTTAATTTTGCTGTCTCCGTAATGCTTGCGCAGTACTGCACGCACGTCTACCATTCGCTTAGAGGGAACGTTGGCTGTGATTGGTGCATTATGTAAGAGTTGTACTTTTTGTTAGGCTTTTTTTTTTATTAAAAAAAAGTTAAGCCTCTTGGCAACATGTGAGATTAAGTTAATTCCTATCTAAATCATATTTAGTATTTTTTTATGATTTTTTTTTATTATAAATTTTTTATGTGGGACACCTGGGTGAAAGTGAGTGTTGTAACTAGAGAACTCTTAGCCCTGTCTAGTTCCAGCAGAGTTATCTCTCTTAAATGCAATGGAGTACCTGGTTTTGTCCTTGTCAAATTGACAATCTAAGATATGCGTGCTGAAGTAGGATAGAAAGTATATTTATTTCACAAAACATTAGAATTGAGGTCTATGGAAAAACAGTTGGTACCGTGATACCTAAAGCATCCAATGACTGCGTGCACAGAGCACTGTCACTCAGATGATTTTAGTGCACAATTGTTTTTATGAAGAAATAATGTCTAAGTTGTTCTGTTCTACATTGCACAACTAAAAAAAACCACATGCTATTATTTTACACTAGTTTTTTAAAACTCTCTATGCCTTCATAATTTGGAAAAGATTTGGCTTTAATCTAACGTTTTTGTCTTAATGGTTTTAAATATATATATTTGGTGAGATAGCCGGCACTAAGCCCTCGACTGCTTTATAGAGACCCTTACTACGTCTGTCTTGGAGTGTTGGTAGATCCAGGTCAGTTAACTATTTGGTGACGCATCCTGCTTCTCTGGTTTTGTATCCACCAATAAAAATCTTGCTGCCTGTTGTTGAACCTTCTCGATTCTATCAACACCCTTAATGTAGTGTGGATCCCAGACAACACAACTATATTCTAACACAAATCATTTGGGCTAGATAGGCAGTTCGCCTACATGTCTGCAGACAGTGACTGGCTTTTCTTTTTACAAATGCTACTGTAGTGTTTGCCTTCTTGGGCCATTTGATAATATAAGATTTCCACTTGAAGTCCACCGTGTTAGTCCAAGAAAAGAGTTTCCACTGATATGTTGCAGTATGTGGTCATTTAAGGTGTAGAAATGAGATGATTTTGCTGCTTTACTGGTCATACAGATGAGGTAACTTTTAGTGGCATTGAAAGTCATACCCCAATCAGATGCCCATTTTAATTTTGTTTTCTTTTTACAGTTATGAGATCATATCTGGTTTTGAATTGTACTGTAAATGAGACAGTCATTTGCAAACCGCATGACATATTTCAGTCTGGAAGATCATTATTTTGGCAATTCAGTTTTAATCTAGAACGTTTTGAAATGACATTTAAGATGTAGAGCATTCAGCATTCATGATGACTAGGCTTCGATTATACAAATTTTAGTTTAAGCTTTTGAACAGCAATTCCTTATTTTAAATAGAGTAAATGAGCCTGCGCGACATGTAAGAATTTTCTTGTATATAGCTGAGTAAGGGATCGTTCATTTTGCTTTTAATACTAATGATGTTAAGAATGATTATACCTTTCCATTGCATAGGTAATTTTTGCATAAACAATGTTTTTAAAAATTATTATAAATAATTTTGCTAAAATCATAGCTTGAATGTAAATATGTCATTAAACGTGGAGGAACAGTTGAAACTTTTAGCATCCGGTTTGCCATGCGCAATAACGTGTAAATATGAATGGGTTGATTCTCGACCCTTGAAAACAGCGTAACTCGGAAGCCCTTCATGTTATTTGAATATAATCGATAGGTATGAATTCATAGGCAAGTCATATTGTTAATCATGAAACGTAATGTCATTCTAAATCATAAACCAATATCATATCGATTTTGCAGCAAGGTTTAAACTTTCGTAGTAGTAGTTCTCTTGACACGTAAAGCAGACGGTGTCGTGATGTTCCTGTCACAATGATAGCCTACCTGGTTCATATAGTACATACTTTCTCATCGCCCCATGCTGTACAGAACGTCATGAATATTTATTAAATGTTTTGAGCTAGGATACTATCGTGTTGCGCTTTGGTTCAGTTTAGAGAGGAACTTTTTATGTACGTCTGTTGTATATACCGTAACTATCCAGTTGACTAGGAGGTGTTTGCTTTAGGGGGACACTAGCAGTTATGACCGCAAAGGTTTGTTCAGGATATAACACTGATATATGCAGGAAATCGTGGGACGTTAGGCATAAATATCACTATAGATACAGGAGGAAGAAATAGGTATGGTTCAACAATATCTGACAAGCTGTGGGTGAAAAGATAATTTATTTTGTTGACAAACGAATTTTCAGGGTATTTAGGTATCATACAATTTTGACAGGTTGTGACCTCTATGCATTTGGCCTTCAAATTTCATAGCAGGAACTTGTTTTTAGCATTATTTCAGAATGTCAAAGTCAAGAATACAAGGCAATGAATACATATATGAATTAACTTCTGTAACTCCAGATTATATGTTCTGGTTTAGTGGTGATCTACCATCCCTTTGGGCTAGGACTGTTTGCATTTTCTTTAAGGTGATTGTTAATACACAGTTACAAAAAATGTAGAATTTAATCACCATTTTTTTATGTTTCAAGGATTAGTCTCATTGTTTTTTATATGTCGTATATTATTTCCAGTTATCATGGAGAATTCATAGATGTTGTTGTAGGGTTAAACGCCATTATTCAGCACACGATAGGCTATACATGGCGGCCAGTATTATTGGTGGAGGAAGAACCCGGGAAAACCCTCGGAAAGAACCACCGACCCACGAGAAGCTACTGGCAAGCTTTCTCACATAACTACATTAGCCGAATCTTAGACTCGAACCGACGCAGACAGAGGTGAGATGGCAGTCACTCATTTCATTTTAATGTTTCCTATTAGGTTTGAGCCATGTCCAATTTCATTGGTACTTCCAAATTTTCTTACAACATGACCTGTTTATGGTATAAAATTTAATTTCTGGATTTCTTGTAGGCATGTAATTTCCTTGCCCCAGATGTTGTTTTGGTCATAATAGGAGCTGTGATGTCTCAGTATTTTGCATACTAGATACAAGATAGAAAGAGTAGGTTTGGAATCCCACCATCAAGTTTGATTGGGTTAACTATTGTGCTGTATCCTTGGACAAAATACTTGACTCCAAATGCCTTTGCACTAAATAACTGACGTGTTTGTTTGTCTAACCAAATTCCAATATGCGACTAAATCATGAAATGAAGTTGTCAGAATAAAGCCATGTCAAGTGAGTTGTGATTGTTTACTAGCTGCCTGAAAAACAATATTCATCCTGGGTTCAATTTTCTAAAAATATCAGGCAACCTAGTACTTGATTTCAGCAAGTATACTTTGAGATATACAAAATACATGAAATGGAATTTTTTAATACTTATTTTCAACATTTTGCTAGTTAAATTTAATGTTATACATGCCTACCAAAAGTTTCAACTACATTCTTCTGCAGTTAATATTTTTTGCTGTTTTTATTTCATGACTCAGCAAAACCCTACAAAGAGAAAGGATATTTACACATATCCTTAAACTATGTATGTGAATTTAAGTCTGATTTCATTCAGAATTTGCTTAATCTCTTTGCAGCCAATAAAGTACAAGCAGAACCTCTCAGATCCATGTGTTTAAGGCATTTCACATTTACAATTGCAGATGTTTTTCTTTATTCTTTCATATATTTATATTAATTGCAATTAATTATATTAATCTGACCAGGCAAAGATTTTGCTCCAGCTGCAATTTGTGCAGTCATTTCCTTTTTCAAGGTTTATAGGATACATGAAGTTTAGACCTAAATTTTAAAAAAGAATTGTAGTTCCAATTGCATTTGGTCACTTTATATTACTTACATTTTTTCTTCAGTTATTGACTTAATGTGATCACCTTCATGATGGCACTGGGGCTTGATCTGGTGGAATTGGCAAGGCATTTGAAGCAGGAGCGCTTGTATGTTACAGCCGAGAAAGAACAAGTATTGAATCTTTATGAGGAGGCAAGTAGTCTATCCTAGGGTCATTTTATGATCTAAGAAATGCTTGACATTTGGCTTGGATGGTAAAAGCATCCATACTTGACACCAATACAGTTTCATTTCGATATTACAACACCTGAATGATATTTATATGGTACATACATGTGAACGCAACAAGCAACCATGATATTTTGGCAAAATGTGCATTTTGACACTTTCTATAAATGACTGCATCACTAAAACATAAACATAACTAACCTTTATTTAATGCATAGTAACTAAAACTACTTAGATTCTTGTAAAAAAAAATATTAAAAAAATCGGTTGGCAACCAATTTCGAATTTTTTGTTTATAGGTCATGCATGTAGTGTTTTATATTGTAGATTGTACACCAGACTAAAATACATGCAGGTTGTTCCAGCACTTTAAACAACTGTATCGTGAGAACAGAGACAAACAGTATTATCATTTATTTATGCCTTTGTTAGCACAGATGCTTGAAATGAAAGACCTGTTCTGATAAAAAACAAAGAGAAAGTCTGGCTACCAGTTTGCAAATTTGGTGACAGAATTCAATGGCAAAAAGTCCCACTGATGTACATGTTGCCATTCAATCAATCCTCTCTGCGCCATCTGTTGCTTGAGGCAACAAGGGAGCACCATTTCAGTCTGTCGGCAGCTATTGCTGGGGCGGTCTGAAGGGTGAGACGTCTGGTCTTAAGGTCTTTCTCCACGGTTCATCACCAGGTCTCTTTGGGTCTGTCACGGTTCCTTTTCCCCTGTGGGGTCCATCTCAGTGCCACCCTTGGTAGTGAATCAAGGGACATTCTGCAGACATGGCCAAGCCATCTCCATCACCGAGTTGCAATGATCTCAGAGATGGTGCTTGCACACGCTCTGTGCCGAAGTTCCTCGTTTGAGATCATGTTTGGCCAGAAGATCCTCATGATGCATCGCAGGCACTTGGTTTGAAACACTTTGAGCTTGTGTTCTATGTTCGCAGTGGACTTCCAACACTCTGAACGGTACAAAAGGACGCTCAACACGTTGCTCTTGAAGATATGGATCTTCGTGTGGATGCTGAGGTTTCTTGTCCTCCATATGGGCTTCAGCATTGCAAAGGTCTGGTTGGCCTTACTGATTCTTGTGACGACTTCCCTTGTGCAATCTCCATCTGTGGCGACCTTACTGCCCAGGTAAGTGAAATCATCTAGTTCTTGCAGGGGCTGGTCGTTGATGGTGATTGGGTTGCCCACTCTAGTATTCTTCCTCAAGACCTTTGTCTTCCCTATGTTGACTCAAAGACCTATGGTGTTTGCTGTCTGTACCAACTGTTGTGTCTTCTGTTGAATATCCTGGTGCCTGCTTGCCAGCAACCTGATGTCGTTGGCATAGTCCAGGTCATCCAGCATTGAGGTCAACGTCCACTGTATTCCATGTCTTTTGCCCTCTGTGGTGTGGCGCATGATCCAGTCAATGGCCAGTGAGAAGAGGATCGGAGAGAGAATGCATCCTTGCTTCACTCTGGTTTCCACCTTGAATGGTTCAGTGAGTTGGTTGTTGTGGATTACTCTGCACTCAAAGTTCTCGTACAGGGACCTGATGACATTGACAAGTTTCTTGGGGATGCCATAATGTCATAGGATCCTCCCCATAGAGGCTCAGTGCAGGCTGTCGAATGCCTTCTCAAAGTCCACAAAGACCACATAAAGGGATACATTCCACTCATGAGACTGCTTAAGTATCTGCCTCAGTGTGAAGATGTGGTCGATGCAAGATTTGCCCTTCCTAAAGCCTGCCTGTTCCTGGCGTAGGATGCCGTCCACAGCTGTTGTGATTTGTTGAAGAATGATGCGGCTAAAAATCTTACTGGAGAGGGATAGCAAGGTGATTCCTCACCAGTTGTTGCAGTTTCCCAGATCTCCTTTCTTGGTAAGTTTGACTATGAATCCGGTATTCCAGTCATTTGGTGCTTTCTCACTATCCCATATCTTTTGGAGAATCTGGCAAAGAAGCTTCGGCGTCTCTGTATCTTCTTGCCTTCAACATCTCGGGACACTATCATCGCCAGGTGCCTTCTCATTCTTCAGCTTGTGAATGGCCTGCTTGACCTCAATGGTGATGTCATTGCAATTGATGTCAAGGTCCTCCTCTGCTTCAGGAATGTCAGCGGGTACTGGTGGGTCTGGGCGATTCAGGATAAACTCAAAATGTTGCTTCCATCTTTCCATCTTCTCCCCCCTCCACTGTGACTAGGGCTGTCAACGGGTACCCGACCGTAGCGAAAAACCCAGGTATTGAAAACTAATGACGAGTACCCGTTCACAAAAATAAGTTGTCGACAACACTATCAAAATATCATATATCATCATCAGCACACTGGTCTGGGTAGTCCGAGTTTCCTCTGACCCTTGCCACCCCATTTCTGATCTTTGGACATTCATGTTGTGGTGTAGGGTCAGAGCGCATTTCCTATCAAATAGTTGGAATTCGCCAACACCATTTGATGTCGGCATGGGTAGCAGCTTACATGCCTGTCCAGCAAACTTGAACGATCTTTCATCGAGATATACCAGCATGAAATCAATAGGAATATGATTTATTTTCTCAAAAATTGTGAGCATAGCATTTATTATGCCTTTAATCTGCTGACAGACGAGACGAAAGTACGTGCCTATTTGCATTCCTAGTCACGTGACTACACAAATCTCGCAACCTAGGTCATACAGTTACATGATATCGACAATAAGCAAATTTCCAAAAGTTGTTGTACATATAATTTGGACATACTACATAGTAGCCACATAAATAATTATAGTCTGTTCTCTCCTCACTAAGCCATACATATGCTATAAATAGAATTCGAATGAAAGTAGAACAAGGTTTGCTATAAATAGAACATGTTATTGTAGGAAAGTACAAGTCCACGGACAAGCGTAGTTACAGTACGTAAAGCGGTCTTTTCTAAAATACGGTCTGTGGGATTAATGGAATGTTAATATAAACGAGATTTTTGGAAGGTGGATATACCAAAAAAGGGTAATCCATATACGTTTATGCGTAACGCGTAATTTAGAGGGAAAAAAATTTGTTGCTCAAAGGTTGTACATGTCTGTCATGTTCTAACGAGTATCCGGGTACCCGTTAAATGGCACAACGGGTACCCGGGTAAGTTTTCCATGGTTTTTGACAGCCCTAACTGTGACATAGGTTCCAACTTCATCTCTCATTGGAAGGTCGTGGTGCTGACTATAGTCGCCCTTCAGTTTCTTTGAGTTCTGATACACCGTTTTCATGTCTTTCTGCCCTGCTGATACCTCCACCTCCTTTGCTAGCCTCTCTGTGAATTCTCTCCTGTCTCTCCTTGCTGATTTCTTCACCTCCTTGTCTTTTCCTCCATACTCCTTTGAAATTTTCTCTTTCAGTCTTGGTGATTTTGAATCCAAAAGTCTCTTCTTAATCTGTCTTCTCTCTTCTATGCAAGTCCATGTCTCTTCAGATATCCACTCTGTCTTCCTATTATTCCTGTAACCTAAAACTTCTTCTCCTGCTTCCTTCATTGCTCTGTTAAAATTGTTGATGGTCAGCGCTGTCTCATCTTCTAGAGCACTAAACCTATTCCTTAAAGCCAGCCTGAACTCATCCTTCACTTTTGGATTCTTTAGCTTGACCACATCAAAGCGTTTATTACTGGAAACCCCTATCTCAACTTTAATAAGCTTCAAAGTCACCTTGGCCACCAGAAGAAAATGGTCGCTGCCAATGTCAGCGTTCCGCATCACTCGCACATCCTGCAAAGAGTGTTTCCACTGACCATTGATAATGATGTGGTCGATCTGGCTCTGAGTTCTGCCGTCTGGCGACGTCCATGTAAGCTTATGGATGTCTTTGTGCACGAACAGAGTCCCTACTATGACCAAGTCAATCTCTTGACAGAAGTTAATGAGATTTAGAAGAGTACACCAGTTGCTTGAACTGATAGTTTGGATGGGATAGTTGAGCTAAGCATAAGAAAGTGTGTGATGCCTAGCTTAGTGGTATGAATAAGACATTCATTACATTGACAAAATTCAGTCTCACTCTGATTGGCAAACAAGAGCTATGTTGGTGTTATAAAAAATGTAGAAATTAAACTCAATAACAATCAATAGTTCTTCTATCTTGCATTATTTTTTTGGGAGGGGACTGCAATTTTTGCCAAGATGGGAGTCCTGGACTAATTACAGTTGTTACAATTGAGCACTGATAATGTTAACACCTAGCACCTTAAAAACAGTGGGAAACCCTCCAACTAAAAAGACATTCTAGCACTGGAGGAAAGAATTAATGTTATTGAAGAAAGTAAAAAGAGGAGAACACTCACAAAATAACAATTTAAACATCAGTAAAACATATAAAGGGTGTTATGAAGTACAAGGAGTAAATTAGAAATGATTTGCTACTAAATGCATAAGTGATCTTTAGTTATAAATGTGATTCTTGTTTAATGATAGATATGTATCTTTTATTGCTATATAAACTTTGCATGCTAATGAATGCATGCAATATTTTAACCCTTTGAACCCGACAGGCCGGTTTACTGGCCTAGCTATCTACCATCATAACCCGACAGGCCGGCCTGTGTTATGTTATTCGCTAGATGGTCAGTGAAATATAGATCTTGCATGAATGGTACAACATGAACAAAATTTCGAGACAGTTTGTTACATAGTCATAGTAATAAAAAGCATTTTATAAGCATGTTTGAAAAGAGACAATTTGATATTTGCTGTTATATCATAGTGGATTATCATTTTAAGGCATAATATTACTTTTATTTTGCAAAATTAAAATTGTCAAAAATTGCCAGGGAGGCTAGGGTTAATGTGCTGAAATATGGGGAGATTAGGGTTCAAAGGGTTAAGAAGAACCATGCATAATGAATCAAACATATGTTCAGTGACTTTGGTTACTTTTTTTTTAAAATAGCCATGAAATTTGATGTTGGTAATTGATCTTTCTGAACAAACCAGTTATGAGAGACCACTTGTCTTGAGAGGCATTATTTATTGGCAGAAGGAGCAGTCCTTAAGACAGGTTTTACTGTAGTATTTTCCAGACATTGGTTTAATTCATTATACTTTGTGCAGTATACATTTGACATTTGTTTGACTCTATACGTTCTGCAGTATACACTTGACATCAGTTTGACTCCAATATACTTTCTGCAGTATACACTTGACATTAGTTTGAATGTTTCTGATTCTGGACAGATGGAAACAAAAATACAGGAAACATCAATCACTGTTATCAAAAGAAAAATTGAATGATACCACTTAGAACTTAATTTGTTTTCCTTTCAAATTATATCAGTTTTTGATTTAATCAAAGTTAGTTTGTAATTGTTTTCAGATATCATCTGAAATAAATTCATTGATTTCCATGATAATAAGGTTCAAGGTCAGTGGCCATGACAACAGAATTTTGTACTGTACTTATATGTATTTTGAGAGAATATTATTACTTTAAGATGTTAATTTTGTTATTTTAAACATGTAAGGAAATATTTTTGATACTAAGTTTTGTATGTTGGAGTTTCTCAGGAATACCAGAGATAGATTCAAAACTCTGCAGCTACAAGGATAAATGAAACAGATTTTTCTTGGTGTTTGTGAAATTCTCTTTAGCCAGTAGAGCAGTAGTGTCTTGTTGGAATATCCAGATAGTATGATTACTCTCAGATATGTTCCAATTCAAGATTGATTTCACATTTGACCTTTTTTGCAGGTGAAGAAAGTAGCAGAGGAACTATACCATGAATCCTGGATTTCGAGACAACAGAAGGCAATCTTGGATGCTTTGATTATGTCCACAAAAGAGGTTACTCCATCAGAATGCTGTGCTAGGACAAATCAATTAGATTCATCAAACTTTGTAGATGGGTACAAGTATTTGAGTTACCATGATGCAAAATTTGGTGAACTCCTTAAATTTCTTAGAGAAAATCCAGTTTTCTTGGGACATCTTTTAGCTGCTGCCGAGAAGTCTAACATGGAACCAACAATAAATGTTATAAAAGTTGTTATGACATCTGTGTATGGAAGCTGTGTTCTTCAGGCTGATGAAATTTATGCATTGCAGATGCTTAAATGTCTGTTGGAGCTACAGCTTAATACTAGTGATGATCCACGTCGGCTTGTTAGGCGTGGATCTTGTGCTTTTAGTGTTGCATTTAAACAGTTGTTTGACTCAGTATTTTCTGCTAAACTCTTCCTGACAGCAGCTTTACATGACCCAGTAATGAGGCTACTTATGGAAGATGAATGGTTTTATGACATTGATCCTGGAAAAGCACTCATAAGGTTCCCACCACAAGAAAGGCATCGTCGATTCGGGGACACTGGAACAGAAGAATACAAACATAAACTCCAGTCCTACCGCAAAACCATTGTAGAAAAGCTGGTGTTTATGGCCTCCAGATTTATTTCCTCACTTAAAAACAACATGCATTGTTTTCCTCCTGGACTCGGATGGCTTGTGTCTCAGGTAAACCGCATAAAGTCTCCTCTGTAAATTCTTGGTTCTAATACATTATATAAGATCATTGGGTTCTAATATAATACATGTATTTAAGATCATGAATGACAGTTACAGATGAATTTCCAGCACAAAAAATAACTGCCCATATTTCATCATGCCAGTTTTATCTCTGTATGATAGTTACCAACTTGCCATAATTGTCAATAATATAGTTACTTTATAATACAGTTACAGACTTGCCATATTACACTATAATACAGTTACAGACTTGCCATACTACCCTATTATACAGTTACAGACTTGCCATACTACACTATAATACAGTTACAGACTTGCCATACTACCCTATTATACAGTTACAGACTTGCCATACTACCCTATTATACAGTTACAGACTTGCCATACTACCCTATTATATAGTTACAGACTTGCCATATTACACTATAATGCAGTTACAGACTTGCCATACTACCCTATTATACAGTTACAGACTTGCCATAATACACTATAATACAATTACATACTTGCCATAATACTCTATAATAGTTACACAGAAGTCTCGGAATGTTTAATTACCCGTATTTGGGTGCAAATATTTGATCTGGGACACAGAAAATGACCCATTCAGGAGTCCTCCATACGCATGCTAATAGCTGGGCAGCAAATTCTAATATTTGCCAGTCCAACTTCAACAACCTACTGAGTGAGAATATGTTGATACTTTATCATTTTAGCTGTGTTGATATTTATAATGACCAAATTCAATGGTTAAAACCAGTTACAGTTGGAATCAAACTCTTTCTATATATTTATCCAGGTCCATTATTAATGAAATTAATTATTGTATCCAATATTTCATCCTATCACTAGCTTGTCAAGAGGGGACTGCTATAATGGAAAGATTCAATAATTGTTACTTTAACTTATTTTTGAGGTTCCATTTTGTAATGATAGCAACTGTAGTTAGGCAAATTATTCAACGTTTGAAGGCTTTTTCCATGAGTAGTTGAATCCTTTGTAAATATGCAAACACAAGTTTAAAATGGCATTTCTAACATGATTAGTTTTAAGATGTCTTCTTGTTTTAGATAGATAACAGCCTGGTGTTTAGACCCTCCAGATTTACTCAGGTGATACTTATGTGCCTGCAAATATGATTGACAAGACTAGAAATAGAATCCTTTTAATGAATTGTAGAAAAAACCTGCCTTGTCAACAGAATATGACTAGATTTGAAAGAAAATGTCCTGGCTTAAAGGTCTCTCTGACTTGTTGAAATGATTATGACCTGTCATCAAATATTGGCATAGTTTCTAAAAATTTAAAAATTCTCTTAAGTGATGTTTTAAGAATCAGGCATCACAATTTGACCAAATTTGGTGAAAAGCATCCTGGCACAAGTTGTTTTTTTCTTCTTCAAAAGGATATTGATGAACCATCAGATGTGGCTGATGCTACTACAAATTGAAATCATTGAATGATGTCTTATAAACCTAACAGTATCAATATATTTTGTCCAAATTTTACAGGTAGCATAAAGTTACTCAATGTTTGTTTTGAATTTTGCAAATCTGCTATCATCTAAATATAATGTTTCTAAAACAAGAAAAAAAAATTCGACAACTTCATAAACCATACAAGAGGTTATGATTAAATTTAGCATAAGGATCTTTCAAATTTGGACAGATGACACCAATCTGCCATCAAATATTGTCACTATTTCTAAAACTAAAAACATAAATGTCCTTTCAAAACCCACTGAACAGAATTTCAAATATATTTTTGGCTTAGAATATGGCTGACATTACTTAAAATAGAGAAAATTTTCAAAACAAATCCTTCTTAAAAACCATGAAATAAAATCTGACCAAATCTGATAGAAAACATCTGGCATTAAGGGCTCTCAGGTTTTGTACAAATTATCTGTTGTCAGTTATGGGCACCATTGCTAACAAGAGAAAATCTTGATGGACTTTTATTACATGGTGGGAAAGATGAATGCTGAAAGCACTTTTCAACCAAAACTGCAAGTCATTAAGATCCCATACTTCAGAACCTTTCTGTTTTACACCAAACTTATAATTTTATAAAGCAGACACTCTTATTTCATCTTGATATGGGTTGCCATCTCCATAAAGGACAGAATTATGGGGTCCCTTTTTAAAAGTTCTTTCTCATGTATACAGGCTTTGTGTTATATTTTTCATGATACATCATGTTTTTCTTCTCACTAGGTTTACCAGGTGTTGACTAAAAACAGTAAACTGGAAATAGCGGAGGTACGAGCCATCTGTACAGATCTCGTATTTGCCCTATTTATCTGCCCAGCGATCTGTGATCCTGAACCATATGGAATCACCACAGATGTACCCATAAGTCATATTGCACGACATAACTTGATGCAGATGGCTCAGATTGTACAAGTATTAGCAATATCCCAGTGGGAAGAAATTGACTCTAAAGTACATGATCTCTACAGCAGGTTTGAAAAGGTATTGTTGCATGAAATGAATTAATTTCTCATGTTTGTTTTATTTATTGCTCTTTTTAGTAAGAGGTGTTCTTGTACCTGGTACTAATTATGTTAATAATTTCTGATTTTTCAAAGCTTTTATTTACCTAACTGTAAGTATGGAAGGATATAATGGTCATAATGTTCACCCATCTATCTATTGACTGAATGATTCCACAACATAAATTTAGTTTGCTGTGGCCATTTTTGCATTGTATGTGAGTACAGACAGAAGCTTATTGATTTTGAGGTTGCTAGGTCATGGTAACTGGAGCTGCATTGAGTATTTTCAATTTTGATGACCCTGAAATTAAAATATTTTTTTTGTACAGACACCTTGGGATAAAAATAGGGCATTAAATAGAGATTTTATTCATTTGTGAAATGGGATGTTACATTATAATAAAGTGTAAAAACTATGTTCTTAGAATGAAATTAAAACCCTTAATGAAAAGGAGTGATTTTGCTACACAGATGAATGCCTGCAATGTTTTAAATTAGGGATTTGACCTTCTGTAACCACTGGAAGTTGGGTCTTGGCCATATTGCCATAAAACTTCACACACATTTATCCCAATATATAGCATATGATGATATGGTGCTGATCAGACATCCAGTTTAACTATCACACCATCCATCTTGGAATGTTGTTATTGTTGCTCCTCTTCATTGGATTGTCATATCAGTATTAGGTTTTCATATGAACTTCATATGATTTCTGCGTGGTCCTAAATAAACAAAATTGTGCTGATCTGACATAGGATATCCACCACAGCTGCTGTCTTGAAAATATTGTTATTGCTACTCCTGTTGACTGCTATAGCTGCCATCTTAAAAATCTGTACACTATTCCACCTAGATGGAAAGTCTTGTCAGCATATGTTTTTAAGTGACCTTTTTTATGTCATATTGGTACAAAATGAAAAATGTGCCAGACTGACATCCAGTAGCCACTGCTAGTTATTGAAAATCTTGATATTGCTACTTGACCCTAATGGAAAGTCATATCCACATGGAGTTATAACAATGAAGACTAGTTAATATTATGTATATTTAATTCATCCTAAATGAAAATGGTGCTGATCTGACCACATATATGGCTTCCACAATGAACATATTTAAAATCTTGTCTCTAATTGTCTGTGATGGATAGTCATGTCAACATGGGATGTTTACCAAATATCTTCAAATGGTGTCCAGTTTGTCCTAAAAGAAAATGGTGCCAGTCATACAGCTTAAACATAAAAACCTTGTAGCACAAGAATATCAGCCATGGTTTTAACGCTTCACATTTAAAAATAAGAAATGGTCTTGTCTTGATTTCCTGGTAATTATTTTCAGTCAGTTAGGCATCAGTCAATTTTTGGAGTGATGCTTGTAGTTTTTTATCTTCATTTCTCTAGCACGGTTTTATGTATTGTCATAAAACTTGAGGATGTATTCATAGTTGACTGCTCGTCACAGGGGAAAAGGTCATAGCAAGCATCCTTTCCCATTTAAGTGATTATATCTGGTTTATACATGACTTCATTTCTCAGACTCTACTATGTTAATAATCATAATAAATTTATTGATTTATTTGTTATATGCAGAGGAGGCAGAAATTCTGTAGCTTTCATGTCTCACAGATTATTCACTGGTCATGTAAATTTTATTTTCAAAATGTTTATTTTCAGAATTGTATGTCCTCATTATTGGACTCCCTCCTAGATGGTTTGTGTCCTGAATTGCCAGCTACTCAGAATACTCAGTTACCTTGCCTCTCTAGGTGCTCTGTGCTTATTACACTGCCAGAACTCTCTAATATGGTGAGTATTTTGTGACAATTACAGTGCCAGATATCCTTGCCATACAAACATTAAAAGAGAGAAAAATAAAACGAAAAGAGGATTCAATTGGCATAAAATATCATGCATAGAATCAGCTTAACAATTTCATGAAAATAAGAGGATTCAATTGGCATAAAATATCATGCATAGAATCAGCTTAACAATTTCATGAAAATAAGTAGCAAGTGAATTGAAGAGGATGTGACAGTACATTTTTCTGATCATGAGTCTAAGATGCCAATGTTGAGAACATGCTGACAGTGATGGGATGTTGTGAGGGGTGGGGGTGGGGAAGGAATATTGTTGGATATACAGTTGATAGAGTTTTCATGAACACTGACTGAAAGAGTCAGCTTGTAAACAGCTTTGGACTGTCATTTTAGTTTGTGTCAAATTAGCATCCAAATCTCAAAACCGACATATGCTGCAGTCATTGAATGTGAGAAATAAAATCCTACACTTTTTTCTCTATCTTTGAAGGTATATATAAATCAGATTTTTGATTCACCTGGCTGTATGGTCAAGTGGGTTTGTGATATGGCCTGTTATCTTTCAACATTTGCTATTTTCCAAAACAAACACTGCTCATCCAGTTTTGGTCAAATTTGGCAAAGTTCTTAATGATCTATATTATTTTGGGGTTATATGAAGGATGCTAATTTGACATAAAAAAAATGGCTAATATTGCTAAATATAAAACACTTGTAACTGATTTCTCTATTTTTAAAAATGACCCAACAACAATGAAAGAAATTTTAAAGAAACTATTCTGGCATAAAAACTGTTGAACTTTATGCAGATATTATCAATCCACCTTCCAGTAGGACTGTCATTTATTATAGATAGGAAAGCCTTATGTCAGAAGGTATCATGTCCACCCAGATTTGTCAATTAACTGCTCGAGCAAAAGTTGGCAAGGTGAACTTAAGAGATTATGGCAACGTTTTTTGGTAGAACTTGGATGACGATAATAAAGATTATCAGAGAGAAGAAAAGAAAATACAATCATGGGGCAGTAATTCTAATTTTGACCTGCTAGCCCGGTAAGGAGATAACGAAAAAGGATTGCTAAAATTTCAACTCATTGCTCTCTTTAAAGGTTATGCTTGCCCTGCTAAATGCTTTATTTTTGCCTGGGTTATTTGTCAGTAGGAATTGTTGTCCACTGAAACATGACAGAAATTTTGCGATTCAAAAGTATTTACAGTTTGGGTGATGTTTGTAATAGAACCAACTTATCAAAAACAAGATAAACACTCCCCACCCTGCAATAATTATTTCAATTGTAGAGTGTAACCAAGCCATAACTTATAATTACTTGATGATTTTGATTATATAAATATTATGTTTGTCCAAAATATTGTTTTATTACTTTAAATTTACAGGTCATCTTTTTACGCAATGCTTTCTCCCTTGTGGATGAAGCTTTGCCAGAAAGGAAGCTTTTGGAAGACCTTCTAGGGACCTTGCCAACCCTACCTCTGACTCCGCCTACTCCAGTAAACAGCATTCTCAGTGTGAGCCCCTTGCTCACACTCAAGCAAACTCCACCTGGAACTCCAGTCATCCACAAGAAACGTAATTTTCTCATAGCATCATTACATATTTAGTACTCTATTCCTCTTTGTTAGTGAACATACAGATTCATGAAGAATTTTGATGGATGATAAAGATATTGTGGTACAGTCTTACCAATGTAAAATTTACTGTAGATGCTCAATATAATAAAAATAATCCTTTATTTAAAGACGATAAAACAGTTATTCTTGATTTAGTCCTTCAGATAAACTGACTTTAAGATATTTCCTTTTTAAACACATAAACTGTTTGAACAATCATGAAATATCCAACCATTTACAAATCAAAGAACAAGCTTACTCAAGAAGAATATAAGTAGACAGACTTTACAACTGTTGCTATATTTTTTCTATAACATGAAGCACCTTATGTTATAATGTTGTCCATCCATCCATCTGTCTTTTACCAGTTTAATTTCCTCAAAAGGCCTCGCATTGTCCACCATTTATCAAATTTTGTGGATGGCTTGCATTTGATGTCAGGATGAACCTTATCAGTTTCAGGGTCAAAAGTGCATAGGTCAGTGCCAGTATCACAGAAAGAAGAAAAATCATTTCTGCACAAAAATATCAGTTTTCTACATAGAGGACTGTTCTACACAAGTTGGGCATTCATCTTGTCCTTTTTGCTTTGTAACTTAATGCAATATATGACAGATCGATTATTACAACTTATCCAGGAGTTTTGATTGAATACTGTATAGACTATAAGTAAAACTCCGTTTCTTGTATGATCAATATATGTACACCTGATTAAAAAGGCTTAAGGTTTTTGTTTCACCCTAGCTAACGTTTCTTTAGAAAGCATTAACATCAGGGTTTAACACTAACATTTTTAAGTAAGAAGCCCACAGGACTTTCTGTTTACGAAAACTGGTGGTCCTTTTTACAGATAGAAAGTCCTGCTCACTTATGATTATTGGTACTGAATAAGATGAATAATCTATACAATAAAATAAAACACACATGCAAGGTTGTTATTTTATGAGTATGAGTTTACATTAAATTTGACACATGCAAGTCATGGTAGATGGAAAAGCATCTGAAGCAGTAACTGTCGACTATGTTGTGTCCTTCATGGTATAGTACTGGGACCACTCCTTTTTCTTTTGCCATATTTATGACCTTCCGGACTGTGTGAAATCACAGGTCTAGCTTATTGCAGATGACTGTCTATGTTACAGAACAATTCAAAACCAGAATGACCATAACACCCTTCAGAATGATCTTTTTAGTTGGCTGTCTCTCTTCCACTGTACACTATCAGGTTCAGATTCAGAATTGCTTAGGCATGATCTTTACTTTTGTTTTAACTGCTTTTCACGTTTGATTTTTGCTGTGTTTGACATCTTCATTATTAAAAGAAAAATTTATTCAATCCTGGAATAGATAAAATTTTAATAGCTACAATTTAAAATAGCAGACCCGACAGACCAAACAGCTTTAAGAGATTGGTGGTCCTTCTGGAAATTATATGGCCTCTGGCCAGCAGACCTGTGTTAGTATCGAACCCAGAACATACATTTTATTTTGCTTTCATCAGTTTCTTTTTGTTTGTTTGTTTGATTAGGATTTTTAACGTAGCTTTAACAATTTTTCAGTCATATCGCTACGATGTCTGCATTGAGGCAGTTTATAGTGATGTCTAGCACTGAGACATCATGCCGCAGACATGTAGCATGATGTCTCACCCAGTCACATTATCCTGACACCAGGCCGACCAGTCCTAACACTAACCTCTTAATGCTGAGCGTCAAGCGAGGCAGCTGTTAGTACCATTTTTGTAAGTCTTTGGTATGACTCGGCCGGGGATCGAACCTACGACCTCCCGCTTCCGGGACGGACGCTCTAACCACTAGGCCACCGGAGCGGTTCATCAGTTTCTAATTCAAAGACAAGGAGAGTATTCCAACTAAATTACCATTATAGTATTCTATAAGTGCTGTGTTTTGTAAGGTATTAACACAGGAGAGGTCAGAATAACTAATTTGACCCTTGTGTTGAAAAGCTTATGGTAATATTTGTATGGTTTTATGGAAGCTTTTTCTTAATAAATTTGACAATGTTGGAAGTACGAAAATAGTCCTGTAATTTCTTTATCTTTTGCATTCCTTGAATTGCATAGATTGGACACCTTTTGCAAATCCACAACAACCATAAAGTTACTGCTAAGCTTCATTAATACATGGGACCCCGAGTGTCCGATTGGTCTAAAGCACTTTCCGTTATGGATCACTACTAACTCACCTCTACGTGGGTTCAAGTCTAAGATTCGGCTAATGTAGTTATGTGAGAAAGCTTGCCAGTAGCTTCTCGTGGGTCGTGGTTCTTTCCGGGGGTTTTCCCGGGTTCTTCCTCCACCAATAATACTGGCTGCCATGTATAGCCCATCATGTGCTGAAAAATGGCGTTAAACCCTAAAACAAACAAACGAAATCATTAATACATATTTACCACATGACACTAGAGAACGTTATTTCGGTGCATGCATTTCATTTATGAACTATTATACTTCTGTAAATAACAGCTAAACATAGTTTTTAAAGTTTGATTTACATATTATTCGTGATGTACCATATGATGATTTCTGATCAAGTTGCATTGAACGACTGTAGAAGAATCAATTGTTTACAGTCATTATTTTGTTTAATGATGTGGCAATCCATTATGTCCAAAATCTTTTCAAAGGGTGTGAAAAGCAAACAATGTCTCTTATAATCTAAACTTAAAATTAAATGGATACCAATTTTATTCTTGTAAATATACCTCCACTTCACCAACAACTCATTTCTGTACCATGTAGTTTTGAAACACCTGGTTTTACTATACAGCAATTTTGTTGCCAGTATTATGTTTGTATTTGAATATTCACTTGCAAAAATCATGGATGCAAAATTATTTGTCAATATTTGCATATTTAGATGATGACAAGTTTCAAAATGATTGATGAAACTGCTAGACAGGTTACATTTACAAGATTATGTCTTACACTATTCAGTTGCAGGACAAAAAGCCAATAATTATAAAAAGAAAAATTACAAGAGCGAAGAGATATGTTGATATGCAGATTTTCAAATGAAGACCATAGCATGTACATGTATCATGGTGATCAACTGAAAACTGAGACTAGTTATGTTCACAAGATCTTCTGACATGATATACTGGACTCCTAGGCAGAAAGGGCAACAACTCCAACAGCAGTCAATGGAGCACAGTTGTTTGTTGACAAGTGCATCTAAAGATGATGATCACAACTTCTCCCAGGTCTCAGTGATTCGCTGAAATCTCTTGAGTCTATAATGTTTAGAAGCTTCTGTTATGTGCAGCATTCAAATTCAAGCCATAATGGGCAATAAATCCTAATTTAAAAAACTTCTGGACACAGTAATTCCATTTCTTCAGGCAATTAACATAATATTTACCAAATTTCATGGCAATCCATAAAAAATAGTGGGAATAAATTGTTCGAGTAAAATGATTTGTTCTTATCTGATAGCCTTGGTCTATGTATACAAGATTTGTCTAACCATGGTTCAAATGTAACTACAGTACTCATTTTCATGGGAGTCACACAGTATACTGCCTTTACAAGTTTGCTATCACATATTTAAATGGAATGCATGACCACACCCACATTATAACAGGAACTGTTTTACAATGACAGATCAGGGGCCTCAAGTGGTCTAAAATAATCTCCTTTACGGATCGCTGCCGACTCACCTGTCTGCGTGGGTTCGAGTCTCAGATTCGGCCAATGTGGGTATGTTGTGAAAGCTTGCCAGTAGCTTCTCGTGGGTCAGTGGTTCTTTCTGGGGTTTTACGGGTTCTTCTTCCACCATTAATACTGGCCGCCATGTATAGCCTATCTTGTGCTGAAAAATGGTGTTAAACCATAAAAAACAAACAAACAATCAATGACAGATCTGATATTGTGAGTATATCAGTTATATCCATGTCCACGATCTTGTTGTTTGAAGACTGCACATAAAATATGCAAGGTACACTTGTGATGTTTACTAAATAAATAAATATAAAAAAACGGTGTTACAGACAGAAATTTCATAGGTTGTGGGGAGGTAATGGTACTTCTTACCAAAAGGGTTCTTTCTTCTTTGAAGGGTCCAAAATCTAGAATCATGATGTTGTTTGATATTTATAATATAACAATGAACATTTCCATTTGATATTTTCTTCTCAAATTGTAACCAAAAAAACGTAGGATTTAATAGAAAA
The DNA here is from genome assembly GCA_030141615.1 of Unio pictorum. Lineage (NCBI taxonomy): Eukaryota > Metazoa > Mollusca > Bivalvia > Unionida > Unionidae > Unio > Unio pictorum. The sequence continues at coordinate 3,098,787 of JARLTB010000200.1, forward strand.
TATTAATTTATTTTGCAATATGGAAGGACATTTTTTTTGTAAAATGAAAAGAAGCAAGAATGAAGATAAACTTGAATTAACCGTTTAGGTTCCACTAACAATAGCCCAAGGAATCTACTTTGTAAATACAAGCTGACTGTATTCTGATCTTGTGAGTTTGAGTAACTGCTTATTCCATTGTTTAAAGTTTGAATACATATTTTCATGCTTTAAAAAAGTCAGTCATGTCTTTCACAGTTACAGGTAAGCTGTCAATTGGTAATTTTATTTGTGAGAGAGAGAGAGGTGAGTGCATATATGCTAAATAGCTACACTGAATACATGCATCTTGCTAGCATACTCTTATGTCTAATAATACTAATGCTTATGAAATAATAATGATAATATTAGTTGGTTTTTAGTACATAAATAAGTCTTGACTTGAAGCAAGTTTGAGATCTGTACCAGCCTTCAGACGTCACCTGTAAAGGCTGATTTGGTCTTTATCCATGGTTGGGTGGCTGCTGTAGACTGGTTTGAATATATATATATATATATATATATATATATATATATATATATATATATATATATATATATATATATATATATATATATATATATATATATATATATATATATATATATATATATGTATGTATAATTCTCTCCTGTCCTGTAGGAGGCAAAAAGAAGAGTATTGTCTCCATGATATCACCTGATGAACTCCATTTATCTGCTCCACCAACCCCAGACCAAGAACCTCAGGCACCAAATTTTTCTGATGAGGTATTAGTTGTCTCCCTTGGAAATGATACTGACTGCCCTGGCATGCTGTCAGAACAGAAGGTGAGTCTGCATATCATTCTAAGGTGATCAAATCATTTGTATCAGAGGATTAACATTTGTTTCTTGATCCCAGGGTCCCTGACTTTGTTCTGGATCTAGTATTGTGACACTTGAGTCCCACTATTTTGTTGAAGTCAAACCAAGCACTTACAGGAGTTCATATTATTGAATGCAGTACTTTATTCGATTGTAAATATATTTTTCATGTTAGATCCCACAGTTTAATTTCTTATTCATCCACATGCTTTAATAAGCCTGTTTATTATTCAATTGAGACTAAATTAACCTGACCTTTCTCTGAAGAAAATAGCATGGTCCAATTGTTAGAAATTCGGGTCCCTGACCTTGGCATTTTCAGGTTATATACACAAAGCAGGACTAAAATTAAATTTTTATATATTGTGCAACATGCAAAAATGAAAGCAAAGCATCTTATGTGGCTTGCCATGGCAGATCCTCATGTCTCATATTGTGGGTGTTTGTATGGCATTGGCAGTCTGCATTGGTGACTGACCACTTAATCCTTGCTCATTGTGGCAGCCTTTGGCATTTTTTTTCCAACCTGGATTTTTTCTTCTGTTTTTTTTCTTGCCAATCAGAGCAAGAGAATTTTTTTCCATGCACTTTTGATGGGTGGACATTTTTAGCAAAATCCTAACTCTCCGTTCCTGAAAATTATATGTTCTGTCCATTATGAAGATGTTGGCTATGGACCTAACTTAAAATTCAGCTCCAGAGCAGTCTGACAATTATAAAAGTGACTGGAGGAAGCAGGGATTCTTTGTCTGGTCATTTTCATCCAGGTTGAAAATTTGCCAAGTTGAGATTCCGTATGAAGGTAGTACTGTCTGTATATTAAGATTTACTTCTCTATAAAATTGTATGTGTTGGCAAATTGATATGTGAACTTGAGGTATTTGAAGATAGCACTATTAAAACAAAAAATAATTTTTGTAAATTAGTTGGATCATTGACTTTCACCAAATGGATAAATGATAGATTGATTCTTCACTGAAGCTTTAACCAGTGTATATTTTAACACTGTTAGCAAATGCTGATGTTTCCAAATGCTTTAACTAGTAAACTGTCTATTACTAAGTATATTTTTTAACGTGTTAAAATTGCACATGGAAAATGCTCCAAACACATGGATAAACACTTTTTCATTGATGCATGGGCAGTTTTACCCCATAATAGCTGTTAATAAACATCAGTAAATACTGTTATGACAGCAATCAGTCTTGTATCACTCGTTCTTTATTTTACATATTCAGATAGAAGTATCAGTTGGATCAAAGAATAAAGGTAGATTTACAATTCAGATTTTTTTTAAAAAGCAATACCTTTTCAGAAGAGTCAATCGAAGCTATTTTAGTATATTACATGATACTGTTTATAAATAGTGATGTCTTTTATTGCCTAATCTCCTGCTGAATATAGTTTGTACGAGATTATAACCACTATTTTATTTTGAAAACATGAGACAGTACATTTAATTAGTCTTGGAATATTTTTAAGTTGACTTTACCTATCATAAGCCTAAAGCACTCTCTATTATGGATCACTGCCATCTCACCTGTCTTTGTGGGTTCGAGTTTCAGATTCAGCCAAAGTGGGTATGTGAGAAAGCTTGCAAGTGGCTTCTCATGGGTCATTGGTTCTTTCCGGGGTTTTTCCCAGGTTTTTCCTCCACCATTGATACTGGCCACCATGTATAGCCTATCATGTGCTGAAAAATGGCGTTAAACCCTACAACAACAATAACCTTTCGTCGGCATAATTCAAAAATAAATTACAGCTTCTGCATTAAAATAATAGTGGAATGAATAAGGTAAAAGAATAGTTTGCGTTATGTATAACAAGATTGATAATGACAAGGATGACATTGACAGCAATATTCAAGAAGGGTACCACCATAATATGAAAAAGCAAATAGATTTCTGCAATATTGGCAGCAATACAAAATATATATTCTGATCTCATGTTTTTGTTTCCGTAACTCATTCAACCCCAGTACTGTTATCAGTATCACTGCTGCTATGCCCCAGCAGCACTAAGCTGTGTCTAATTGCTTGTGCCCCAGAGAGTTTTTACATGCATTCACTCTTACCTTAATTTTGCTTCCAGTATCCAAACAAATCCATTAAATTTCCCCAATTATTCCAAACAAACTTGTCTACAAAGTGATTTATTATTTTCCTATATGTCCAAGTTTTTCACAACTTATTTATACGCTATTTATGAAATTGTGTGCAACATTTTCAGAAATATCATGCCATCAGTGTTGTTAGCTTCCTCTTCTTCTGACGATTAAATCTCAGAAACTTCTCTGTCCAAATCGAAATCACACAAAATATCCTACTGCCGAACATATCTTTCCTCTGCTCAATATTTGTTTTATATTAAACCCGAGAAACTCTTCATTTTTGTTCTCATTGTCATCATATATCACTCTTATATCTGCCATCATTTACATGTTTTCATGAACAGAACATGTGTAGTGAAACTGCTCTGAATTAGTAACCCTTAGCACCTAAACAATTCCAATTTGCACAAAGGAAAGTAAAAATCATTCCTGATTGGTTTAATATGGCTGATTCTTGGGTACAAAACATTTCTAACCAATCAGAGATGTTGTATTTAACACACGTTCAGCAGGCTGGAGATTGGTCAATGAATGCAGTCAGCAAACCTCGAATTTAGGTAGGATCAGCTTTTTAATGCAAAAAAGCATATTTTGCATACAGACGTGATCGGGCCCAAATGAGTTTAATAAATGTGAGATCTCAACAACTTATACTTAAAAGTAATGCAGTAGTGGTTTGTCATTTAAATTGTAATTAATTTGGATATAAAACATCAAAATATGAGATTACAAATAGCAAATGAGTTAAAACTGAAAACAATGCATTAGTTGCATATGAAATGAATTACTTGTTTTTTTCATGAAAACAAATATGTCCTCCTATGTTCAAAAGTATAAGGTTTTCAAGAAAACTATGCAGTTCTCTCTAAGAGAGAAAGAATGTATGTTCATTTAATAAATGATTTTATGGATAGATGGCATACAAAACAATACTTGAATTTAAGATATGCTTACCCTTATCCCTGCCCCTCCCCCCAAACAGGGACAAAGTCCATGGATCATAGTTTGGAAACTTTTTAGATCTTCACCTTAAAACCATGTACATGCTTATAGCCAGGTACAAGCTTATAACAAGATACATGCATATTGACTACAACAAGACAAATGCACACACCCAAACTGCCTAGGTACAAGTATATTGACTATGACGACAAATACACATGTCACTGACATTTGCTATTAAACATTTCTTACCAAGAAGATCTAGACTTTCAGTTGGAGGTCAAAACAGAAGTGCAAAGAGGTTTCTTTTTAGAAACACAATTTTGTTTTCAAATGTTTAATGTCTTTAATATTTAACATAGCACATAATTACAATTATTGATCATACAAATTGGAAAAATTCTTTTTTTGTAGAGTTAACTCATCATTGTTTGATCCAACTCTAGCAAATTGTTGCATGTTTCACCTATTTTGGTTAGAGCTTGTCTAACATTGCTGTTATTAACTTTATTAATATTAAATATGAGGTCTTGGTATTTTTGTAATTCAGTGCCTTTTAATGTCTTATCATAAATAAACTATATAATCTATTGTTCTTCGGCTGTAGATTTAATTGATTTTGTAGTTTACTCTCGTTAAGTATTTAGTAGAAAATATTGTTTCAATGCTGAATATTACTCTTCTTACTTTTATTCTTTCCATTATTCCTTTTTGTTATCTTTATTAGTATTATGGATACTTTGATTATATATCTCGGGATCTTTTTTAAAAAAACTAGTTAGCATGTAAGGAGTGCATTTTACTGGTTATTTGGGGCTATTTTAAGTAAACTATACTGTATTAAAATATTCCATGCAATGTTTGATTTGTGTGATAGTTATTTTGCTTAATTTCCTTGTTCATTCTTTTATATTTTGATAGGTAATATCCTGGGAACAAGAGAATCGGCGACGGAGAGTGAAGTATCATGGAGTTGATAGCTATGATGTTGGTGTAGGAACAACAGAAATTCAGGAGAAAAGGACCCGTTTTTCCCTGTCACATGACCAGGAATCAATAGGTAACCATACCTGATTCTTTATAAGCTCACATTCACATGTTCAGGAGTGCTAACATTAAAAGTCCAGTAAATTGAGTACTTCACATTCAGATGTATGACCCTTATCCAATCATTGTTTCAATTTGTCCATTCATGTACATTTCTTGTAACCACCAAAACTCTTCATATAATTGGTTGCCATTTGTAGATGAATTTATAAGTACATGTAAATGTAACTGTTTGAGGTTTTGTAGTTTTTGGTTCAATTTTGATATCGTTATTGCCCATTTCCCATAAATATTACATCTATACAGCATATTCTTGTAACCAGAGTAACCCAGGAACCATGCAACATATTCTATAAGAATTGATCCACTTGTTGACAAAAAAATATATGATTGGGTTGTTGTTGATTTGATTGTGAATCAGATTTGTAGAGTTCTCACCAAATGTTTTGGAGATTGAATCATTTAGGCAGTTGAGAAACCATATGCTGTATGCATAAGTAAATCTTTTTATACAAGGTATATAATTTTGAGGGCTTCTAGTCAAAATTTAAAACAACCCATTCTAAAATAAATTCCTTCTTCATGCCAACAATGGCAGTAAAGGCGAGTGAAGTTAACATTTTCACACTGTAAATCTAAATGAGTTACAAGCAATTTTATTTAAATTTCAGTAGTTAATACATGTTTAGTGATCTATCCAATGGTTAAAACATGGTTGTATCTCAAATTCAAATGTTTATGACATAGTCTCAAGAAAGAAACAGTTTCTGGTTTGAAGAAGAAAAAAATAAAAGTCAAAATGTTTTAATTAGGAAACACTTGGAAATAGCAGGAAAATGCTTGTGGAAACTCAGAGCATAACTGAACTATTCAGCATATTCTGATTTGTCAATTTCAGTTTAATAGAGTTATTGCCCTTTACAATTACCTTCATATCTTCACATGTGATATTTCTTGTAACCTGAATAGCTTAAGAATCCTTCAACCTATTCTGATGCAATGTGGTATGAGTATAAACTTGCATGTATCTTATATGAACATATAAGTGTTGTCTTGATATGTGGACTTTGTTTTAAAGAATGGCTTTCTGATAGCTTGTTTTCCTGATTTGGTTTCTGCATGATAACTTCACCAGAATTTTTAGATGTCAGCCAGATTTGGCATGTGGTTTCAGATTGGTGAGACATTGAGTGATTTTGGTTTCCAGCATTCCATGGCATCATTTATAGGACCCTGTTTGCTGCAGAATAAATGTGCTAAGCTTTGTTTGATTTCACCTATATTGGGCATAAACCTTTTAATATTGATGACACTTTGAATGAGCTAAATTTAAATGCCCCATATTATCTTGTGGAAAAGTTTTGGCTCCTGATTAACCTTCATCCTAACTTTACATTCAGTGGCATAACTTTAGTAAGGAATATTGTATTTAATATCGAGTTATTATGCTCCTTCATACTGTTGAGACCTTGAATGAATCTGATCAACAGCATTCCATGTTGGCAATTAAAAAATGTTCTTTGAATGCCAATCTTCTCCAAACTTTGCATTTCTGATAGATATCTTTCATGTGCTGCCATTCAATTATAGAGTGGGTTCCTTTGCAGTACACACATTGATGCTTGTTCTAGTTGTTACTGATGTTGTGATTCAAAGTTTTAAAAGTGTTCACCTTTATATTTGTCACTTTCTCAGAAATTTTGTCTATATAGTCATAAAACTTTATATATTTGGTTTGGTGTTTAATAGCTAGGGCCTAACCGAGTAGATAATTTTTGCCAAGTACCGAATCCGAGTATTTGGATGTACTATTTGCCAGATCCGGACACGAACCGAGTAGTAGGTGCGACTCCGGAGAGTACCATTTGTTCCATTATCATATGCAAAGCTAAAACTTTCCGTGTACCTTATACTGTATATATCGCCTATAAGATGAAAATTTGTATTATTAACTAAAATTATTACATATTAAAAAAACATTTTTTTTTAAAGTATGATATTTATTGAATTATTTTACTTGTAACCATTTGTGCGCATATTATTTGCCGAGGTGAATACTTCCGAATAGTACGGAAAACCCGGATATTTGGCCGAGGCGAATGTCTGAGGTGATTTCCGGTTAATAGCACATCAATCCATGAAAGGCTATATTGCACTAAAGGAAATGCAGTAAAAGTTTTTTTTACAGAGATTTATCATGTGAATGACCCACTTAGGTCTAGGCAGGATTCGAACATGCGCCATTCTATTCAGGAGTCCAGCATGCTAACTGCTGAGCCATTATAACTTCCAAACTTTGTTTGCATCCAGAGTGTCAGTATTTCACCATATTACAAATTGTTCACACTGTTTTATGTTTCATGTTTCATTGATTAAGTCAGCCTTTGGTGATTTAGTTCAATTATTATTACTTGCTACATTCATGAAACTTGCTTTGTGCATTAGGTAGCCCTTCCCCGCCCCTTCCCCCCAATTATTGCCAAATATTGTAAGTTGACCTTGTCAGCTTTCTTTGTTTGAGTCATTGCTTTTTCAAGCACTTTCTTTTTTGGCAGTAGCACACCATCTGAGCATATCCAAGATGACATTTAGTTGAAAAGCAATGATGTGTTCTGATGGTTGGTCAGGTTTTGGGTATCACATGACAGAAAGGACTTTGTATTTGTGAATGACATTGAATCAGTGCTGCATATGATGTCAAAGTGGGACATAATTATTTAGAATTTAAATTATGATACATTCAAATGTTGATGTCTTGTTGCAAAGAAACTTAATGCAAAACAAACCCATACACAATTTATGGTAAAATAATTGCATGATTTAAATTTTGAAACTTTTGAGGGTACTTTTAAAATTTCTATAATGTATTTAAATAGAAGAACTGTTAAAGCATCTTGCGCTAAAATTGAAAAACTTAAACAAGAAACCTTTTGTAGCATCATAACATTGGAAAATTAAACAACACTAAAATTTTATATATAAGGTATTTTGAATTTTCCAAAACTAGTCAGTTTCTTGCCAGTTTTTAACAAGTTTAATTTATATAAGCCATTACATTTATTTGTTATAATTACTGTCTCCTAAAGGTAACACCAGTGACATTCAGGAAGCAATATCAGAAGCTGCTTCAACTCATTCAGTTGCCTCCATCGATCTGGAAAATGATAATGATAACTTCTCTGACATGATTTCTGCCAATGTTAGTGGTCGAGGAAGTCCCAGTATCAGTGGTCGGGACACACCCCTGTCACAGGCAGAAAGTATTGAGGGGAGACCGCTGCCCGCGCCAAATCTACCTGAGACTGTCCAGAAACGTAACCGAGAGGATGTTACTGAGAGATTCGGAAAGTTTGAGATTAAACCAGAGCTGGAAAGTAAGATCAGAAACGTTACATTCTCTAATTTTTCTTTTGCATGCTCTCTATTATGACAGTTTTATGGATAATTTATTTTATTAGTTTGATAGAAAATTTTCATTTCTCCTTCAAATACGTTCCCCAATCACATTAACGTTAGGATATAAGCCTGCTACCTCTCGACTCCAGCCCTACTAAAGACGAACATTCGTCTTTTCTATCTCCTATAGACAAAGGGCAATAACTCTTGCCCCTTCCCCATGCCACTGCCAGGTGTCGCTTGTTTTTAAGCTTCACTTGTACTCTTCACAACGTACAATTACACCTCTATATAATCCAAGCCATCGTAGTGTAAAATTGGACCATCTGAAGTTAAATTTGGAATTATTGTGTTGGACAATCATTCTTCTACAGGTTGTATACATTATTTTACAAGTTTTTCAAATTTTGAGTGATTTTGTCACCTTTTACGGACTTCGTCTATTGACGACCACGTGGCAACACGCTAATGCGATACTCGTGTTGTCATTTACGCGTTAATACGGTACTGAATAATTTCGCTTACTCCGTTAGTAACAGTTGTGGTATTAGCGAATTAATAACATGCTAAATTGCTAATTTGTGCTTTGTTTTATCTTCTTTTGTCGTTTCAGTAGAAATGTCAACCAAATGCATAAAATGCAAAAAGTTCAAACAAAAGAAGTCAACCATGACACTTGTATATATGTACCAAGTGTACATCATCAATACCATGCAGCGTGTATAATACGTGGACAGAGCAAATGTGGGCTGATGTAGTACAGAAGGCAGCAAAAGAGAGAGGAAAATAATGTTGACATGGTACAACAGTGCACCTTTGAACAGATGCGTCGTTTGGTCCAGGAAACTATGACGCAGCTATTGACATCAGGCCAGATATTACCTCTTTGGAGGAGTGTTCCCCCAATTTTTGGCTGCCCTGTGGGCATAAGTCCCCCCGCATGTCCGAGCATGGCCTTCGGGCCTGTAAGTCAGGACGCATGGGGATTTTACCGGATCCATTGGATCTATTTCATTATACAACCTCGACGTCACTGGCCGTCCAACTGTCCCAGCATGGGGACCTTATTGCTAAAACAGTCCGACCAACTATGATTTATGGGGATTTTAGTGACAAATCCGTCCGTCAAGCTGTACCACCGGCAACATGCCAATACTATGACGGAGGTATTAGTGAGAAATCTGTCCGTCCAGCCAGGCCATTGGAGCGGCCGGTACCGGTGATAGCCAGACCGTCGCTGACATTCATGCGGACCACACGCCAGACAAACCAGCCGGCAGTGCCGTCCCAGTATGGGGACCTTATTGCTAAAACGGGCCAATCAGCTATGATTTACGGAGATTTTAGTGACAAATCCGTCAGTTAAGCTGTACCGCCGGCAACATACCAATACTATGATGGAGATTTTAGTGAGAAATCTGTCCGTCCAGCCAGGCCATTGGAGCAGCCGGTACCGGTGATAGCTAGACCATCGCCGACATTCAGGCCGACCATTTGCCAGACAAACCAGCCAGCAGTGCCGGCCATCCATATGTTCACGGCTTCTCCACAAGGGAGAATTAGTGAAATTGTCAAGGATGACGGAATTGCGTCATCTATGTCACCTGGTATGCTCTATCCAGAGATGCAAGCTGTACCAGAACCAACGTTCCCTCTAAGCGAATGGTGGATGTGCGCGCAGTGCTCACTGCACTGCGCAAGCATTACGGAGATGAGCAAAAATTTAATGTTGGATTGAGCAAAAAATTGACAATTCAGCTGTGCGGGGATGCCTGAGGAGCTGCACATGCAGCTTAGAGGAAACCTTGACCAGAACACGACTTGGCACACAGTGAGTGTGACGAAACTCTTGCAAATCAGCCGTACACAGAACCAATCATGGAACGGACTGAGTTTAGTTTCAAGGCTGCAGTGGAAGAAATTTTTAGGGTGTTGGCAACTTCCAAATGCTCACTGCTCACTATCTCCTACCGCCATTCAAGACTACAAAGTTAAGGCGTCTGTAGATCTTGAATGGGAGGAAGAGATGTTGTCCTTCCTGCTCCTTCCCCAGTCGACAAAATTCAGAAAGCCAAGTACCAGCGAATGTTCTAGTGTAGCTGGTACAAAACTCAATCAGACACCTTCAGTACTGATCTCCAATACCACGTCAAGCTAGTCCGAAGCGTAGTCCCTACGTCTTCAATGTTAGACTTGGCTTCACTAGCCATTTTCCAACTCCCAGGAAAATCCGGCAATGACCACGCTTGGGGAGCGACAGCCCATATTGCTAGATTTATTAACAGGGCAGCTCACCATTCCATGGCCAATGCGTTGACTGCTTCTGCCAACTTAGACCTGATATGACGTGACGCATGTCTGCTGTCCACGTCGCTCAAGCCCCATCCTACTCTGGCTTTATGGATGTCTCCGTTTGGGTCACCTTTACTCTTTGGGGGAAAAATTCAAGAAGTTCAGAGGCAGGCAGCTCAGGAACTGTCCCTCCAACTTGCCGCCCAACTTCCGTAGGCGTTTTGAAACAATCATCCCCTGCCACAGCGGAGGGATGATAGGTGGACTAGGGAAAAGGGATCCTTACAATCAAATGTGCAGTATAGATCCCAACCCAATGCTGGGAGACAACAGTCTAATCAAGCAAGGTGGCAACCATACAGTGGCGGCAAGGACCCAAGTTTCTCTGCCTTCAAGCCTCCTAACTCTAGATGTTGACATACCGTCCCCACCGCCTGCGGAAAGCCTACCTGTGGGCGGCCACCTCCTGCAAGTTCAGGACCACTGGACCACTTTATTACCTCAGAACAAATGGGTTAGTCAGGTCATTTCGGAGGGACTTTGGATTTCATTTATCCATCCCCCTCCCCTGTCCTCCTCTCCCCTCTTCATGGATGTACCGTCAGATCGGGAGAAGTATGCCTTTCTTAAAAAAAAACAACCCATAAACCCCACAATTGCCGGGGTTTTATTCCTGGCTGTTTCTTATCCAGGGGTTGTTCATCGACCTGAGTTGCCTCATCCAATACATTTTACCACTGAAATTCAATGTGGCGATGGCGAGATCAATTTGTCTTTCCATCTGACAGGACGGGTATGCCGTCAGTCTAGATATGACAGACGCATATTTTCACGTCCCTATCCACCGAGTCACGGAACTTTCTCCGATTTGCTTATTGCGACTAGGTTTATCAGTTCCAGGTCATACCTTTTGGCCTCAACATCAGCCCTTGGGGCTTTTACCAAGGTTATGGATTGTGTCATCACCCTGTTCCGCTCGACTTAATCTATAGTGACGGCAGTGTACTTGGACGATATCCTCCAGAAACATGTTAAGTTCTACTCTGCTCAAAGGCAGAAAAGATCTTCTATCACTTTTAGATCATCTAGGCTTTCTCTTGAACTGGGAAAAAGTCCGATCTCAGTCCATCCCAGAGTTTTGGTCCATCTGGATATGGAGTTTCTCACCGATCTGAATCTGGTTAGGCTTCCTTGCGTTCGAGATCATCCAGATAGTCGAACTTGTCGAGTCCGTTTCCAACAGGATGTGCATTTCAGCAAGAGAGTTCTTGCAACTCCTCATATTATTCAATGCGGCTGCGGACTTGATCCTGCTCGGCCATCAATTTATGCGCACCTTTCAAATGACATTACTAGCACAATGGCGCCCTTTTTTCAAGTCCCCTCAAAAACACAATAATGATTATGCCCGAGATACGATCTTTCTTGCGTCAGTGGCACAGCCCCTGTTGGCTGTCCATGGGGATTCCTCTGGAGATACCTCAAGCGGAGATAACAGTATGTACCGCCGTCAGTACCTACGGTTGGGGTGCCCACCTGTTGCCAGACTTCGATACCGTCAGCGGCACGTGGGGGCCAGGGGAGAGCCCTCTCCACATCAACCTTTCAGAAATAAAGTTTGTCATCAATGCCTTTCATTTCTGGAAGGATCAACTCCTAGGCAAAATTGTTCTCATTATGTCAGACAACTCTGTGGTGGTGACTTGCCTCCTCAAACAAGGGGGCACCAAATCATCAGACCTGTGCAATCTGATCCGGCAGTTTCTACATTGGTGCGACAGTCTCCACATCAATGTACAAATCAAACACATTCCAGGCAGACTCATTGTCTTGGCTGACACTCTATCCAGGAAAGGTCAAGTCCTTTACACGGAATGGTCACTCCATCAATCGTTCTTTCTTCCAATCTGCACACTTTGGGGGCGTCCGATGATCAATCTTTTTGCACCAAGGTGGAATCGCAAGTTGCCCACCTTCGTTTCTCCGGTTCCTTCCCCAGAAGCTTGGGCCGTGGACGCTCTGTCAATCAGCTGGGAGGGCTTGTGGGCATTCTCCTACCCTCCCACGGTCTTGGTACTGAAAAAAATCCAGAGGTTAAGGGGTCAGAACTGTCAGATGATTCTGATTGCCCCTCTCAGATGGAACAACTCTTGGGTCACTGATCTACTCGATCTGGCAATAGATCTACCCAGGCAGATTACAGTCAGCCCAAATCTTCTCAAGCAACCACAGTCACGGGTGTTCCACCCCTGTCCTGACCGTCTTTATCTTCACGCTTGGCTCTTGTCTGGACGGCCTTGCAAGACAAACAATTTAAACCTTCGATTATGGAGAGAATCTCGAGAGCAAGAAGTCCCTCTACTCTGAAGACTTTATGAGGGAAAGTGGCATGTTTTGAGGGACTGGTACCATATCAATAACATCGTCCCTTTGAGTGTCTCAATCCCTCAACTGGCCGACTTTTTTCTCTGGCTTTTTGAGGAGAAACGGTTGGCCCCAATTACTATCAAATGCTACCGCTCCATGATATCAGACACATTCTGTCATCATGGTAGATGTGATATCAGGCATGACAAAGATCTGTCAGATCTTTTAGCAAATTTAGAGTTCAATCAACCAAAATTGCTCACCCTGTTTCCAAATGGAATCTGTCCTGGGTTTTAACATGGCTCTATTCAGACAATATTGAGTCTTTAGCCCACAATTCATTAAAGCTACTATCATACACAATGGGTTTCTTGATAGCCTTAGCTTCAGCATGCAGGGTTAGTGAGTTACATGCCCTTTCCAGTGACCCGAACTATCTTCAGTTCAGATCAGATGGTTTGATGGTCCTCTTGACGCAGCCAGGCTTTGTAGCCAAAAATAGGTTACCATCCATTGGCAATCAAAGAGTCGTCATTGGCTCGCTTTCTTCCATAGATAAGTCAGGAGCAGAAGCCATGCAAGATCCTGTTTGTGCACTCAAGCACTATTTTATACGCACAGAGGCGAGTCGGGTCACATGCAAGCACCTCTTTCTTCTGGTGACAGCTTGGAAATGGGATATCACCCTTCAAGCTCTTGCTTCATGGATGAAATGGGTTATACGCTCAGTGTACTCTGAGGTCTCACAAGATCAGAGTCGCCTCATGAAGATTACCGCTCTTGAGATTAGAACAATCTCAGCGAGCCTTGCATTCAAACGCAATGTTTCGATCTGAGATATAATAGAAGCTGTTGGCTGGCATGCAGAGTCAACCTTCTCCTGTTTATCTCAAAGATTTGACCTCCCAGAGGCAAACCTTGAATCTAGTAGGTCCGGTGTTGGCAGCCCAGATGCCCACCAGACCCATTTAAAACAATCAGCACAGCTTATCAGCTTCGCTGGATGCGGCAGAAAATTTTTTTGTTGGTAAGAAGATTTCAGTAACTATCTTCTTAACCGTATAAAGGGGTCACATATCACGTGACCCTGGGCTGTGTTGCTGATGAAATTATAAGAACGGGTTATCGTTCAAATGGGGAATCCAGCCATCATTCCCTAGAGGATACCCGGGGTAGAGGTAGGATGCTCAGCATTCCCTCTTCCTATTACCTATTCTCCTAACGTTAATGTGATTGGGGAACGTATTTGAAAGAGAAAGCAAATTTTTAAAATAAATTATGTTTCTCCGAGAATACTTACCCAATCACATTACTTAAAAACTCTCCCAACCACCCCGCCATGTGAGCATCCTCATACTATATATCCATCAGCTTAAAAACTAGCGACACCTGGCGGTGGCAAGGGGAGTAAGGTGCTAGAGTTATTTCCCTTTGTCTATAGGAGATGGACAGAAAAGACAAATTTTCGTCTTTTAGTAGGGCTGGATTCGAGAGGTAGCAGGCTTATATCCTAACGTTAATGTGATTGGGTAAGTATTCTTGGAGAAACATAATTTACTTTAAAAATTTGCTGTTTTTTTAATACAGGGTTTTAATATCCGCTGTCTTTTATTGTTGGTCCTCACAGTTATAAAGAATGCAATTGTCTAATTGAAAGTTCAAGATTTTTTTGTGTTTGTATTTTTCTTGAAGAAAACAATTCCAGAAAAATTAGAATTGACATTCAGATTGTCCTTCAAGTATTAAGCTAATGTCTGCCCAAATTTATTTGAAGCTGTCAGAAACGTGCCCAAGAAGAGGATGTAACTTTGAGATTCAGAAAGTTTGAAATTATTTTGTAACCTATTTTTTAAAAATAATTTTGTTACTGCACTCTTGTTACAGATCCAAATCAATCTGAGTCTTAAAGAAAGACACAGCTATTATTTCAACCCGATGTGAATTCACAGTTTTTTGTGGTGTACAATATTTAGTGAATTTCATTGTTGCTTTTGAAGCACAAAAGTTAAAAGACCAGTGAATAATGATCTTTCAGTGTATGTAATAGGCCCTTATTTCAATCAAGAAATATAATTTTTGTCAAAACTGAAAATTGATACCTCTGAAAATAAATGTATGCACAGTATTTCTTTTCATTTAATTGGCATCACTACCATCAGTGCATTTAACTTCAAATTTAAATAGTTCTTAATTGGATGATTTTGTTTTGTAAGGTGATGAGATAAAGTCAACCGTTAGTGACACATGGAGTACTGATGTCTTGGCTAGTGACTCAGAACCCCCTGAACAGAACCAGCAGGTGCGGCTGGAGGAAATAGCAGAAGAAATGGGTAGACATCTGACACCTGAAGTAAGTCACGTAAAGAACTCAACATGATATACCAGCACAGCACAGTAGTATGTATAAATGACTTAGTAAAACCTAAATACCACATTTAGTATCTGCTCTTATGCTGCATTTTTGTCTCTTTAATAGTTTTTGAACCTACTGAGATATCTTTTTGAAATTTGGTTTTATTCTTTTGAATTATACCAGAAGTGTAAAAATGGAGACCAAAGCATTTACGTGAGTTATCCCATCTTTTATTCCAAAGAGTTGTATCCCTATGTTTTTTGATTTTGTAACTGTGCATCATATTTCCTTATATGTTTGAGTTATTCTCATTAAAGTTGGCCCGACTAGACAGTGTGTGGTAATTGAATGGGTTATCAACATTTTAAGTTATCATCTTTTAAACAAAATTGTCTCAATTTGTCTGTTTGTCACGGTTTTGACAATTAAGGTCTTCTGTCAGATCCGTTTGAGATATTGTCATGAAACTTTGTATGGATTTGCATCATGATAAATTTTTTTGTCATATACTGCAGTTTCACTGATTTATGTGGCACTCATTGCTCTCAACCATGAATTTAAAGACCCAACAAAAATTTGCCACATCTGATGAAGAAGCTCCCAACCTGTTTGCTTATTGAAATACAGGTATACTTATAGATCAACAATACATTTGCTAATCAACTTTATTACTATATTTGCAATAATATATTTTGTTTGTTTGTTTGATTAGGATTTTTAACGTAGCTTTAACGATTTTTCAGTCATATCGCTACGATGTCTGCAGTGAGGCAGTTTATAGTGATGTCTACCACTGGGGCATCATGCCGCAGACATGTAGCATGATGTCCCACCCAGTCACATTATCCTGACACCAGGCCGACCAGTCCTAACACTAACCTCTTAATGCTGAACGTCAAGCGAGGCAGCTGTTAGTACCATTTTTGTAAGTCTTTGGTATGACTCGGCCGGGGATCGAACCCACGACCTCCCGCTTCCGCGGCGGACGCTCTAACCACTAGGCGCAATAATATATTAACTTTTATGTATTTATTTTATTGTAACCCTTCAAGAAAACGTAAAGAATTATAAAACATTTTATTTTGTTTCAGTGGACAAATGTATATGGTATTGGTAGCTGTAATGTTCACTTTTTGCCCTAAATCAATATGTTACGGTTGAGTGAAATCAGTAAAAGCATGAGGTATTATTAAAAATGAATAAAACGAAAATGAAAGATACTAGTATATAAATATTTCATCCAGATGAACAACATGATTGTAAAGTTCTATAAGCACAAATGCTAATCAAATACTATGTATATACACTAATTACAGCAGAGGATTGAATCTCACACTGTACTGACTTTTGAACATAACCACTCAGTGTTGTGTCAATCAGGTCTGCTGGTACAAAACAATGAATGGTTAATAATCCAGATATTGAATTAAACAAGTCCAGCTTTCTCAAAGCCATGGATAATTATGTTTGTTCTCTCACACAGTTTCAAATGGGCCATAATCATCCAATCAGCATGAATCAGCTCGACTGATGAGGTTTTAATGGCCAGTTGTACTGTTCATCACCAGTAATGTCTTCTTTTCCCTGATGATCTCGGTGACCTGTTTGGGATGCCATTTGTGGAAATGTGATTTGAATTATTTGCAGTGTTTAAAGTCTATTGGCTGAAGTTGGTTGTACATGGGGCAGGCGGAAACATTTAAGAAAATACTGCATTTACTTAAGATCTTTGCACGTTGATGGAGCCTGAACACATAAGATATTGATATAACCTGCCAGATGCATTGAGCTTAAGGCAGCAGGTCACATGTTTAGTTTACTTAAAGAATGATGACTTTATCAAAACTTATCTGGATCTGAGTCAGATTTTAAAAAGATTTGACATTGCAACTTTATTGACAGTGTTATATGTTAGACACAATTGTTAATGATCATTTATCTTAGTGTTGTTGACTGCATTGGGTCTCATTGAGTGTATGTGATTGATCCTGACAGGTATTTAATTTGTGCTCATACAGGGGGTAGTGTTGTTTTAACCTTTTAAGTGAATGCATTTGATATGGATGGACTTTTTTTAGTCTTTTTATTATGGGTGTTTGTAGAGGTTAATCCCCTTAATTAAATACTGACAGATTTGCAGAGTTTCATAGAAAGGTGCACAAATATAAGTATCCACAAAAATGCCTTTTGTTTTCAAAACTAAAACACTCCCCCCCCCCCAAAAAAAAAGAAAGAAACTAGACGAACAAAAATGTGCTTTGTATAACTTTCATAGCTGGAGGTGGGTATTCCATGAGCACCTTTTTATGGATAGCATGTTTAAGATATATTTTTAAATGTATTGTTTCTCTGAACACTCTGGTAGTTAGTTCAGTTTGTTTATTTATTATAAACTATTAAAATTTGAATTAGAGAGTATACTGAAGTTGAATAGGTGTTCACATCAAACATAATATATGGCCTGGACTTTCTTACAACTATGGTTTAAGTCACATAATACACCTCTCCTTCATTAACTCATGCACAGTGGGGTCCAAAAATATAGACCGCTGTATAGGCAAGGGCACAAGTTACCAAGGGACCTATGAAAATTGAAGAGTGGTTGCCATCCTGAAAAGACCATGGAAGAGGGTCATAGCGGTTTTGTTTAATGGCTGAATACTCATTTTATAATTGTAATGGGAATAGTTGTTAATACACAGCTCTTTCTAATGAAATTTTTTGCTTTTCAAATAAAATACATTTTATTTTAAAGATAATCAATTTATGAAAGATCTTGAAAACTCCACAAGATTTCAACACAACATGTGAACCTCATATACCTGTGAAACAAAAATGTATGGCCAGAACTTAAAACTTTAGCACAGGTCACAAAAGCTATATGACCTAAACTTTCTTAAAACTTTAGCACAAGTCACATATAGTTCATGGCCTGAACTTTCTTAGAACTTTAGTCACATATGTGTGTGTGTAATTAGGATTTTAAATGTAGCTTTAACATTTTTTCAATCATATTGCTACAATGTCTGCAGTGAGGCAGTTTTATAGTGATGTCTAGCACTGCTACATCATGCTGCAGACATGTAGCATGATGTCCCACCCAGTCACATTATCCTGACACCAGACCAACCAGTCCTAACACTAACCTCTTAATGCTGAGCACCAAGCAAGGCAGCTGTTAGTACCATTTTTGTAAGTCATTGTTATGACTTGGCAGTGGATCAAACCCACGACCTCCCACTTTCGTGGCGGATGCACTAACCACTAACCCACCGGAGCAGTGTCACAAGTCACATATAGTTCATGGCCTTAACTTTCTTAGAACTTCAACTTAAGTTACACAGAATATATTGCGTAAACTTTCTTAGAACTTTGGGACAACTCACATATATAGCCTGAAGTCGCTTAAAACTTATGTTTACATAATTTGTTATTAATACTACATTCATTTTATTAATGACAAGCAGAAAGAACCAGACACTTTTCCACCAGCTTTGACATTAAGATTGTCAATATTTCTGGTTAATGTTTTGGTTCTGACATGTTCATGTGAGTGATATGCTCAACATGCAGCCTCTGGTTTTCTTGTCACGCTCTTTCTCAGAGTATTGTTCTCTAGATTTATAGGCTTAGGAAATATATAATTTACCTTCCATTGCTCCAATATTTGATCTGCTTGTGTTAATTGTTCATGGTATTATTGTTTACATTTAGCATATAGATATGTCGGAGACAGCAAGTGATGCCTGGAGCACTGATGTATTGGCAAGTGACATAGATGACAAACAGGTGGCGAGATTGTCAGAATTTGATCAAGATGATATTGGGAGTGTGACAGAATTTGGAGCAGCCCTAGAAGAAATGGACATTGAAGCTGGGACCAGGGCACCAGATGAAGAAACTCCGCAAGCATCAGGTGACCTAAAGTTGTATTTTTCATTAGTTGCCATTAGTTATTTGGCCTGTAATTAATGTACAGAAGTTGAGGTACTGCAGTTGCAGTGTTCTTCAATCAGTCCATCTGTATGCCCATTATGTCATAAACCTTGTGGGTTAAATTTTATATACACCTGCCATAAGTTTGATCATTTTTGAAGTATTTTCAACCATCTGTTCAAGCATCTGTTGCTGACTAAATTTCCACAAAATCAATTTCTGCATCATATACAGTTACCAAACTTTGTGACTGGCTTGCACTTGGGGTTTAGGAAGAATTTTCATTTATGGGGTCAAAGCATATAGTCAATTCAAGGCTCAGTTTGTGGATCACATCATATTTTGGAGGTGGGGAGATGTGGTGTTCCAGTTGCACACGATCATACATCATATCAGGGCAGCTAAAGGCACTGATAAGGATGTCTAAGATTTTTTTAACTAATTTTGATCTGAATCTGCCCCAGTTATTACTGAGATTGTTCCTGAGTGGCATCTTATGTTGGTTCTTTCAGTGCTGAATTCCTCAAAGTTTGAGGCTTTCACAAAAAGCTGATATCATGCATGACATGCTTTCTATTAGCTTTCATCTCGGCTTACAGAGTGAGTGAACTACACTCCAACTGAGTCAGTCCAAACTACCTTCGTGTACACTCTGATCGTTCAGTGATTCTAATTATCTAGTTAGGATTTGTGACTAAGAACTGGTTGCTGTCCACTGGTAATCAGATCAGATGATCACTTGCTCCACTTACCCTTGCTAGTCTTCAAAAGAGGTGAAATTCACAAACTCAGTTCATATTCTCAAGTATTGCGACTTGAAAGGCATTGAAAGTCCTCATCAGGGTCAGGAAAAACTCTTCTTCTAGTCAGAGAGGAAAAGCAAAACATAACTCCCCAGATTTTGGCCCTATGGTTGACATTGCATCAATATATCATGAACACATATGCAAGGCAGTATTTCTTGAGCTGAGACGCATCAGCTCCATTGGCAAATATCATTCAATTGATGCCACTAAAACACTTATGTGTTCATTGGTACATTCAAGATGAGACTATTGTAACTCAATTCTGTCTGGCTAGTCTCAATATCTACCCCAGAAACTTCAAAAAGTTCAAACACAACTGCTCGGATCATCCTTAGAGTACCACAATCAGAGCACACTACCCCAGCTGCTCTGTACCCTACACTGGCTATCCATTCGATCCAGAATCAGACACAAAATTTGTTCTCTGTGATATGTTTCACTGATGGACTCCTGTCCAACATACCAATCTGGCCTTCCTACCTTAAATATTTTCAGCAGTTTTTTGTTTTCTAAGTTCATGGTGCTTGTTTTGTTTTTTGTTTTTCTGCAGTCATATCATTATAGAAGTTGTAAAGCATGTAGAGCTTCTAAAAATTATGAGCTATTCAAAGTATTTGTATTATTATTATTATTATTATTATTATTATTATTATTATTATTATTATTATTTGTTCTATCAGCTATTTAAATTTGATCATATTTCCAGATTTTCTTATTTAGACAATTTACCATTCTAACAGTTCTCTGCATCAAATAGTCTGTATCCTTCATGGAAGTGGTATAATAATAGACCTCTTGCAAACAGTAATGTAGTACAGCACAAGAAGATATAACTAATAATAACTGTAAATTCTTGTCACATCTACAGTTTTTAAAGATTTATGTTTTATCATATTTTGATGCTTTTATCGGTAGATCTTTCTTCATGTAATGACACCTAATTATCTATTTAACCAGGGAGAGAAAGTCCTACAGAAGAAAAGTTTAGTGCAGTTGGAGGCTTTAGTGTAGAGAGCACCACAGCCACAATGGGAAGGCAGATCCCACAGATTCATACCAATGTGAACAACCTACCAACTGCATGTGACAGTGTTTTTGAGGATCCTGTTAATAATGATGGAATACAAGGCAATACTACATATGATTCGAATAGATTGTTTGTTCCCCCGAAAAAGAAACAAGCTTCCTTCTCTCCATTATTGGCTTCAGAAAGGCCTGTTTCTAATCCACTTTGTTTGCCTGATGAATATTCTGGTTTAGGAAGATCACAGTCAAACACAACTTCTAGTATTAATAGCGGGAGACGGAGTTCTGAACTAGTTCACCAGAATGGACCCCAAGTAGTAGGCACAGAAACAGGTGCTCGGCCTAAAGAAAAGAAGTATCCAAGTTATCCTCTGAAGAAACCAAAACCTATGAATGACCAAGTAGATAATTTAGACTTTGATATGAAAAAAACAAATATTTCCCTAAATGGAAATGAGGATGTAATTGGTCGATACTCTACAGATTCGGGCGTTTTATCTGGAGAGATAGAAGGCATTCCTGAAATGACATATCAAATAAGTGATTTGAAGCTCACTGAGCAGCAAAACTCAAAATTAAATGAAAATAGATTTTCAGCTTCCATGGCATATTTTGACCCATTATCTTCTGAAAATGAGGCAGTTGGAGACTTGCTAGAAGGGGCAGGGAGCCCCAATATACAGTCTTTCCAAGATGTGAGAAGAAGTGAAAATGTAAATGAGAATTCTTCCAGCGAGTCAACAATGGCCTTTGAATTCCCAGTGTCAAGACTTACCAATGAGATCTCAAAAGTAGGTCCCTCCTCTTTCACTAATGAGGTGTTTGTGAAAGGAGATAACCCAGTAATAAAGAGACGGAGTAGTACAGATAGCAGCCAGTCATCAGGATCAGGGATCTCAAAAGAAGAGAGCTCAGTGGACAAATCTGAAAGATCTAGTCTGGACATTAGTGTATCAATGACAGAAGAGAAGGTAAATTTTTATCTCCAAATATCTGCCACTCTATCCATCAGTTAGGGCTGTGTCTAACCCTTTGCCCCAATGTCAAACTTTCTGAGCAAAACTGAAGCTTATGCTGAAAATTCCTAAACCAGTGACAGACTAGAACTTTCTGTATAATAAATTTAAAATAACAGATCTTTCAGGCTTTTTAAACTCAAGTGCATTGATAATGTTTCTCATATCATTCATGTATGTCACTCAACTCCCACAGACATTTTGCCAGATCTCATTGACCTTGATTTACTCCATTTGAATTGATTATTTTTTACCTGTAATTTCTACCAGTCACTCGAATCCCTGACTGCAAGATTTGATTGACCTTAATATACTCCAAGTAAATGGGTCATGTTTGTGATGTAATTCTAATAATTCACTCAAGTCGTTTGATAGGCAGCCAAATTTCATTGATCTAGATTTACTCCCAAGTACATGGATCATATTGGTCCTCTGTTGTCCTTGCATCCATAGGGTTAATATGTCCCTGATTTGTCTCAAATAGGTTTTATTTATTATGTAGATATTTTAAAGTACCTTACAAAATGACCTAGAGAATATAGGCATTATAGGTTTTAAAAAATCAGTGAGATAATTAGTGACATATTCCTTCTTTCAGAAGTTTGCATAATAAGTAAAAGTCATGAGATGCTAACGACAATTTAGCCCTATGGCACATGCTGAGTAGAAACTGGGCCTTGATCATTAGATATAATGACCCTGAGGTCATTGAGATATGTATCATGATTCTGAGGCCCTTTAGATAAGATTCATATCATGATTCTGAGACCCTTGAGGTGAGATTCATATCATGATTCTGAGACCCTTGAGATGGGATTCATATCATGATTCTAAGGCCCTTTATATGAGATTCATATCATGAGTTTAAGACCATTAGATGAGATTCATATCATGATTCTGAGGCCCTTTAGATAAGATTCATATCATGATTCTGAGACCCTTGAGGTGAGATTCATATCATGATTCTGAGACCCTTGAGATGGGATTCATATCATGATTCTGAGGCCCTTTATTTGAGATTCATATCATGAGTTTAAGGCCATTAGATGAGATTCATATCATTATTCTGAGGCCCTTGAGGTGAGGTTCATATGATTTTCAGACCCTTGAGATGAGAAACAGACATGTATCTAACAAGTTCTGTGCTTTCAAGTGGACAAGTCCTTGAGATAAGATACACATGATGATTATGAGATCCTTAAAATGAAATACCTATGATCTTGAGAACTTAGATGAGATACTTATCATGATTCTGAGGTCCTTGCAATGGCATACGTGTAACATGCTTTATGCTTTTAAGCGAACAAGTGATTAGTGATACAGACCTTGACCTTTACTTTATATAACTTAATAAGGTTAAACATGTAAATGGACAGAAGTTAAGGAAGTTAAAAACCTTAATGAAATTAAAATCTATATGGGCACATGTCTTTTATGTAAAGGTTGCAAATATTAAATGTGTAAGTAAAATGAGCATGTCCTATTGAAGCAGGTGTGTTTAATGTGGAGGTTAAAATTATGAAAGGGTTGTGTCTTGTATGAGCAGGTGTGCTTTATATAAAGGGTAAAGAGGGGAAAACATTTTAATGAAAAAGGATGTCATATTTGAGCAGGTGTCATAACACGGGATTGTGCTGGACTTTTTGAGCAGGTGTCATAACACGGGATTGTGCTGGGCTTTTTGAGCAGGTGTCATAACACGGGATTGTGCTGGGCTTTTTGAGCAGGTGTCATAACATGGGATTGTGCTGGGCTTTTTGAGCAGGTGTCATAACACGGGATTGTGCTGGGCTTTGCCATTGTTGGCAGTTGCATTTTGTTTTTGATTGGTGTCAAAATATACCATCTGATGATTTTTTGGGCAACAACATTTTTGGCTATTATATACAGTCATGGGTTTATAGAGGAGAAATCCAAAGGCACCATGAAAGAAAGTCGTAAACTTGGATATAAAATGCACTGGAATCTGTTGTTACATACACAGATCCGCTGTTCATATTGATAAATGATCTTTACAGTGCTTTGTTATATCATAATCTGCTTATGCTGATCTATGGCCTTCGTACTGTATGCTGTGATCAACTCGGATAGTCATGCTACCAGATTAGCTACAATTTACCACCCTTGAGGCAGGAACAGGAATGACTACAATTAACCACATGACAGCTAATTCTTTTTTTTATATAAAAATGTACCAGAAACTGAAAACTTGAAGAAAACTGATTACATTTTAAGTACCAACATTTCTGTATAAATATTAAGCAAATGAACAACAAAATTCTGGCCCAATCAATATTCTAAAATTATTTGGTGTTGCCACCGCAATAACAAATAGGTATATGTTTGGCGCCTTCAGTAATACATGCACCTTTGTCAATTAGTAAAAATAAAATGATAATAATGAGGACTTTGTATTGCACCTAATCTTTAGAAGCTCTAAGTGCATTACATCTATAATGATATGATGACAATTAACAAAAACAAAGACAATGAAATTAGACAGCATAAAAAAATGGTGAAAATATTTCAGGTAGGAAACATTATTAGGTCTTTTAAGTTTGTTCTTGCAGTCAAAAAAGGTGAGTTTTAAGTGCGCTCTTAAAAGGGATCACTGTTTCTTTGTGTCTAATTTCAATGGGCAATTCATTCCATGTTGCAGGGCCCTGTTATGCAAAAAAACATTGTCCATATGACTTCGTTTTCTTAGTGGGAATAATGAGTATAAGATTGTCAGAAGAGGAGCATAAGTATCTTGCAGGTTTGTACACATGGGTGAGGCCAGATAGGTATGCTGGACTGGACCCCATGTGTGAAACGTAGAACAAATTTTGTGTTTGACTCTGGATTGAATGGATAGCCAGTATAGGGTACAGTGCAACAGGGAGGTGTGCTCTGATCATTATTCTCTAAAGATGATCCGAGCAGCATTGTTTTGAATGGTTTCATAGATTTGTTTATGAATAGTGAGTCTGGTGGATTGCCAAAGCCTCTCTGCTTTACGGCTGTATCTTTTAACATTGCAAAGCTGGTGTCTAACACTGCTTTACCATGGAGAACACTTTTGAATTGATACTCTGCACTTGGTGGCTGGGGCATGTTTTACAAGCAATGAACGCAGGCAGTTATCAAGTTGTTCTGCTGCATGAGGTAAGAAAGTTGTTAGGTTTGCTTGGATGTCAATCATTAGTTTGGTTCTATTTATCATACAGAGGTTTCTCTTAGTAGCAAATAAAGGTGGAGGTGGAGGGTTAGGGACTGATATGTCCAGATGGCATATAATGCAGAGGTGATCTGATACAAGTTCGTGGGATACAAGGGTGGATCACAGAATATTATCATCAGGTCTATGAAGAATCCAGTCTAAAATGTGACCATGTTTATGTGTGGGTTGGTTAACTGACTGTTTAAGGTTGAAAACATGAATGGAATCTAGGAGTTTTGACGTGTATAAATGAAAAAGGATGACGTAATATTCAAGCCAAATACAATCTTGAATAAATAATTAGGATCTTTCATCAAAGAAAGTCGGCACCAAACTTAAATAAAAGCAATGGAATCAAATTGATTGTTCCATTTTTCAAGGTAATTATATCACATTTATTATGCTGTGAAGGATTTCATTTTGCAAGGAAATCGTTTATGCTCATGTCATTATTATCTCTACCTAATAGATGGTGATATATAATGAAAATTAAAATTTCAGTCTTATAAACTATAGATGTCTGGCCATCAAGTTAATAGAACGTTGGACATCACACAAGGATGCATGTTAAACTTTTTAGTTATTCACCTGTTTTCATTTCCCTATGAATATCTCAAAGTAGGACAATGTAGTTCATGTACATGTAGCATTTGACAACTGTTGAGCCAAAGCTGCTGGGTGACAATGGATATTGGAGTGAATTGTTTATTGACAATGGGATATAGATCAAATGAAGACTTCCATTTTTTTCAAGACAGGTTCTTTGTGTTTTCTAAAAGGATATGACTGATACATGAATTTTCTAGCTTAATGATCTCATACTGAAATTCGTGGATATTTCATATGCATGTACAGTACCTAACACATTGTGGAATGCACTACACAGATGTAAGTCATCAATATACAAGTATATTGATGACTAGTTTTGTCTTCATATAATAAAAATTTCTATAGGTTATTTTCTCTCTGTGTTAGTCCTTATCAGTAACAATAGGTCTTCTCCCAATATTTTTACTTATATGCAAAATTTAAGTTTTTAACCACCACCTCTGAACACTTGTCAAAACATGTTTTTGTCATAAATATTACCTTGCTCACAACAATGTCAAGATAAATGGGTAGTAGCGTATTTTGAAACTTGGCAAAAACTATTGAGGTTGGTGATTAATTTTTTGCAACAACTTATTTTTAAGCCACTGCCGATGCTGTAAGAGCTGAGGAAGTTTAACATATATTTGAAATTATTAGATCTTTTATTTGGAGGTTTTATCGGTTAAACATGTAACTGAAATTAATGTGCTCTGTGTGAGCAGGTTTTTTTATATAGAGGTTGAAGATTTTAAGCACAGACATTAAATGAAGATCTCATGTTTAAACAGGTATTTTTATATATACAAGTTTAGGAGGTTTACCATGTAAATGAAAATAAGATCTCATATTTAAGCAAGTGTCATATAGTGTTGGAGCATTGAATTCAGTCTAAGGATCATGAGTTCAGTACCCATCCTGGGTAGCTGCCTCAGTGTGTTCTTGGGAAAGGCCTTATTTCCTTTGCCTGCTATAACCTAGAGTCTGTTAAAGGTGCCATTAAAACAAACCAAATCAAAGAGTATTGCAGTTAAAGAAGTAAACTAGTGCCAACAGGTGTCTTTATATGGAAGTTAATGATGATTGTTTATGAATTGTTAAAATATTTAAGAATCATTGGAATATTTAACAAAATTATAGTTTTCCATAGCTAAGGATCTAGTGGTCATAATTGACTAAAAAATGTGTAAAGCTGTACGTTGATGCAAATTTGCATGAATTACTCTCAGTTAAATATTCATCTCCAAGTAATAGAGTAAGAGTCATTATATAGAAAAGAACTGAAAAAGACCATGTCACTAACTGCTCATCAGTTAGCTGACTATTTAGCATCAAATTTGCAAAGGTTGAAAATCATATCCTCATATCTGGTGAGGTAGTGAAATTTTTCAAGGATGACAAGCTATTGGGCTCACTTTGGTTTCTGCAACAAGAAACCTGTTTGGTTGTTTCATGGCAGCCTGTAAATCGGTAAAGATTTGTAAAGGTCTTGTGTTTTTGTATGTGTTGACTTTATCAATTTATTTCACAGGACAAAATTTTAATTGGATTAGATTTTTTTGTTCTCATTATAAAGTATAAAAAAAAAAGTGTTAATTACAATTTTAATTGCATTAGATTTTTTTGTACTCATTATAATGTATTCAAAAAGTGTTATTTAATTGAATTAGAATTTTTTTGTTCTCATTATAATGTATTCAAAAAGTGTTAATCACAATTTTAATTGCGTTAGATTTTTTTGTTCTCATTATAAAGTATTAAAAGAGTGTTAATTACAATACATAAAATCTAATAACAGCTCACTGAAAATTGGTCTAAAATTTTTTGCCAGTCATTGAGAGAAAGTCTTGCAGGTCTGGCTTATACTTTCAGGCATACAGACATGTGTCACCAGGTTCTGTGAAATGCTTTTAAATCATGTCAGCATTAATGATAACTTGTCAGTCAGGCATAATATTAATTTAAATGTAATTGGCACCAGTGATAACATAGTAGTAAGGTGAAATGTTTCTTTAAATCAAATTGGCATTAATGATAACTTGGTGGTCATGGAATGTAAACCATAAAGAGATCAATCTCAACATTTTTCAGGAGATATGTCCAGAAGATGATGTTGTGAACAGCTCCATCAAGAAGAAAGGTGGTTTTTTGAAGACCTTCAAAAACAAATTCCAGAAGGGTAAGTCTGTCAAGGTATATATGAATAGGTTTGCTTTGCACAAGTGTGGTTGAATAACATTTTCATCAGGGTTAATTAAGCCTTACCACTAAGGTCTCACTACATGTTATGTCAGATTGAAATTAGTGACATATTTCTTTCACCATTGTCAGAGAGCGATAAGGTTTTGGTTGGTGTAGCTTTTGAACAGATGTAATGAGGATGCCTATTAGGTCAGTCAAAATAAAAATAGTTTTGATCAAGTAACCTGAACTACCCCACCATTTTAGTTTTTATTATGGAACTTTCCCTTATCAACCACCAAAACAATCAGTATATATTGTGCTCATTTTTTTACCTCAGAACTGGTAACTTTAGATTGGAAATTGACATAAACTAACACAAGAGAGATGAAAGAAACTAAAAGTATACAAGATAAGTGTCAACCTTTGTAGTGAGACCTTGGTCATCATGCTTTGACAGTTTTAAATCTTGGTGATTGTAAAGTATCAACAGTAGCAACAACAACAATAATAATAATCATAATAATAATAATAATAAACAAACATTGAGTTTTTTGTGCAAAGCCAGAAAGTGTAAAGATGCCTTGCAGTTTATTTCACAAAGAGAACTTAATTAACACAATGACGACAGTTAGATGGTATGAAGTTTTTGTGAGAAAATCACCAGAAGGACAAGCTAACAACATTTATTGCTTTTTCATTCTTAACTCTTAAACTAACAAGTGCCACACAGGGTTAGAAAAAATTTAAATATATGCTTTTCTTCATAATCAAGATTTCATGTAAGTTACATGTTATCACCAGTATAACCATCAAATTTTATATTCTCTGCAAATATAATTGCTTTGCGCTATTGTTCATTGTCAAGTAATGTTATTTTTTTTCATGCCCTGTTCCAGTCATTTGTTTTGAATGTCTTAGTGGTGACTTCTCATGCTAGAAACTTTTTAAAAAAATATTACTTTATGTACAATACAGCTCCTGCATTTTTTTAAAACCCCATGCATTGGATTAGGGGACTTAATCCCCTCCATTTTCGATCTGCATTGACTCTCTGCTGTGGAGGGATAAATACATACAAATCACTGTGGAGGGATAAATACATACAAAATCACTGTGAAGGGATAAATACATACAAATCACTGTGGAGGGGCTGATACACATTACTGATTTACATTTGAAAAGTCAGTAAGTGAAGACCACCCATGGAAAATAGAAATGTCAAGAGTGATTTAAAACACATTTTGAAGAATCAGTCATCTTTAGTTTCACATATATTTTGGACAAAAATAAAAAAAAATATTATTTTCAGAAGTCTTGTATATTTAGTATATGTATATTTAGAAATAGATAATTAACATCTTTTGCAATAATTTATGCTTTTGTTTTTTTTCAAAGAAATCTGAACAAACAGACTTGACAAGGCACACCTTGTTGAGCTTCTCTTGAACAACATACATTTATTTACTGTTACCAAAGAAATGTACCATACTCCTCTGAGATATGGACAATTAAAATGCAAATTGACAACTGCTTATGTTGTAAAAAGAAAACAAAAAAAAACCCCAACAAAACAAATACAAATACTGAAATGCAAACCACATGATTACTCCTTACGCAGTAATGTCACAATCATGAGGCTAAATTTACACAACTACAGACTAGTTTAACTCTGACTGCACTGTATGGGACTTTACATTTAATGTATGGACTTTACATCTAATGTATGGACTTTACATTTAATGTATGGACTTTACATCTAATATATGGACTTTACATCTAATGTATGGACTTTACATCTAATGTATGGACTTTACATTTAATGTAGGGACTTTACATTTAATGTATGGACTTTACATTTAATGTATGGACTTTACATTTAATGTGTTCACATTACATTTAATGTAGGGACTTTACATTTAATGTATGGACTTTACATTTAATGTAGGGACTTTACATTTAATATGTTCACATTACATTTAACACCGCTCCGGTGGCCTAGTGGTTAGAGCGTCCGCCCCGGAAGCGGGAGGTCGTCGGTTCGATCCCCGGCCGAGTCATACCAAAGACTTACAAAAATGGTACTAACAGCTGCCTTGCTTGACGCTCAGCATTAAGAGGTTAGTGTTAGGACTGGTCGGCCTGGTGTCAGGATAATGTGACTGGGTGAGACATCATGCTACATGTCTGCGGCATGATGTCTCAGTGCTAGACATCACTATAAACTGCCTCACTGCAGACATCGTAGCGATATGACTGAAAAATTGTTAAAGCTACGTTAAAAATCCTAATCAAACAAACAAATCACATTACATTTAATGTATGGGACTTACAATTAATGTATGGGACTTTACATTTAATGTATGGACTTTACATTTAATGTATGGACTTTACATTTAATGTGTTAACTTTGCAATTAATGTATGAGACTTTACATTTAATGTGTGGACTTTACATTTAATGTATGGTCTTTACATTTAATTATGGACTTTACATCTAATGTATGGTCTTTACATTTAATGTATGGAACTTTACATCTAATGTATGCACTTTACATTTAATGTTTGGACTTTACATGTAATGTTTGGACTTTACATTTAATGTATGGTCTTTACATTTAATGTAGGGACTTTACATTTAGTGTATGGACTTTACATCTAATGTATGGACTTTACAACTAATGTATGGACTTTACATCTTATGTATGGACTTTACATTTAATGTAGGGACTTTACATTTAATGTATGGACTTTACATTTAATGTATGGACTTTACATTTAATGTGTTCACTTTACATTTAATGTATGGGACTTACAATTAATGTATGGGACTTTACATTTAATGTATGGACTTTACATTTAATGTATGGACTTTACATTTAATGTGTTCACTTTGCAATTAATGTATGAGACGTTACATTTAATGTGTGGACTTTACATTTAATGTATGGTCTTTACATTTAATTATGGAACTTTACATCTAATGTATGCACTTTACATTTAATGTTTGGACTTTACATGTAATGTTTGGACTTTAGATTTAATGTATGGTCTTTACATTTAATGTATGGAACTTTACATTTAATGTATGGACTTTACATTTAATGTATGGGACTTTACATTTAATGTATGGGCTTTACATTTAATGTATGTGACTTTACATTTAATTTATGGTCTTTACATTTAATGTATGGTCTTTACATTTAATTTATGGTCTTTACATTTAATGTATGGTCTTTACATTTAATGTATGGGACTTTACATTTAATGTATGGTCTTTACATTTAATGTATGGACTTTACATTTAATGTATGGTCTTTACATTTAATGTATGGGACTTTACATTTAATGCATGGCCTTTACATTTAATGTATGGTCTTTACATTTAATGTATGGTCTTTACATTTAATGTATGGAACTTTACATTTGATGTATGGGACTTTACATTTAATGTATGGACTTTACATTTAATGTATGGTCTTTACATTTAATTATGGACTTTACATCTAATATATGGTCTTTACATTTAATGTATGGGACTTTACATTTAATATATGGACTTTACATTTAATGTATGGAAATTTACATTTAATGTATGCACTTTACATTTAATGTTTGGACTTTACATGTAATGTTTGGACTTTACATGTAATGTATGGCCTTTACATTTAATGTATGGAACTTTACATTTAATGGATGGTCTTTACATTTAATGGATGGTCTTTACATTTAATGTATGGACTTTACATTTAATGCATGGTCTTTACATTTAATGTATGGGACTTTATATTTAATGTATGGTCTTTACATTTAATGTATGGTCTTTACATTTAATGTATGGAACTTTACATTTAATGTATGGACTTTACATTTAATGTATGGTCTTTACATTTAATGTATGGTCTTTACATTTAATGTATGGTCTTTACATTTAATGTATGGAACTTTACATTTAATGTATGGGACTTTACATTTAATATATGGACTTTACATTTAATGTATGGACTTTTCATTTAATGGATGGGACTTTACATTTAATGCATGGACTTTACACTTAATGTATGGACTTTACATTTAATGGATGGGACTTTACATTTAATGTATGGGACTTACATTTAATGTATGGTCTTTACATTTAATGTATGGACTTTATATTTAATGTATGGTCTTTACATTTAATGTATGGTCTTTACATTTAATGTATGGAACTTTACATTTAATGTATGGGACTTTACATTTAATATATGGACTTTACATTTAATGTATGGACTTTACATTTAATGGATGGGACTTTACATTTAATGTATGGGACTTTACATTTAATGTATGGTCTTTACATTTAATGTATGGTCTTTACATTTAATGTATGGCATTTACATTTAATGTATGGAACTTTACATTTAATGTATGGACTTTACATTTAATGTAGGGACTTTACATTTAATGGATGGTCTTTACATTTTTTGGATGGTCTTTACATTTAATATATGGAACTTTACATTTAAAAGTATGGACTTTACATTTAATGTATGGACTTTACATTTAATGGATTGTCTTTACATTTAATGGATGGTCTTTACATTTAATGGATGGTCTTTACATTTAATATATGGACTTTACATTTAATGTATGGTCTTTACATTTAATGTATAGACTTTACATTTAATGTATGGTCTTTACATCTGTTGTATGGGACTTTACATTTAATGTATGGTCTTTACATTTAATGTATGGGACTTTACATTTAATATATGGACTTTACATTTAATGTATGGTCTTTACATTTAATTATTGACTTTACATTTAATGTATGGTCTTTACATTTAATGTATGGTCTTTACATTTAATGTATGGAACTTTACATTTAATGTATGGACTTTACATTTAATTATGGTCTTTACATTTAATGTATGGACTTTACATTTAATGTATGGTTTTTACATTTAATTATGGACATTACATTTAATGTATGGTCTTTCCATTTAATTATGGACTTTACATTAAATGTATATAACTTTACATTTAATGTTTGGAACTTTACATTTAATGTATGGACTTTACATTTAATGTATGGTCTTTACATTTAATTATGGACTTTACATTTAATGTATGGTCTTTACATTTAATTATGGACTTTACATTAAATGTATGGAACTTTACATTTAATGTATGGAACTTTACATTTAATGTATGGACTTTACGTTTAATGTATGGACTTTACATTTAATGTATGGTCTTTACATATAATGTATGGGACTTTACATTTAATGTATGGTCTTTACATTTAATGTTTGGACTTTACATGTAATGTTTGGACTTTACATGTAATGTATGGCCTTTACATTTAATGTATGGAACTTTACATTTAATGTATGGACTTTACATTTAATGTATGGTCTTTACATTTAATGTATGGACTTTACATTTAATGCATGGTCTTTACATTTAATGTATGGGACTTTATATTTAATGTATGGTCTTTACATTATATGTATGGTCTTTACATTTAATGTATGGAACTTTACATTTAATGTATGGGACTTTACATTTAATATATGGACTTTACATTTAATGTATGGACTTTACATTTAATGGATGGGACTTTACATTTAATGCATGGTCTTTACATTTAATGTATGGACTTTACATTTAATGGATGGGACTTTACATTTAATGTATGGGACTTACATTTAATGTATGATCTTTACATTTAATGTATGGTCTTTACATTTAATGTATGGAACTTTACATTTAAGGTATGGACTTTACATTTAATGTATGGACTTTACATTTAATGGATGGGACTTTACATTTAATGTATGGGACTTTACATTTAATGTATGGTCTTTATATTTAATGTATGGTCTTTACATTTAATGTATGGAACTTTACATTTAATGTATGGACTTTACATTTAATGTAGGGACTTTACATTTAATGGATGGTCTTTACATTTTTTGGATGGTCTTTACATTTAATATATGGAACTTTACATTTAATTTATGGACTTTACATTTAATGTATGGACTTTAAATGTAATGGATTGTCTTTACATTTAATGGATGGTCTTTACATTTAATGGATGGTCTTTACATTTAATGTATGGACTGTACATTTAATGTATGGTTTTTACATTTAATGTATGGACTTTACATTTAATGTATGGCCTTTACATTTAATATATGGACTTTACATTTAATGTATGGGACTTTACATTTAATGTAGGGACTTTACATTTAATGTATGGACTTTACATTTAATGTATGGTCTTTACATTTAATGTATGGGACTTTACATTTAATGTATGGACTATACATTTAATGTGTGGACTTTACATTTAATGTATGGTCTTTACATTTAATTATTGACTTTACATTTAATGTATGGTCTTTACATTTAATGTATGGTCTTTACATTTAATGTATTGAACTTTACATTTAATGTATGGACTTTACATTTAATGTATGGACTTTACATTTTATGTATGGTCTTTACATTTAATGTATGGTCTTTACATTTAATGTATGGACTTTACATTTAATGTATGGTTTTTACATTTAATTATGGACTTTACATTTAATGTATGGTCTTTACATTTAATTATGGACTTTACATTAAATGTATGGAACTTTACATTTAATATTTGGAACTTTACATTTAATGTATGGACTTTACATTTAATGTATGGACTTTACATTTAATGTATGGTCTTTACATATAATGTATGTGACTTTACATTTAATGTATGGTCTTTACATTTACTGTATGGTCTTTGCATTTAATGTATGGGATTTTACATTTAATGTATGGTCTTGACATTTAATGTATGGTTTTTACATTTAATGTATGGACTTTAGATTTAATGTATGGACTTTACATTTAATGTATGGAACTTTACATTTAATGTATGGAACTAAAAATATTAAGTTCTTTTTTATTCCACAAATTAGAACATGGCAGTTGTTTAGAAGATTTTATTAACCTCACCCCCACTTAAGAAAAATAAAGGGCCTCCTTCTAACATAAAATTGACTTCAGTGGATGCTTAAATGTCGATATTTTATAACAGTGTTGTCTGTTGTCAACACAGTTATAAAATGTTGACAAGGATTAGCATCAAATGATGATACCCAGTTTCATCTGATAAAGACAAAAAAGCTTCATTGATAATTATTTCAAAATAGTACAGTTTAAAGTAAGTAAAAATACAGAAATTTACCAATGCTTTTCTAAGTAGTAATCTCTTTATTTACAACTGGGAGAACTATGCTTTCTAAAGTTGTAATTTCACCTTTCTAATGTTGTGATTGAATGTCAGAAGAAATCGAACATCATGTTAATGAGAACTCAATGCATGGGTAACCGTTGGAAGTTGTGCGGTTTTGTTTCACTTCAGTCAGTTATGAAGGCAAAATTGTAATTAACTTGTTTGATGTCTATTCTTTTTGCTGACGGGAGTACAATTTCGGACTTTATTGTGTTCATTGAAAAGGATATTGCATGAACTGCAACAGAAATAAGGACATCCATGCATCTGTATATTCTGTATTAGTGAAAATCCATTGTGGAAAATGTAGTATTAATAGTTTTATAGGCAGAGTCATTATGATAATGTTATCTAAACTTTGATTTTGCATTATGTATCTTACATTTTCTTCATTGCAAGCATGAAATGTTTATAATTAACTGAATGATCATTTATTTTTTGGGATTCCAAAAAGTACAGTATGCAGTTTGCTCCCAAGAGAGATAATGATGTACATAAATTGGTCTCTCTCTCTCTCTCTTTCTCTCTTTCTCAGTGGAGCATACTTGAAGGAGTCATACTCAGTAAACACTACTCAGTAAACCATTCTCTCTCTCTCTCTCTCTCTCTCTCTCTCTCTCTCTCTCTCTCTCTCTCTCTCGCATACTTGAAGAAGTCATTAAGAGTAAACCATTCTCATATTATGAAGACCATGTCTACTAAACAGCAGTCATCAAATGCGACACCATGATCAAACAGGGTGTTCAGAGCCATTTTCTGCAAAATACTATGGTAACTCCATCAGAATGTGTGAAGAGATGGCGGAGGTTTCTTTCCCTAATCCTCCCCAATCTCTCTCCACCTTACTGTGAGTTGTGGGGTTTTGAAAAATCATGTGAGCTGTAATGTACTAAGTGTTAATTTTTGTTTTGGGTGATCATGTTGCCTATGTGATGAATATTTTCAGGTATGAAGAAAAAGGGTCCTAAAAGTGATAAAGAACAACAGGGTATGTGTAACTGTGTTATTTATGCATGCTAAGCTACTTGTACAGAAACTAAATCATATGATTTTATCAGCCATATCAATATTTGGGACAATATGTATATTGTACAATGCATGAGGTGTCATAAAACCAAGAGTCAAAAATTAGAGACCTAATATTGATCAATATTAATTTATTCTTCATATTCAAAGTAAAAGAAAATACATATATGGGTCAGAAATTCAGTTTGCCGTTGTATACATGTGTCATTTCAAGAAAGTAAGGAATCATAAAGCATACAGTATTTATGGTGGGACGTAAGCCATGGGTCACTTACACATCTTGATGAAAATTGTTGCATTTAATGAGCACACTTAGGGGCCCACCCACATATCTCTTGGTTTGATATTTTTGTTGTGTCAATTGCGGCTTTGTATTTGTGTCTATAGTGGGAAATGGTGAATCATTTCTTTTGTAAGGTACGGCAATTTGTTTGTGTTCAGTGCACTTAATTCATGTATTTTGCAACGTCATTTCTTTGCTACTTGTTATTAGATCAAAATTCTTGTTCTGAGCCCAATAACACAACATATCCCATGTTTTATTAATTTGATTTTCTTTTATTTAGCCAGATGATAGTTTAGATCTAACTTCCAGTTGTGTCATATTACCGTTTTTCACTGGACATATCAGCTGCAATAGCTCATTAAACTAGCATGCCCAATTGGCATTCTAAAAGGTGCAGATTTGAATCTTATATTATTGCACCCGTTTTACAACATAACTAGCATTTAATTTAATATGCAATAGAATAGAGAAATCCAGTATGGGTTTTAATATGCAGTAGAATAGAGAAGTTCAACATGGGTTTTAATATGCAGTAGAATAGAGAAGTCCAGTATGGGTTTTAATATGCAGTAGAATAGAGAAATCCAGTATGGGTTTTAATATGCAGTAGAATAGAGAAATCCAGTATGGGTTTTAGTATGCAATAAAGTCCAGCATGGGTTTTAATATGCAGTAGAATAGAGAAGTGCAGTATGGGTTTTAATATGCAGTAGAATAGAGAAGTCCAGTATGGGTTTTAATATGCAATAGAAAAGAGAAGTCCAGTATGGGTTTTAATATGCAGTAGAATAGAGAAGTCCAGTATGGGTTTTAATATGCAGTAGAATAGAGAAGTTCAACATGGGTTTTAATATGCAGTAGAATAGAGAAGTCCAGTATGGGTTTTAATATGCAGTAGAATAGAGAAGTCCAGTATGGGTTTTAGTATGCAATAGAATAGAGAAGTTCAACATGGGTTTTAATATGCAGTAAAGTCCAGTATGGGTTTTAATATGCAGCAAAGTCCAGTATGGGTTTTAATATGCAGTAGAATAGAGAAGTTCAACATGGGTTTTAATATGCAGTAGAATAGAGAAGTCCAGTATGGGTTTTAGTATGCAATAGAATAGAGAAGTTCAACATGGGTTTTAATATGCAGTAAAGTCCAGTATGGGTTTTAATATGCAGTCAAGTCCAGTATGGGTTTTAATATGCAGTAGAATAGAGAAGTCCAGTATGGGTTTTAATATGCAGTAGAATAGAGAAGTCCAGTATGGGTTTTAGTATGCAGTAGAATAGAGAAGTTCAACATGGGTTTTAATATGCAGTAAAGTGTAGAATAGAGAAGTCCAGTATGGGTTTTAATATGCAGTCAAGTCCAGTATGGGTTTTAGTATGCAGTCAAGTCCAGCATGGGTTTTAATATGCAGTAGGATAGAGAAGTCCAGCATGGGTTTTAATATTCGATAGAAAAGAGAAGTCCAGCATGGGTTTTAATATGCAGTAGAATAGAGAAGTCCAGCATGGGTTTTAATATGCAGTAGAAAAGAGAAGTCCAGTATGGGGTTTAATATGCAGTAGAATAGAGAAGTCCAGTATGGGTTTTAGTATGCAGTAGGATAGAGAAGTCCAGTATGGGTTTTAGTATGCAGTAGGATAGAGAAGTCTGGCATGGGTTGTTTCTTGCATAAAAACGATGTCTTGTACTACAGAATATGTGAGAACAATTTATTTTAGTCTTGGATTAAATTAGAGTTTGATATTCTGTGACATTTATCAAATGTCATTCATTTTCATATTATCATACAATTTTTAGCACATATAAATGACACCAATGCTACACACATTTTATTAGGAGACATACCTGAAGTATTGAGAAATGTTTGGAATATTTTCACCAATGGTTAAAGTACACTTGTAAATTATTGACCAGTTTATGGCTGATTTTATAACGTAAGAAAAAGTGACCCAAAAAATCTTTTTTAGCATTTAAGTTGATGAAAACAATAATTAAATACTGAAATAAATCAAGACTTTGAATATTAGTGGTATTAAAGTGAGATTATTACAGGTAATATAGGCATTCAGTGCTTACTATTTCAGTAATAGGTGTGCATTTTTTCATTTGATTACAGATACCGTTTAATGGTGATTTTTCTTTTTTTTTTGATCCACATTCATCTCCATTCAAAGATTTTTATATACATGTCCTAAGCGTGAGCCAAGTAATTGATATATTCATAAATGTGAGACTAGTAATTAATTATGTCATGAGTTTGAGCCTAGAAATTGATATTGTCATGTGTGTAAGCCTAGTAATTGATATTATCATAAATGTGTGGCTGGTAATTGATATTGTCATGTAAGTCTAGTAATTAATTATGTCATGAGTATGAGCCTAGTAATTGATATTGTCATGTGTGTAATCCTAGTAATTAATATTGTCATAAATGTGTGGCTGGTAATTGATATTGTCATGTAAGTCTAGTAATTAATTATGTCATGAGTATGAGTATGAGCCTAGTAATTGATATTGTCATGTGTGTAATCCTAGTAATTAATATGGCCATTGAGTTTGAGCCTAGTAAATTGATATTGTAATGAATGTGAGCCTAGTTAACGATATTGTCGTGTGTGAGCCTAGTAATTGATATTGTCATGTGTGTAATCCTAGTAATTGATATGGTCATTGAGTTTGAGCCTAGTAAATTGATATTGTAATGAATGTGAGCCTAGTTAACGATATTGTCGTGTGTGAGCCTAGTAATTGATATTGTCATGTGTGTAATCCTAGTAATTAATATTGTCATAAATGTGTGGCTGGTAATTGATATTGTCATGTAAGTCTAGTAATTAATTATGTCATGAGTATGAGCCTAGTAATTGATATTGTCATGTGTGTAATCCTAGTAATTAATATTGTCATAAATGTGTGGCTGGTAATTGATATTGTCATGTAAGTCTAGTAATTAATTATGTCATGAGTATGAGTATGAGCCTAGTAATTGATATTGTCATGTGTGTAATCCTAGTAATTAATATGGCCATTGAGTTTGAGCCTAGTAAATTGATATTGTAATGAATGTGAGCCTAGTTAACGATATTGTCATGTGTGTGAGCCTAGTAATTGATATTGTCATGTGTGTAATCCAAGTAATTAATATGGCCATTGAGTTTGAGCCTAGTAAATTGATATTGTCATGAATGTGAGCCTAGTAATTGATATTGTCATGTGTGTGAGCCTAGTAAATGATATTGTCATGTGCATAAACCTAGTAATTGATATGGTCATTGAGTGTGAGCCTAGTAATTGATATGGCCATAGCCTAGTAATTGATATGGCCATTGAGTTTGAGCCTAGTAATTGATATTGTCTTGAGTTTGAGCCTAGTAATTTATATGGCCATTGAGTGTATGCCTAGTAATTGATATGGTCTAGTTATAATATATATATTTAAATTGCTTAAATAAGAACAAATCACGATTGTTCTTTGCACTGGCCTGAGGAGAATTACAATTGAAGAAAATATTCAAAGGTTTACATTGGTTTCGAACCCTGACCTTTATGCGGGAATAAGGCAACTCTTGCCAGCTTACAGGTGAAATCGTTCTTTTGTTCTGGATTATCGCACAACACAAGAATGTTGATTGATAGAAGTAAATATATGTGAGCGCTAACACCTGCGAACCCTTCCCGTTAATTAGATAATTCTGAACAATTTACCTTGGCACTCGCTAGGCTAGGAATATATATATATTTAAATTGCTTAAATAAGAACAAATCACAATTGTTCTTTGCACTGGCCTGCTACTTGTTATTAGATCAAAATTCTTGTTCTGAGCCCAATAACACAACACATCCCATGTTTTATTAATTTGTTTTTCTTTTATTTAGCCAGATGATAGTTTAGATCTAACTTCCAGTTGTGTCATATTACCGTTTTTCACTGGACATATCAGCTGCAATAGCTCATTAAACTAGCATGCCCAATTGGCATTCTAAAAGGTGCAGATTTGAATCTTATATTATTGCACCCGTTTTACAACATAACTAGCATTTAATTTAATATGCAATAGAATAGAGAAATCCAGTATGGGTTTTAATATGCAGTAGAATAGAGAAGTTCAACATGGGTTTTAATATGCAGTAGAATAGAGAAGTTCAACATGGGTTTTAGTATGCAATAAAGTCCAGCATGGGATTTAATATGCAGTAGAATAGAGAAGTGCAGTATGGGTTTTAATATGCAGTAGAATGGAGAAGTCCAGTATGGGTTTTAATATGCAGTAGAATAGAGAAGTTCAACATGGGTTTTAATATGCAGTAGAAAAGAGAAGTCCAGTATGGGGTTTAATATGCAGTAGAATAGAGAAGTTCAACATGGGTTTTAATATGCAGTAGAATAGAGAAGTTCAACATGGGTTTTAATATGCAGTAGAATAGAGAAGTTCAACATGGGTTTTAATATGCAGTAGAAAAGAGAAGTCCAGTATGGGGTTTAATATGCAGTAGAAAAGAGAAGTCCAGTATGGGTTTTAATATGCAGTAGAATAGAGAAGTTCAACATGGGTTTTAATATGCAGTAGAATAGAGAAGTCCAGTATGGGTTTTAATATGCAATAGAATAGAGAAGTTCAACATGGGTTTTAATATGCAGTAAAGTCCAGTATGGGTTTTAATATGCAGTAAAGTCCAGTATGGGTTTTAATATGCAGTAGAATAGAGAAGTTCAACATGGGTTTTAATATGCAGTAGAATAGAGAAGTCCAGTATGGGTTTTAGTATGCAATAGAATAGAGAAGTTCAACATGGGTTTTAATATGCAGTAAAGTCCAGTATGGGTTTTAATATGCAGTAAAGTCCAGTATGGGTTTTAATATGCAGTAGAATAGAGAAGTTCAACATGGGTTTTAATATGCAGTAGAATAGAGAAGTCCAGTATGGGTTTTAGTATGCAATAGAATAGAGAAGTTCAACATGGGTTTTAATATGCAGTAAAGTCCAGTATGGGTTTTAATATGCAGTCAAGTCCAGTATGGGTTTTAATATGCAGTAGAATAGAGAAGTCCAGTATGGGTTTTAGTATGCAGTAGAATAGAGAAGTCCAGTATGGGTTTTAGTATGCAGTAGAATAGAGAAGTTCAACATGGGTTTTAATATGCAGTAAAGTCCAGTATGGGTTTTAATATGCAGTCAAGTCCAGTATGGGTTTTAGTATGCAGTCAAGTCCAGCATGGGTTTTAATATGCAGTAGGATAGAGAAGTCCAGCATGGGTTTTAATATGCAATAGAAAAGAGAAGTCCAGCATGGGTTTTAATATGCAGTAGAATAGAGAAGTCCAGCATGGGTTTTAATATGCAGTAGAAAAGAGAAGTCCAGTATGGGGTTTAATATGCAGTAGAATAGAGAAGTCCAGTATGGGTTTTAGTATGCAGTAGGATAGAGAAGTCCAGTATGGGTTTTAGTATGCAGTAGGATAGAGAAGTCTGGCATGGGTTGTTTCTTGCATAAAAACGATGTCTTGTACTACAGAATATGTGAGAACAATTTATTTTAGTCTTGGATTAAATTAGAGTTTGATATTCTGTGACATTTATCAAATGTCATTCATTTTCATATTATCATACAATTTTTAGCACATATAAATGACACCAATGCTACATACATTTTATTA
Source organism: Unio pictorum (assembly GCA_030141615.1). Classification (NCBI taxonomy): domain Eukaryota; kingdom Metazoa; phylum Mollusca; class Bivalvia; order Unionida; family Unionidae; genus Unio; species Unio pictorum. The sequence continues at coordinate 3,141,146 of JARLTB010000200.1, forward strand.
GGAGACATACCTGAAGTATTGAGAAATGTTTGGAATATTTTCACCAATGGTTAAAGTACACTTGTAAATTATTGACCAGTTTATGGCTGATTTTATAACGTAAGAAAAAGTGACCCAAAAAATCTTTTTTAGCATTTAAGTTGATGAAAACAATAATTAAATACTGAAATAAATCAAGACGTTGAATATTAGTGGTATTAAAGTGAGATTATTACAGGTAATATAGGCATTCAGTGCTTACTATTTCAGTAATAGGTGTGCATTTTTTCATTTGATTACAGATACCGTTTAATGGTGATTTTTCTTTTTTTTTTTGATCCACATTCATCTCCATTCAAAGATTTTTATATACATGTCCTAAGCGTGAGCCAAGTAATTGATATATTCATAAATGTGAGACTAGTAATTAATTATGTCATGAGTTTGAGCCTAGAAATTGATATTGTCATGTGTGTAAGCCTAGTAATTGATATTATCATAAATGTGTGGCTGGTAATTGATATTGTCATGTAAGTCTAGTAATTAATTATGTCATGAGTATGAGCCTAGTAATTGATATTGTCATGTGTGTAATCCTAGTAATTAATATTGTCATAAATGTGTGGCTGGTAATTGATATTGTCATGTAAGTCTAGTAATTAATTATGTCATGAGTATGAGCCTAGTAATTGATATTGTCATGTGTGTAATCCTAGTAATTAATATTGTCATAAATGTGTGGCTGGTAATTGATATTGTCATGTAAGTCTAGTAATTAATTATGTCATGAGTATGAGTATGAGCCTAGTAATTGATATTGTCATGTGTGTAATCCTAGTAATTAATATGGCCATTGAGTTTGAGCCTAGTAAATTGATATTGTAATGAATGTGAGCCTAGTTAACGATATTGTCGTGTGTGAGCCTAGTAATTGATATTGTCATGTGTGTAATCCTAGTAATTAATATGGCCATTGAGTTTGAGCCTAGTAAATTGATATTGTAATGAATGTGAGCCTAGTTAACGATATTGTCGTGTGTGAGCCTAGTAATTGATATTGTCATGTGTGTAATCCTAGTAATTAATATGGCCATTGAGTTTGAGCCTAGTAAATTGATATTGTAATGAATGTGAGCCTAGTTAACGATATTGTCGTGTGTGAGCCTAGTAATTGATATTGTCATGTGTGTAATCCTAGTAATTAATATTGTCATAAATGTGTGGCTGGTAATTGATATTGTCATGTAAGTCTAGTAATTAATTATGTCATGAGTATGAGTATGAGCCTAGTAATTGATATTGTCATGTGTGTAATCCTAGTAATTAATATGGCCATTGAGTTTGAGCCTAGTAAATTGATATTGTTATGAATGTGAGCCTAGTTAACGATATTGTCGTGTGTGAGCCTAGTAATTGATATTGTCATGTGTGTAATCCTAGTAATTAATATGGCCATTGAGTTTGAGCCTAGTAAATTGATATTGTAATGAATGTGAGCCTAGTTAACGATATTGTCATGTGTGTGAGCCTAGTAATTGATATTGTCATGTGTGTAATCCTAGTAATTAATATGGCCATTGAGTTTAAGCCTAGTAAATTGATATTGTCATGAATGTGAGCCTAGTAATTGATATTGTCATGTGTGTGAGCCTAGTAAATGATATTGTCATGTGCATAAACCTAGTAATTGATATGGTCATTGAGTGTGAGCCTAGTAATTGATATGGCCATAGCCTAGTAATTGATATGGCCATTGAGTTTGAGCCTAGTAATTGATATTGTCTTGAGTTTGAGCCTAGTAATTTATATGGCCATTGAGTGTATGCCTAGTAATTGATATGGTCTAGTTATAATATATATATTTAGATTGCTTAAATAAGAACAAATCACGATTGTTCTTTGCACTGGCCTGAGGAGAATTACAATTGAAGAAAATATTCAAAGGTTTACATTGGTTTCGAACCCTGACCTTTATGCGGGAATAAGGCAACTCTTGCCAGCTTACAGGTGAAATCGTTCTTTTGTTCTGGATTATCGCACAACACAAGAATGTTGATTGATAGAAGTAAATATATGTGAGCGCTAACACCTGCGAACCCTTCCCGTTAATTAGATAATTCTGAACAATTTACCTTGGCACTCGCTAGGTTAGGAATATATATATATTTAAATTGCTTAAATAAGAACAAATCACAATTGTTCTTTGCACTGGCCTGAGGAGAAGTACAATTGAAGAAAATATTCAAAGGTTTACATTGGTTTTGAACCCCGACCTTTATGCAGGAATAAGACAACTCTCGCCAGCTTGATTGTAAGCCTAGTAATTGATATGGTCTAGTTATAATATATAGTTATACTATACAGTTATACTATCTAGTTATAATATCTAGTTATGATATCTAGTTATGATATCTAGTTACAATATCTAGTTAGTATATCTAGTTAGGATATCTAGTTGATCCCAAATGAAAATAATGCTGATCTGATCTCAAGTATGGCTGCCACAATGACCAAATTGAAAATCTTGTGACTAATTTTCCATACTGGATGGTCATATCAACATTGGGTTTTCACCAAAAGTTGTCTTACAGTGCCTAATGTGTCCTGAGTAAAAATGTTACTGATCTTATATGCAGTATGGTTGCCATAGGACTCGAAAATCTTGTCCATCAAGAATATCAGAGTTGGTTTTAACACTCAACAGCTCAATAGAAGCGATGATCTTATCATGAATTTCTGGAAATTCTTTATGGAGAGTAAAGCTTCAATCCCTTCACTTCATTCTTGTTTTTCTTAATGGTGATTAGATAGATTAATGCATTAAAAAAGCAATCACTGTGACACATTCAGTAAAACTATGGATATCTTTTGTTAAGAAGAAAAAAAAATATGATTGAATGGAGAATTTTAAAAAGGTTTAAAATCATGTTTTAAAATGTAATTTTTCATTTTTCAGATCTTGAAGATGCAGTTTCAGTAGATAAGAAACCAACATCTGAACTCGGTATACTAACAGGTAATTTTGAATTAATTGTTAGCCAAAATAAGAATTTCTCTGCATGTATTCTACTGAGCTAACCCATGTGTTTTAACTCCAGGTTGTTAACCCCCTGTTTATTCTGGGGATGTAGAATAGTTTGCACCCTTCTGCATTTTCTTATATGTGACTGATGGAGGCATTCTGTGATAATGTTCAATCTGAGGTCTTAGACTTTTTAAAAGAATGCAGTTTCATAGAAAAATGTTTTTGCCCTCAGTATATTTATTCTTGTATTTTATTCCTTTTTACTGAGTTTTTCCAACATCTTTACCTTTATCTTTTTATTGTTTCCCATTTTAGGGAGCTCTTCCAACATTTTTGCCTTTATTTTGTCTCACAGCACATATGTACTTTCTTAAACTGGTTAGTCTTCCAAGGCATTTGGCATGGTTTTGTTTTTTTGGTTGAAGAGGCTAGTCTTGCTGCCTCGCTTTTCTTCACCACAGTATAGCTTAGATTATGCATGTTTAATTAAACCATACATGTACATACCTAATTCTAAGTTTCGATTTTGATGATGCACCAGTTTATAATATTCCAGATATAATGTTTAGAATGTTTCTAATACGTTCTTGCCATAATTATTATAAAAAAAAGACACTTTATCAAATATTTATCATATTATATCAATAAAATTGTTGCTAATTTTAACATTATAGGATTATGGTCACATTTGCCAGGTTACAATTTTCTTGTTAAATAATTGTTATATATGGGTGAAATTCAACTTAAAACACCTTGATCCAGATCGTTGAAACACTGGTAATGTCTAACTTGTGTTTCCTTAAGAAGGTCTATGTAAGACGAGGAGTAGATAACAAAGAATGTTGGGTTTCTTTTGGTGGGGGGGAGGGATCAAAGAAATTTCCATCTTCAACAGTTGAGGGTTTTCATAGTTGATGTTTTATGGGGATGATTAGATAAGACACGAGGTGTTGGTGTGTTGTCACTGGAAGAGGTCAAAGAATAATTTCCATCTTCAATTGAGGGAGGGTGTTCATATCTGGTGTGTTGTTTTATAAGTATGAGTTGACAACAATAAAAGGAGTTGGGGGGTTGTTGTTGTGTATGGTCAATAATATATAAGTACATATTGTGGCAGTGGCTTTCATTTCTCAGTCACATTGTTTTAAGTAGGGTGATATTGTCATTGAAATTTTATATAATGGAATTAACTTATTCTATTTGGTCAATTTTGTTAATGCAAAATATTATAATTGTGCCTTTGTCACATTCTGTTTAAGGGTGCATATTGTGATGACAAAAAGCATGTGACAATGGCAAGGGGTCATATTGTGATTACCAGGGGTCGTATTGTGATTACCTGGGGTCATATTGTGATTACCAGGAGTCATATTGTGACTACAAGGGGCATGTTATGATGGCAAGAGTAAATATTGTGATTACCAATTGTTTGTTTGATAAGGAATTTTAATGTAGCTTTAACAATTTTTCGGTCATATTGCTACAGTGTCTGCAGTCATGCAGTTTGTAGTGATGTCTAGCACTGGGGCATCATGCCACAGACATGTAGCTTGATGTCCCACCCAGTCACATTATCCTGACACTAGGCTGACCAGTCCTAACATTAATCTCTTAATGCTGAGCGCCAAGTGAGGTAGCAGTTTGTACCATTTTTGTAAGTCTTTTGAGTAACTTGGCCGGGGATCGAACCCATGATCTTCCGCTTACACAGCAGATGCTCTAGCCACTAGGCCACCGAAGCGGTTGATTACCAATGGTAATATTGTGATGACAATGCCATCATATCCTGATGTCAAACAAATCATTGTCCATGTTCTCATTATGTTCAAGGGGGCATATTGTGATGACAAGAGGGCATATTATGATGCTAATGCCCTCGTATCCCTATGTCTCCATACTAGTCTTTGCTCATATCTCATTCTGTTCAAGGGGGTATATTGTGATGACAAGGGGGTATATTGCAGTGAGTGGGACATATTGCGATTACAATTATTCATATTTTGATGATAATGCCCTCATATCCTATTGTCCGTACAAGTCATGTTATTGCCCATGCCCTTATTCTATTCAAGGGGGCATATTGTTATGACAAGAGGGCATATTGTGATGATAATGCCATCCTATCCCTATGTTGTTACAAGTCATGTTTTTGCCCATACCCTCATTATGTTCAAGAATTCACACTGTTATGATGGGAATACATTGTTATGACACGGGGGCATATAGTTACAAAGAGCTGGCATATTGTAATCGCAAGGGGGCTTGTTGTTATGACAAAAAGGCTTATTGTTCGGACAAGGTGGCTTATTTTGCTATGGCAATACCATTATATCCCTATATCCATACAGCCGCCTTGGTGTTACCTTGGTAAATTGACTTTGTTTAATTTCCTCTGCATGATATAAGCAATGCATTTCTTGCGCCATTAAATACCAAATAACCAGCCAATCGCCCCTATATCAATACCTTTATTATGCATTCTTTGATTTAATTTCAGCTTGATAACTTTTTAGTGTCTTAATTGATTGAAACCAAATCAGGTTCGGAGCTGGATGAACTTGGTTAAATTAGATTTTCATCTAATAACAAAATGTCTAATAACATTTTGACTGAGGTACAACTTCCCTTTGGACTTTGAAGTTTTCTTTTTGCAATTGGAGACAAGGCCATATTGACAGGGGCATCTGTATTTGTATGACTCATTTCAGGGTCATTTTCCTTTTGGCAAATTATTATGCTATGTTTTCATTGAGCAACATTCCAGTATAAAACAAAGTGAAGAAATAACATTTTTCTTTGTAACAAAATCAAAGTATAAAAACATGATGAAGAAATAACATTTTACATTGTAACAAAATCCAGCATAAAAGCATAGTGAAGAAATAACATTTACATTGTAAAATAACATTTTTATACATTTTTAGGTTTAGGTAGCACAGTGATCCCTCTTGAAAAAAAGATAATGTATTCACCCCCACATAAGAATGATGATGAAAACCCAGTATAATGTAGATCTACTTAGAGAATATATAGAATTTGGAACATTTGTGTGGTCTTGTGTATGAAATAATTCATTATGACACCTTTTTGCTTCCAACATACCTCACATAAATGTGGCTTCACTGTAAAGGTGGAACAAAATCTGAGTGGCTCCTTTGAACTATTCTATAATAAGATATGAATGTATTACCACTGATACTATATTTATATACAGAATATCCAGTTAGAAAGCCACCACAAATGAGGAGGGGTAAGTCAGATATCATTCACTGCAGCCCAAAGGCTTGTACCATATTGTTATTTGCTAGTCCATGTATGCCTTCATAATCCTTCAAGCATTTTTCACACAATTGTTAGGAAATTTTGTTAGGAAATAAACTCTGCTACGTGTTGAAACTTGCAATTTTACAAAGGCAATAGTTTTAAGTTTCCTATCTGTATTACATATAAATGAATAGGAAAAATTCTTACTTATTACCTTCCATTGTTACTGATAGGCATTGCTACCTATTGGCTAGATGTTTACCACTACAATGCACACCACACTGCTTTGTCTCCGGTAATCATGGATTATCTATCTTATGTAAGAAGGTATATTTTGCATGTTGCAATAATTATTATGTTTGAATAGTAACATTAAATGATCTTGCTGTCAAGCATTATTTGTAGTTCACAGAACACAGTTGTGGGGCCCAATAGTGTCAATATTTTCCATTGCAGGCCAGAAAAGACAATATAATCCATTAAGTACCGTGATTTTGGTCTAAGAGGTATAATATGCTTGGCATTCGATAAAGTCTAAAAGAATCAGATATGCACCATGAATATCACGGCTCATGAGATCATCGTGATTTCTGCAAGCCTCACATTCATGTGTAACATTTTGATCATAGACAGAAGACACTGTAAGATATATGTAGTCAACCATAAACTTTATGTGTATGATCTATCTTTGCAGAAACGATAATAGAATTAGGTATGTCTGGGATTATCTTGGCTGCAGTTAGTTTGACATTAATGTAACCTATTCAGCTGTGTGAGTTCAACAGTTTCAGTGGATTCTCACCAATTCTGTTTACTCGATAAAGACAACTTGCACTTGCTCTTATTTGTGTGGTTTTGTTACTATTGGTCATCCTTCCCTCCTTTTATGAAAGCGTTTATACTTCATATAGGGAATCCAGCCATTCTGTCTTCAAAAGGTGGCCCTGATTAATGTATGATGCTGATGCATTTCTGCCACTGATTACCTTTTCTCCTAATGTTATTGTTATCTTGGAAAATATTAAATGGAGAATGTACATTTTTTTAAAACAAATTTTGCATCTCCAAGAATACTTTTCTGATCATATTACTATTAAACCCAGCCCACACACTTTTCTGCAAGTGCAAGCATCCTCATTAATGTTTTGCTCTGCTTAAACTAGTAACATCTGGTCAATTTGTAGCTGTCTAGTGGTTGCAAGAGGAGGTAATGAGTAAGTTTTTTTTTTTGTTTGCCTTATGTTATATAGATAGGAATTTTCATCTTTTCTTGATTGCTGGATTTGAGAAGTAGAAGAATTTATTTCCTAATGTAAATGTGATCAAATAAGTATTCTCAGAGCAACACACTTTACCAAAGATGAATTTTCCCTTTCAATTGCTTCTGTAATCATATAACGTGTCAAGTTATTTCCCTTTGTTACCAGCCTTAATCTATTATGTTACTCTAAATTAGGCATGTGCAACTTCCACTAAGGTATGGATCAGATAAGCGATTGATCAAGCCATACAGTATATGCAGATAAAGCCTTGGGTCCTGGGTTGCAGGTGCCTAATATAAATGTACATCATATAAGACTTGAATTGTTATGTGCAGAAGCTATTTACAATTGATCATCTTTGCACATTACTAGGAAGTTTAAATACGTAAAGTGGTGCAAGATATTATCCATACATTTTAAAGTGGGACTAACAACACAAACTGATTTGTATTGTTTAACCACAGGTTTCTTTTAAAAAAATCATTAAATTGTTGTTGTCTCCTACATAAGCATGGAGAGATATGGTAGGAACATTTTCAGTGCTGGAAGTGATGACAGCAGCGTTAAAGATTTTAATGGTGTTTGGGTTTTGAGTTAAAATTATTAAATCATATCTTCAACTTCAATTGTGGTATTCAAGTGAAACTCGGTAATAATATTGTATGTTGAAAGTTAATGATTTACTAGGAGTTAATGTCTTAACTGTCTCACCTACGTAAGCATTGTAAGCGACCATTCAGAAATTTTTGCACCAACATTTATTAAAGTTAAATATCATCATCATTGGTAGTACATTCAGTTGAAACATTATGAAAGCTGATGTGCTAGGAATTCCAGTCGCATTTGTCTTGCCTGCTTAGCTCATCATTTTGAACAATGTTAAAGATTTGTGGTTAAATATTTTTAGAATGTACTGATTTGTTATAGTATTCTCACGCTATCCCATTCATTTGTACCCTCCTACTGATGATTTGCTTTAGTATTCACACACCATCTCATTCATTTGTACTCTCCTACTGATGATTTGCTATAGTATTCACACACCATCCCATTCATTTGTACCCAACTACTGATGATTTGCTATAGTATTATCACACCATTCCATTCATTTGTACCCTCCTACTGATGATTTGCTATAGTATTATCACACCATTCCATTCATTTGTACCCTCCTACTGATGATTTGCTATAGTATTATCACACCATTCCATTCATTTTTACCCTACTACTGATGATTTGCTTTAGTATTCACACACCATCCCATTCATTTGTACTCTCCTACTGATGATTTACTATAGTATTATCACACCATCCCATTCACTTGTACCATCCTACTGATCTTTTAAAAACGAGACATAAAGGATTTTTTTAAAAATACAAAAAAAACTTGATCATTTCTTTCACTGATTTATAAATTATAACCTGATTTTTTTCCAGGTGGTCCAAATCACTGTCATCTTGTTGGCATTTCAACAAATCAGATGGGAGTTTCTTTAGCATCACAGTTGCCATATTTGCTTGGGCCAGTCTATTTTCAAAAATCAGATGTGATATAGTTCACCATCTTTGAAAAACGCTTAATTCTGTAAAGGATTAAATGATCATGGTTGGGTATTTATTGTTGTTATCATTTTACCTAATCACTCACAAAGTAAATAAAGTTCAAAGAATTTTATTTCAACTTTGTGATTGATTATTAGGTAAATTGTACACATTGATAAATATTCAGCCATGATCATTTATTTCTTATAATTCAATTTACTTTCTTTATAACATCAGATCAGCAGATGTAATCATAAAACATTCACTTTTATGCATGTCAAAGTTTTATTTTTCATTCATCTCACAACTGTGATAGAATAAAAAGCCTTATCATTGCTAGTCAAGATTCATCGATTCTTTATACAGTGATATGGGGTAGAATGTCATAGCAGCTCATGCCAGTGTTATATTGTTATGATCATTATTAATATGTAAAAAATGGTTGTTGCTGTTAAATTCTGAATATTCCTTTATTTAGAAAATGATGCTTCCAAATAGAACGTGTTGTTATAGCAATGTTGGTACAGTCTACACATTTCGATCTTTCAAAAGCAAAATCATATCCATTTTTAGTGACATGCCTTGGTTGATATATGACCCTGACCTTTATTAACTGCTGCTTTAACATGTTGTTGAGATGAAATGCAATAATTTTCCAAAGATTAGCTTCTAAAGCCTGCCATATGCTTTCTTTGGCAAAATGGGTGATTGTTGGAGTGCTGGAAGGTCTGTGCAATTAGATTGCTTTAACTTATGATGGTCTATTTTCAGCTGTGCTTTGTCATTTATTTTTATCGAAAATCACATGAGTGGGTGGGTGTTAAAGCCATGATAAAAAGTCCCAATCACATACACACACACAGCTTATTATGAAGTTTTTTCAGCTGTTAGGCAGCCAGTGTGTGTTTGTGTGTGTGCAAGAGCAAGTTATTCATGGATTGAGGGGTGGTCCATACTGTCATAAAAAAGCAATACATAGAGAACAGAAGAAACACAACTGTTATATATAGAAAAACAATGAAAAGTAAATGCATATAAATACCTGTATAGAATTTACTATAAATTCTCTAAATTTAAACATTTTTTAATCACTATAGTATAAGAAAAAGACCTAATGACATAAATCAATAACCGGGTCAACACTTAAATGCATGTGTTTAGTGAAACAGTTCCCTACAAAACTACATGAAAATGTTTTACAAAAAGAGAATATCTATAATGCAGCATTTTAATTTCACATCTTGGTTGGGTAAAATTTGAATTGCTATTACAAGACATTTGATATATACTTATGATATTATTATACTTCATTCGGTGCAGCAGTTGATAGGTTCATCACAAGAAACTGTAGCTCAGGACTATTCCACTAAGTAATTATGTAAAAACTATTGTTACAGTACTAAGTTACTATGTAAAAACTACTGTACTAAATAATTATGTAAAAACTACTTTACTAAATAGCTATGTAAAAACTACTCTACTAAGTAACTGTGTGAAAACTACTGTACTAAGTAACTTTGCAAGAACTACTGTACTAAGTAACTATGTAAGAACTACTGTAGTAAGTAACTTTGTAAGAACTACTGTACTAAGTAACTATGTAAGAACTACTGTACTAAGTAACTATGTAAGAACTACTGTACTAAGTAACTATGTAAGAACTACTGTACTAAGTAACTATGTAAGAACTACTGTACTAAGTAACTATGTAAGAACTACTGTACTAAGTAACTATGTAAGAACTACTGTAGTAAGTAGCTTTGTAAAAACTACTGCTTCAAGAGTGATTGTGTAGTGACATCTTGTCCCCAGGTATGCACATAACTTTCCATGTTAAATGACCAGACAATTCAAGGCTGAATGAGTATATCATGTTGATTTGTTAAATTCAAAGCTTGAAAATTTCGGTTAAAAGTTCAAGGGAATACAGTCTGCCCCATCTAGCATTCTCTTTAGAGAACAGATTGTTTACTTGGATTAATTTGTCAGTTTGAGTAATAGTGGGTGTTCAGAAATTCAGTTTTGATAATATTTTATGAGTTAATTTTAGTTAATTGAGTGATGGAAATATATTTTGTTTTACCTTTTCATCAAAGATTACTTGCTTTCTATCTCTCTCAGTTACACTTACACCCACACCAAACCCACCCACCACATAAACTCATGGCTTCCATAGTAATTCTTTTGTTCCATTTATAGAAACTTCTGATGAGATTCTTGCCAAGTACAGGAAAAAGTCCATTCTGACGAGTACACCTACAGCAGAGAGTTTAGCAGCAGGAGGTATGACAGATAAGGACAAACAACAATCAGCCAAGGAGCAGGAAGAGGACTCTGTTCTCCTATATGACCCAAACAACTTGGAAAACTGTTCTGCCTATTTGGATGCAAAACGAAAACTTCGAATGGTCTTAAGTACTGGAGATTTTCAGCTTGGTTTTGGAACATCATACTTTGGTATTGTTCCCAATAGTCCACGAGACATGGACCACCTTCAGAAAGAAAATAATGATCTAGTGTACTTGCTGCGGGCTCAACTCTCCGAAGCAATTAACTTGCAGAACAAGGCCACAATTGCTCAGCTGCATGAGGCATTACGATGTGTCAGGCAGTTTGATACAGATGGGTATGTCCTCTTCATGACAATAATATTAAGAATCACGAATTTATGAACATATAATTCATTTGTTTTCATTTACTCTTGTAATTCACCAGGTAGTTTTAAATGCCATTGAATGTATAATTTTGCATGTGGTGGTGATTCAAGAAAGAACCCAACAAGACACTACCACCTCACTCACTCATTCTCTGTGTTGTTATTGATGGTATTCCACCTCTTGCAGTTATTAATGTTAAATGAGAAAACCAATGTAGAAAAATCGTTAAGAAGGAAATTTATTATTAACAAATTAATGGTATATATATATATATATATATATATATATATATATATATATATATATATCCTTGATGCCATTGATAACAATTACATTGATCAGAAATCTGTTACCTGATCATAATATCTTAGAAGTAAATTCAATCCTTCCAAGGTATTATTATGAAAGCCTAATTTGTTTATTGTTATAGTAAAAGAAGCACTGAAAAGTCATCTGCTTACTACCAAGATGGAAGTCAGATAAGAGTAGTCTCACCTCCATTAAAAGGATTGGTGCCTAAATCACTTTAGTTATTAGATGCTACTTTTGTTCATGCTTGGAGGCTCATTATTTCTAAAGATCTTCACTAAATCAGTTTCTAAAATTGGGAAAATATTGTAAGCTACTATTGTTTCTTGATCTATCTTCATCATATCTGAATATTTATCACTTCTTTTGTCAAACTTCTTCAACCAATAAACTGAACCAGTGTCATTTTAATACCTACTCTATGCACTTATTTCATTATTTACAGTATCACCAACACAGTATGTTCAATGCAACATTTGACTTACAGTATCACCATAGACAAGCCCCATTGCTAGCTATGGTGATCTTTCCTAGGATTAGCAGTAATTGACTTCAGCATCAGACACCAACTGAATGTATGTAGAGTACATCAGCTATTGTACAGCCATCTACCTCCACCTTTGTCTTATAGGGCAATGTGATCTATTTTCATGATATACCCAGTCCCAGTTTCAAAAACAATGTCAGCAAACACTCATCCCATACTGTTATGATGCAATGGCCCAGGTAAACTAATCCAGGACATTCTTTCATATATGGGCCATGGTACTTATAATGGTGATCAGTACCTGGTATCAGACAGCAGAAGTCAGATGGCTCCAGCTCAAATCTACAGCTGGGACTGGGTAGGGTGATACTTTCCTGGTACCCAGTCTGCATTGCTACAACCAAGAGCTTCCATCACAGCAAAGATTACTTGGCCAGTACAGATGTGGTAAAGGACCACTTGAACAACTCTTTATTCCATCACCTGATACAGCTTTCCAAAGACCATGACTCTAGTATTGGTACAGCTTTTACCTGTGCCGTCTTACACCAAGAGTTTGGCGTTCTGTCTTTCTAATTAACCCAGTTGTGGTTCAAAAACAAGCGACTGTGTACAACAACTAGTCGCACTTTATCTCGCTGCAGTCCTATCTTGGACATCCAGCATAACCAATACCTGACTTGGTGAACCATTCTTCCACACTATAAATGGATATAGCCAAAGAAGCATCACAGACTAGCACCAGACAGGTCCATCACCAATTCCAAATTCATTATTACCCATTATTGTCTATGGCAACTACCAAATCCATAAGACCTGTTTGATGCTCAAGTGAAATTCTGAAGATTATCCTAAAATCCCCTTGGTTTTTGTTTGTTTTGCCATTGAATGTCCATTGAGGATCACCCTGGTGGTTTCTCCCACCACTTGAAGAATAAAATCTTAGCTGGATGATTCGGTCTTCTCATTGCTGCTTCAAACCCTCCCACTGTGCTTCACTGCTTGATGAGACCCCTGTAGATGATCGTGATAGCTGAAACTTGAATACCTGGTGAACTTCTTAAAAGTTTTCCCAGACTTTATCTGACAGAAAACAAAACATTAAAACTACAAAAATATATCATTTTAAAATCAAAATTTGTGTGATTTACATAGCATCCAAAAGTACAGAATAATGTCATTAACCTAACTTACCAGACCTAATTTCCTGTACAATATATTTTCAAAATTTATCATTTTAAAATGGAGATCAAATTTTGAGACACCAAATGTGTTTCTGTATGCCAAGATTGGAAGAAGAAAAAAAGTTGGGACATAGACTAAGAAATGTGTTTGACCTGATGGAACCTATATCAGCAGTGTAACTTGCTACTTTTGAAGCCATTCAGCAGCTTTATAATTATGTGGGTTACTCACCTTGGATATTGTGCTAGTGGAAAGTTTTCATCATCTGCATCCATGCATAAACCATGTGGTATTCTCATATATTATACCAGGTAAAGCTGCTTCATGTATATTTAGAGACTTGAGACAAGGCCAACTGTGATGTAAGGGGATGTAACTCTCCCTTTTACTTAACTTATTATAATCTGGTAATGTATTTAAAGAAGAAACTAATTTTTCAACTTTTTCAATAGTACTGACCCGATCATAATAAGGGCATTTGCTCATGACTTCCCTGCAGTTATAACACTGTAAGAACATGCACATCTGCGCCAGTAGTAACTGTTAGTTAGAGGGATAGTGGTTCTACTCCCTCTCTCTGAGGGGAGGCAAATCTGGTCTGACTTTCACCTTCATAACCAAACAACTATTTCAATTCAGTTTCAATATAAACCAAAAGACATGGCTAATGCTTTTTAAGCCTGGAGGGATGGTTATTCAAGCTAGTGGATGTACTCTTAATATATTTTGATTGGGTAAGTAATATTGAAGAAATTGCTTAAAAGTTTGCTTCCATTTTAGTAGATTTTAACTGATGATTACATTTATTGGTTTGTATTTTATCTTACAAATAAGATATTACTAAATGTAGTGTGTTAGAGACTGGTAAGAAACCATAGTTACTTGGTCAGGTGAATCAGGGGGTAATCATTTGATTCACACCAGTCTCACCTTTATGCTTTACATTTTATTTTTGCCTGTAACTTTTGCACTGTGTTTCCAGCTGCAAGAAGCTTGTGAGATCACTGCAGGAGGATTACCAGGGACGGTCTAGCTATATAGCCTACTTAGTCAGGTGTAAACAGGGGCTCCTCACTACATATTCTCACCTGCAGAGACTTCTCAGCAGAATCAAAAGGTAATTGCAAGTTCCAACTTAGCAATCTTTATATCAACAGTTTAAATCATTATTTTATCTTGTCAATAATTAAATTTCTTGTCCTATTTCTAATGATATTTCTTGCTCTATCAGTAAATACACACCACTCTGATGGCCTAAGTTGTTAGAATATCCGCCTTGGATGTGGAAGGTCATGGGTTAGAATCCAGGCATAGTTGTACGAAAGACTTAGAAAAATGGTATTAGCAGCTTCCTTGCTTGGTGCTCAGAATGAAGAGATATATGCTAGGATTCATCAGCCTGGTGTCAGGATAGTGTGAGTGGTTGGGAAATGTCTTCGGCATGATGCATCAGTGCTAGTTATTTCTCTAAGCTGCCACACTGCAGACATTGTAGCGGTATAAATGGAAAATTGTTAAAGCTACTTTAAAAAACACACACACAATAAATACTTTTTAAATCTTAATAGATTAAACTCTGTTCAATCAAACTCCAAGTGGTTCCTCAGCTACCTTTTAAGTCCCAATGGAATGTGAAATTGAAATACATGAACTTTCAAATGAATTTGCTGGATATTGACATTGACAAGATTGGTGAGGAATGAAATGTTGAATAATTTGATACTTATTTTAAGATCGTGTTGGGAAGGATTGTCAATAAAATGCTTTTCTAATTAAGTTGTTTTCTTTTCTGTAAAAATTACCTTTTCTTTCAAGATGACCAGTCGATCTGCATGAGTTTTCAACACACAACATGTGTACCTGCAAAAATAGTGTGCATTTTGTTAATGCCTCTGTATGTGAATATATTTGAGTGTGATTGTTGATTTATAACAAAACAAAAACTACTAACATTTAATTTGTGAAATAATAACTTTCAAGTCAAAACTGTTAAAAGAAAATTATTCAATTATTCGGATACTTCCTAGTAATAGTAACATTTCTGCTCATACTTGAGCAAACCACTGAGTGCCAATTCAGGAATTGTAAGTTCATTACCAACTTTGCATAACTTGTAACTTTTCTAAAATTCTATTCCCCTTTCCTTTAGTAAAACGTAATTAATGTGATAACACTAAGCAGGTCTACATTTAATTGAATGTAATAATACAACAAACACTTCTACAATTTGAAACTTGAAACACCATCAGCACTTGATTAGGTTCTCAAAGGAACACTCATGGAGATAACTAAGATAGTAGATTTGACACTTTTCATATTGGAATGCAAGAGGACATATTGCATTTATGATGATTACACTAAAACTGAATTAAAAGATGGGAACTTACAGTGAAGAAGGGTTGGTCTTATATAGTTGCCACTACTAGGTATAGGACTGACAGGGGAAATAACCGTTTCTGGCTTCCTGTTTTCTGATGCCGCTTTGGTTCCGAAACAGTGGTCTGCTGTTACGGCATATTTTGAGATAAATTTGGATAGTATGAATGTAAAATCATTGGAACCCAACAGAATACATATCTGGATACGTGTTTATGGTATTAAGCGGCCCATGGAATAAAAAATATTTTTGCGAAGCGTTGAAAATTTTAAAAGTTTTATTTTCATACATTAAGAGCGGGTAATACTAATAAATATGGTAGGTCTTAAGCTTCCAACAATTTGGAATATACCCATGTATATTTCATATTTCTGAGTATCCTCTATTTACCGTACAAAGTCTCGATTCAGGAGTCCTATCTGGTTGTTTCAGCCATATCTGCAATGACCGGTGCGTAGGCCAAGTTATCCCTCAAATATTTTGCGCATTGACCCCATTGTCGGTCAATGGCATTAGCGTACAAAACTCTATTTAATAACTTTTAGAAGTTATTTCATATTTATATCTATATTAATTTTCATTCAGATAAGCAAAAATAGTGTTTATGTCTTCTCTTCAAAGTATGTATCAAACTTGTTTAAATGAACAGTGTCATGGCAAGATTATATCTGTATGAATTTAGTCTTAGAAAGCTCTATTCAAAATAATGACAAAGAATGATGTAAACAATGATATGGGGTTGTTTCACAAATTTCCAATTTTTTAGTATTTATTAAGCATGGCAATATTCTGTTGAAATTATTTCCCAATCCAGAGTTGTAGACTCTGTTCATTTTCATTAAATTAAGTAGGACCATGTTTTTCTAAAAATTGACAAAATTGCATTTTGAGAATTGTCCACCCACCACTCCTTTCATGTCACAAAAGTACGCCACACTGCGTCACAGAGTCAGTTGAGACTGAATTTTTATCATTCTTGGATGCATCTCCATTGAAAAATAGCTTGATTTACTTGCAAAAACTGGTATTTCAATTTTCATGTCCTATACCTACCACTACAAGGATTTCATTATATTACATCATATCTTACGCAAAATAATTAGTGATGATGAATCCGCATCTTTTTCACTTTAAAGATCACCATATATAGAGATTCATGCATTTATGTGTTCCATTGTTTAAACTTATTAAGGGAAAGAAAACAAGATTTTATTTAGTAATGCTCCTGTGTATTCTTTTTTAAAGTTGCCCATGGATATTTATTGTGTCTCTGTATATCCAAGAGCCAACATCACTCTCATGGATTAGCATCAAGTCTTTAATTGACAAAATTCATCTGCTCTTTCAGGGAGAAGGAGATTTGTAATAAGTACCTTACCAATGTGTGTCTTCGGTTCTTTATGGAGTACAGAGAAAGGAATATCATGGCTTTTATAAGTGACTTTCAGAAATTAACTGTCTCGGATGAAAAGGTAAGTCTTTTGAAATGGAACAAGATCAGGTTTTTGTTTTTATTCCACATTTGAGAGAAGCTAAGTCAGATGTATTCACCTACATTTTTCAAATGGGGAGGGGAGATTTTTTGAGGCAGGTGCATTTATTAAGCAAAATATGAAAAACAGATTATTTTTACATTGATATATTTATATTTTGATTTGTCTTGACTCCTGTCCTGAGATCTGGTCCCAAAACTTCTTACAAACAGATTTTTGATGATCCAAAGGTTTAATTATTGCTGATTGTTCTGTGTTAAACTTGAAAGCTATATATGTTGATAAAATGTTTGGTTCCATCATAGCTGATTGTTCTGTATAAAACTTTGAAGCTCAGCATCGATAAAAGATTGTAGTTTCAACATCATGAGTTATTTTTGTTGGTGGTTTTCCTGTCACATCATTATGAGATTGTTGTTTAAATCATTTTGACAAATGTTCAGAGACCAAATTATCAGTTCAGAAGAATGCCAACATACATTTTGTATGTATACCTGTAGCATTCCACACAATAACCCAAACTTTCCACTGTCTACCATTACCAAACAATTTAAGTAGCATTCAGCTAGGGAAAAGAAGAAATCTATTTTAGGCTTAGAAGGTTAAAAGTCTAGGTCACAGACAAAAGAAGGAAAATGGTTAGACATAATAATCTGACATACATACCAGACACCTTGACCAAATTTGTAAATGCATTTGAGATACAAGACATGTAATGATTTGGAAGTCAAGGTCTCAGTAACTCTTAAGAAGTCAAACAGTTTGCATGTGATATCTTGAATTTTGTATCACTAGCTTAGACAAGACAGTATGTGCAGATTACATCAGAGACAGTGAAGATAAATATACGTTTTGTGATAACATGTAAAACAATCATCGATAAAAAAAATTTGGAAATAGTTTTCATTCAGCTTCTAAACTTCTGTACCACATACCTATTCTGCCTACATAGATGAGTGTTACACTCCGGGGAGGCTTTTTTCTGTACAACAGTTCTGTTATCAATCATGCATTGTGGATCATTACAATATAAATAGCCACTTGTACTAATTAGCTCTGCTGTTCACAGACATGGAATATTTTACCAAATATTTTATTATGGTGTTTTGTTGATCTGAAATGAATCTGATGGTACTTGGACAGCTAATATGGCCATATCCCAAGTCCATTTTTAAAGTCTTATTATTGTTTCTCCCCCTGAATGGCTGTTCATATCAGATAAAGTTGAAACTAATAGACTTCTTATGATGACTGGTCTTAAATGGAAAACTAGTGCAGGTCAGACGTCCAATACACCACCACAGCAGCTACATTGAAAATCTATTTATACCTTCTCCT
Organism: Unio pictorum; assembly: GCA_030141615.1. Taxonomy (NCBI): domain Eukaryota; kingdom Metazoa; phylum Mollusca; class Bivalvia; order Unionida; family Unionidae; genus Unio; species Unio pictorum. The sequence continues at coordinate 3,160,064 of JARLTB010000200.1, forward strand.
GAATGGAAAGATATATCGACATTAGGTTTTCAATAAAAAGATTTCTTGTATTTAATTAAAATGGTTCCAGTCATGGAAGTCATATTGAAAATCTCCTGAACAGAATGTTGTATCAGCATGGGATTTTCACCAAAAAACTTCAATTGATGTTTAGTTTGTCCCAGTATTAGATTAAGTATGACCATGACAGTGACCACCAAGAAAATCTTGTTATCATTGCTCCTCTCTTTTGGCTCCCATGACTGAAACTCTTGTTACACACTTCCTAAACAGAAAGTCATATTGACATGAGGTTTTCACAAGAAGATTACACTCTTCCTAAACAGAAAGTCATATTGACACAAGGTTTTCACAAGAAGATTACACTCTTCCTAAACAGAAAGTCATATTGACACGAGGTTTTCACAAGAAGATTACACTCTTCCTAAACAGAAAATAAAATTGACACGAGGATTTCACAAGAAGATTACACTCTTCCTAAACAGAAAGTCATATTGACACGAGGTTTTCACAAGAAGATTACACTCTTCCTAAACAGAAAATCATATTGACACGAGGTTTTCACAAGAAGATTACACTCTTCCTAAACAGAAAATCATATTGACACGAGGTTTTCACAAGAAGATTACACTCTTCCTAAACAGAAAGTCATATTGACATGAGGTTTTCACAAGAACATTGCTTACGGTGGTGTTTCAGAATGTAAATGGCGCTGATCTGACTTCCAGTATGGCCAATATGGCAACCATCTTGAAAATATGTTTTCATTGCTCATAATAAATGGAAACGCTCCGGTGGCCTAGTGGTTAGAGCGTCCGCCCCGGAAGCAGGAGGTAGTCGATTCGATCCCCGGCCGAGTCATACCAAAGACTTACAAAAATGGTACTAATAGCTGCCTCGCTTGACGCTCAGCATAAAGAGGTTAGTGTTAGGACTAGTCGGCCTGGTGTCAGGATAATGTGACGAGGTGAGACATCATGCTACATGTCTGCGGCATGATGTCTCAGTGCTAGACATCACTATAAACTGCCTCACTGCAGACATCGTAGCGATATGACTGAAAAATTGTTAAAGCTACGTTAAAAATTCTAATCAAACAAACAAACATAATAAATGGAACGTTTTATTGACATGCGGTTTTCACCAGAAGACTTTGAATAGTGTTCTTTCTGTTGGCCCAAAATGAAAATGATGCTGTCTTAGTCACAGCAGCTAAGTTGAAAATCTTCTCATTAGAAAGTATCAGTCAATTTCTGTACTCAACTGTTAGAAAGAAGAAATGGTCTTGATTTCCTGGAATTTCCTTTTAGTCGTATTATGCAGGTCTATTTGATGTTTTGATTGTTGTTATAATTGTGATGCATTTAAATCCCTATGCATGGTGGGGGAGGGAATGCTACTTTTACGGGACACCAGAAGTAAAAAAGATTCAGAATTATTCAGTAAAAGAATAGGAAAATAGGTTTAGACCCACCATCTAAAAAAATCCTCATGCATTACATACTTATGTAATTTAACTTATTATACTTATTTCATTTGGATTTTAATTGATTTCATTTGAGTTTATTTAATTGTTCTTATTTTTATTCCAGACTGATTTTGTGGAGAAATTCTTGCAGTACCTTAATGATCAGATGGCACGAGATGCAATATGGCAAGGTACTGAAATTTACAAAGTAAAATAGGGTCCTGTAATATGGCAAGGTACTGAATTTACAAAGTAAATAGGGTCCTGTAATATGGCAAGGTACTGAATTTACAAAGTAAAATAGGGTCCTGTAATATGGCAAGGTACTGAATTTACAAAGTAAAATAGGGTCCTGTAATATGGTAAGGTACTGAATTAATAAAATAGGGTCCTGTAATATGGAAAGGTACTGAATTAATAAAATAGGGTCCTGTAATATGGTAAGGTACTGAATTCGCAAAGTAAATAGGGTCCTATAATATGGCAAGGTACTGAATTTACAAAGTAAATAGGGTCCTGTAATATGATAAGGTACTGAATACACAAAGTAAAGTAGGGTCCTGTAATATGGTAAGGTACTGAATTTACAAAGTATATAGGGTCCTGTAATATGGTAAGGTACTGAATTTACAAAGTAAATAGGGTCCTGTAATATGGTAAGGTACTGAATTTACAAAGTAAATAGGGTCCTGTAATATGGTAAGGTACTGAATTTACAAGGTAAAATAGGGTCCTGAAATATGGTAAGGTACTGAATTTACAAAGTAAAATAGGGTATTGTAATATGGTAAGGTACTGAATTTACAAAGTATATAGGGTCCTGTAATATATTAATGGTACTGAATTTACAAAGTAAAGTAGGGGCCTGTAATATGGTAAGGTACTGAATTTACAAAGTAAAATAGGGTCCTGTAATATGATAAGGTACTGAATTTACAAAGTAAATAGGGTCCTGTAATATGATAAGGTACTGAATTTACAAAGTAAATAGGGTCCTGTAATATGTTAAGGTACTGAATTTACAAAGTAAAATAGGGTCCTGTAATATGATAAAGTACTGAATTAATAAAATAGGGTCCTGTAATATGGCAAGGTACTGAATTTACAAAGTAAAATAGGGTCCTGTAATATGGCAAGGTACTGAATTTACAAAGTAAAATAGGGTCCTGTAATATGTTAAGGTACTGAATACACAAAGTAAATAGGGTCCTGTAATATGGCAAGGTACTGAATTTACAAAGTAAAATAGGGTCCTGTAATATGGTAAGGTACTGAATTTAAAAAGTAAATAGGGTCCTGTAATATGGTAAGGTACTGAATTTACAAAGTAAATAGGGTCCTGTAATATGGTAAGGTACTGAATTTACAAGGTAAAATAGGGTCCTGAAATATGGTAAGGTACTGAATTTACAAAGTAAAATAGGGTATTGTAATATGGTAAGGTACTGAATTTACAAAGTATATAGGGTCCTGTAATATATCAATGGTACTGAATTTACAAAGTAAAGTAGGGGCCTGTAATATGGTAAGGTACTGAATTTACAAAGTAAAATAGGGTCCTGTAATATGATAAGGTACTGAATTTACAAAGTAAAATAGGGTCCTGTAATATGGTAAGGTACTGAATTTACAAAGTAAAATAGGGTCCTGTAATATGATAAGGTACTGAATTTACAAAGTAAAATAGGGTCCTGTAATATGGTAAGGTACTGAATTTACAAAGTAAAATAGGGTCCTGTAATATGTTAAGGTACTGAATACACAAAGTAAAGTAGGGTCCTGTAATATGATAAGGTACTGAATTTACAAAGTAAAATAGGGTCCTGTAATATGTTAAGGTACTGAATACACAAAGTAAAGTAGGGTCCTGTAATATATTAAGGTACTGAATTTACACACAAAAAAATAAGATGTAGTATTTAAGTTAGCCATACAAATACTACTTTCTGAATTAATGGTACAACAATGTGCTGCTTTCAGTTGGAACTCTAGTTTTACTTGCGTAGCTTTTCCATTCTTAACCATCGTCATGCTAGCAAAGTCAACCAACCACAAATTACTTAATGTGGTCATTGGTGGGTAACATGTTCAGTCCTGGAATTTTAACTACCTGAGTTTGATTTTATGTTCAACAGGACTTAGAATTGTAAAAACTGACCCTGTCTGTTTGATTGCAGCATGTGTCATACAAGTGATTGGTTTTGTTCAGGTGAAGTCACCAGGATGTTTTTTTTCTGTCTTCATAAATTACTTAATGTCAAAGCCAACATGATCACAAAATATTAGTTTGCTCATTGTAAATGAAGAGAAGTTGTCACTGTTACAGTTATATCTAGCTGGACTTAACAGTTGTTGCCTATGAAAATTGCAGTCCCTATCATTTGATGACCACATTTTGTATATGATACTTACTTTAAAAAAAATTATCAGCTGGCAAAGTAAAAATTTCAGATAAAAATATTTTCTTCTTTAATTGCATAGGATTTATTAGTATTAGCCAAATAGCCATTGCAGGGTTTCCCTGACAGCCAGTAATTTGCAAATTTAACAACCCATTTTGACATTTATTTCTAATTTTTTCATGCAGGGTTTCCCTGACAGCCAGTAATCTGCAAATTTAACAGCCCATGTTAACATTTTTTTTTCTAATTATTTCATGCAGAGTTTTAGTGACAGCCAGTAATCTGCAAATTTAAATACCCGTGTTAATGTTTTTTCTAATTGTTTCATCTCATTAAGCGATTATTCATTTAAAAGAAATGCCCAAGGTACACCTGAAAAATTGATCCAAATTTTAGGATCTTAGATTTCCAATTTTCTAAAACTCATAACTCTTTGTAAATGTTAATAAAAGTTTTATCCATATATACATTAATGGGGAAAATCTTTTCTTTGCAGCTGCTAACAATGCTCAAATAGAGGATGCCCAGTTGGCAATAGAACGTTACATCATGAGTCGGATCTACACTCATGCCATGTACCCAAATGGGGATGGAGATATCCTTAGGGACCAGTAAGTTATCCTTGCAGTCTTAACCCCCATTATCATATTTAAGGGAGAGGGAATATTGTTTTGCATGTTGGTCCAAGATTGTACTTTTTAAGATTATTTTTGAAAATTACACTTGTAATTATAGATTACAGTTGGATCTACAGTGAAAATATTTAATATGGAAATGCATGGGTTGTTGGTTGAAGATTTTTTTTTTTTAGTGAGATTCTATTATTATTATTCAATTACATTACAAAAGTGGTCTTTACTTACATTTTGATATTTACTAACATTTGTGAAATATTTTTCAGTACAAAGATGCATAATTGTGCAAGACTTTGAAATATGTTATTGTACAAGAGTTACCTATGGTCATCAAAACTAGACCTAACAAGAGTCCTTCAAAGGGTCCGATGTTCTACTCTTTGAAAAGAATGTTTAATTGTAGAGTTTTGAAAGTATCTCATATTCTTTGAGGATAAAAATATTTGGAATTTATCTGCAGTGGTGGCCATATTAAGGGTTAGATTGGCATCATTTTTATTTAGGACTAACTAGTCATCATTAGAAGTATTTTGGTGAAGGCCCCATATCAAAATTATCATCCATTTAAGAGAGTAGTGACAAGAGTTCAAACCATCATGCCATATTGGTTGTACGATCAACTCCACTTTCATTTAGAACCATCTTGGTATCATAAGTAGTCAGTTTATGAAAAGCTGTGTTGATAGTTGATATGTCCATCCATTTGGTCAAGTAGAGATAATAGTATTTTCAATTTAACCACCATGGTTGCTGTACTGAGGACCAAGTAGGCACAATAAGAACTATTCCGATGAAAACCTGAAGTCAAAACTTTCCATTTAAAAGGAGTAGTGATACAATTTTCATCATGGCCGTATCGGACCTTAGCAGCATTTTAATTTAGGATCAAGAAAACCTTGCAAATAGATGTCTGGTCAAACTGCATGTGAAATGATTTTCTGTTTTGAAAGAGGAACAGCAAAAAGATTTACAATATGGCTGCCATGGTCACCATGTTGGACATCAGAAATTCCATTTTGTATCAAATCAAAATTGTAAGAAACATAAGAAGTCTTTTGGTGGTAGCAAACATTGATATCATCACCCATCTATTACAATTAGTGATGCATGGTTTTCAAGGTGGCCACCACAGTGGTCATATTGGAGGTCAGATCAGCACCACTTTCATGAATGACTAACTAGACATCCTGATAAGTCTTTCATTGAAAATCTAATGTTGATATGGCCATTCATTTAGAAGAAGTAGTGATAAGAAAATTTAAGATGGATGTCTGAATGGCACCATTTTCAATTAGAACCAACTAGACATCTCAGTAAGAAACCCCATAACAATCTGACCTTGCCATCAAGATCTAAAACAATATCTAGAGTTTTTTCAAAATGTCCACTGCTATGGATAATGGACTATGCAATAAACTCTCCTGGACTGTGAGTATTAGAGCTAAAAGTGTGTGTATTGATTGCTATATTCACTGCTACTTTAGAGAAAATATGTATCAGCCAGTCAAGAAAAAACAATATTGCACAGTTTAATTAGAACTAGACTTGCATGTATGTGACCTAGTTGGACATACATGGAAATAGTGGTCAGACTGAACAGAACAAATTTGCATTAGTTATTGAATGTGAATTAGCTGATACCTAGGTTGCATTTGTTTTATTTCCCCTTCGTGAGAATTCAGAACCATCAAAGGTATCAGTTAATCACATTCATTTAACTCTTATACACTGCACATCAATAGATTTGTCATTTTGGAGAAATATAAAGTTTCATTTTTGCATGGTTACCATTGCAGAAAATTTATTGTAAATGTATGTTCATAATATTCTTTCAGATGAAGTGTTTCAGTAAATGATGATATGATAATGCCTTACAAGGACATAAATGTCCAGAAACAGTAATTAGGACTTGACTTTGTTCTCAGGTACATATTTGGGGAAAAACTGACTTAGTTGTCTCCAGTAGTAAGTAAATGGGAATAGAGTAAATAATAAGTATATAGATATTAATTTGTCCTTTTCAGGTTATATCATCAGCATATAATAAAGCTGAGCAGTGTGATAACACCCCAACATAGTTACATGAGGATTCCCCGTACATACCACCTGGAATGCCCATGGCCAGCTGCACAGAGGGAGATTTATATGATTAATGCTTACAAGGTTTGTGTTAAAGTCTCTATTTCCATGCAGGCAGAATGGCTTTGTGTTGATATCTTTATGTCCATACAGACAGAATGGCTTTGTGTTAAAGTCTCTATGCCCATCCAGGCAGAATGGCTTTGTGTTGAAGTTTTTATGTCCATGCAGGCAGAATGGCTTTGTGTTAAAGTCTCTATGCCCATACAGGTAGAATTGCTTTGTGTTTAAGTCTTTATGTCCATACAGGCAGAATTGCTTTGTGTTGAATGAAGCCTCTATGTCCATGCAGGCAGAATGGCTTAGTGTTGAAGTCTTTATGTTCATACAGGCAGAATGGCTTTGTGTTGAAGTCTCTATGCCCATACAGACAGAATGGCTTTGTGTTGAAGTCTTTATGTCCATACATGCAGATTGGTTCTGTGTTAAAGTCTCAATGCCCATACAGGTAGAATGGCTTTGTGTTGAAGTCTCTATGTCCATGCAGGCAGAATGGCTTTGTGTTGAAGTCTTTATGTTCATACAGGCAGAATGGCTTTGTGTTGAAGTCTCTATGCCCATACAGACAGAATGGCTTTGTGTTGAAGTCTTTATGTCCATACATGCAGATTGGTTCTGTGTTAAAGTCTCAATGCCCATGCAGGTAGAATGGCTTTGTGTTGAAGTCTTTATGTCCATCCAGGCAGAATGGCTTTGTGTTGAAGTCTTTATGTCCATGCAGGCAGAATGGCTTTGTGTTGAAGTCTTTATGTCCATGCAGGGAGAATGGCTTTGTGTTGAAGTCTTTATGTCCATCCAGGCAGAATGGCTTTGTGTTGAAGTCTTTATGTCTTTACAGGCAGATTGGTTTTGTGTTGAAGTCTTTATGTCCATGCAGGCAGAATGACTTTGTGTTGAAGTCTTTATGTCCATGCAGGGAGAATGGCTTTGTGTTGAAGTCTTTATGTCCATCCAGGCAGAATGGCTTTGTGTTGAAGTCTTTATGTCTTTACAGGCAGATTGGCTTTGTGTTGAAGTCTTTATGTCCATGCTGGCAGATTGGTTTTGTGTTGAAGTCTTTATGTCCATCCAGGCAGATTGGTTTTGTGTTGAAGTCTCTATGTCTTTACAGGCAGATTGGTTTTGTGTCTTTATGTCCATACAGGTAGATTGGTTTTGTGTTGAAGTCTCTATGTCCAAAAAGGCAGATTGGATTTGTGTTGAAGTCTCTATGTCCATACAGGCAGATTGGATTTGTGTTGAAGTCTCTATGTCCATACAGGCAGATTGGTTTTGTGTTGAAGTCTCTATGTCTTTACAGGCAGATTGGTTTTGTGTCTTTATGTCCATACAGGCAGAATTGCTTTGTGTTAAAGTCTTTATGCCCATACAGGCAGATTGGTTTTGTGTTGAAGTCTCTATGTCTTTACAGGCAGATTGGTTTTGTGTTGAAGTCTCTATGCCCATACAGGCAGAATTGCTTTGTCTTGAAGTCTTTATGCGCATACAGGCAGAATGGATTTGTGTTGAAGTCTTTATGTTCATACAGGCAGAGTGACTTTGTGGTATGAAAAGAAACATGAATTTTTCAGAGCACTTTTGTATTTCCAGAGAATCTAACAAAAAGATTCCAGCCCAAAACTGCTGGTCACAGCATCTAATTTGAAAGTGCTAGAAATTAAATATGAATGACCAGGTTATCACAGTTACAAGATTATAAAGTTCTCTACTTTACCTCAAGTCACAATTAGCATTTTCTAAAAAGAACACCTTAGCTATTAGAAAATAACCAATGAGAATGATCCTGATGTTTACAAAACAATAATGTGGATTATATATAATTCACTTAGAAAACCCCAAACTCAAATAAACATATTTATTTCTTCTATTAATAAAGATCCTGATATTAATCTCATTCACAGAGAGATTAATTTTGCTATTTATTAGTTGTTTACATAGCATGAAATATAAAGAAAAGTCAATCGGGTCAAGCAGAAATGAACTCCGTTTTGGACAAGGTCAAGTACAGCATACAAGGTCATTAAACATGAGCAATGAACCAGGCACTATTTTTTTTTTTGTTGATATGATAATAGCAGCACATTTAATGTGTTAGGTATTGAAATTTTCAATGCAGAAATGTAATTACTGGTGACAACTTTTATTAATGCAATAATGCATAAACTAACCATAGTAAATTAAAACAAAGAGAAGAAATTATTGTTATTATGAGCATGGCACTGTACTAATGCTCACAGCTTGTCGTTGTCCAATGAAATTATGCATATATGACATTTAAATCAGAAGAAAACAAAAGAAAATTAAATATATATTGACTTTGCAAACATTTTATATCAATTTACCGTCAAATAAAATTAAAATGGTTGTCCCTTTGCAACCAGGAAGTAATTACAGCCGAATCAGTACACCAAGCAATAAATAGAATCAAACATATCCCAAGACTTCTAGTACATAAAAAACTGCTATAATTTGTGACCTGACATTTACATTGCATTACAAAAGTAATTTTGATAAAGAGTGTGGTTGTCCAAACTTGTATAGGTCCCAACACGCATGGGGCCGTTAATAGCTGATTGGCCTAAGGCACATGCCATTACAGATCAGTGACATCTCACCTCAGCTCAGCCAGCATGGGTATGTGAGAAAGTTTAGCAGTACCTTACCATGGTTGGTTGGTTCTTCCAGGGTTCTTCCTCTACCAAATATATTTGCCACCATGGATAGCCTATTACATGCTGAAAATGACATTAAATGTACAAAACTAAACTAAGCTCAATACATGTTTTCTTTACATTAATGTCATATTAGAGCCAAACTTTGCATGTACTGTTGAGAAAGATGAGATGTATGATTACTTTTCTTACCATGGCAACCAAGGCACTGATAGTGGGGTAATCAAAACCAGAGTAGTTGAGATTTGATAACAAATTTTCATTGCAATGCAGATGTCAGCAGTTTAGGTGCCTTTATGAATATTAAAAGAAAGTGTCATAATATTGATGTCAGCAGTTATGTAACCACCATAAACAGAAGTGGGATTGGTTTTGTGGAGTTTAATGTCATTTCTTAGCACTTGTCTGGATATACATTACAGCCAGTGTATATTATAGAGGAAGGACATGGAAAGATTAACCAACCCACAGAAAGATACTGCCAAGCTTTCTCTCACATACCCCCAGTGCTCAATCTGAGAGTCAAACCATGTGGACAGCTCAGAGATATAAGGGATATATAAAGATAAGTGCCTTAGACCACATGCCAACCCAAGGCCCCACCAATAGTAGAACTGTTGCAATGATGTCAGCATATTAGTGGCCATTATTGAATAGTAGAGGGAACTGTCATGATGGTTATTAACCAAGTGAGTATCTTTATCCCATTTTTTTTTTACAAGAAGATTGGATGTGACTTCTGCTTGAATGGAAAATATACATATTTTATACAAACAAGATCTGATTTTATAACAAAACCATAGATCCCCTACCTGAAAACTTGTGGGTCTTTGTTAGATCAATTTGTCAAGAGGAATATTTTTTAGTCAAAATTTATTGACCCATACATGCTAATGTTATCCATATTGTATTTTGCAAATATGAATATTATCAATATTGTTTTATACATATTGACACTTTATCAACATATATGCCTTATTTGTTTTTTAATTGTTTGAGCCAAGATAAAAAAAAATGAACCTTCAATGAAATTGATCATTTCCGGAACAAATTAACTATTCAGTAACCATTTCAACTTTTTGATGCAAGCTGTTGTCATGAGAGCTGTTTTCTCTCGATCTTTATCAACCATATCTACCTTTTTAAAGGTCTGATTACAGGGATGTTAGTATTTTAAACTATCCTCCATCTTTTTTTTTCAGACCCCTAAAGACAAGATTCAGTGTGTTGTCCGCTGTTCTACCACTATTATGAATCTTCTGAGCATGGCTAATGAGAAGTCGGTTCCTGCTGCTGATGATTTCATGCCTGTATTAATTTATGTCATAATCAAGGCAAACCCGCCCTGTCTTCTGTCCACAATACAGTATGTTAATAGCTTCTATGAGAAACGGCTTGCAGGTGAGGAACAGTATTGGTGGATGCAGTTTTCTTCAGCTGTGGAATTTATCAAGACCATGGACTACTCAGAATGTTGAGGGGAAGAAAAAAATCACACACATAGTTTTCTCTCAACACCTGTATATAAATGAAATAAACTTATTATACAGTACTTACTTACACAATTGAGGGCAGTGTAAAATATTGACTGTGATCAATTTTAGTGTTGCATCCAGGCCATTGGATTGCAAAGTTAATGCATTTATTTAATTCTGCAAACAAAATGCATGTCTGCATATGCAAGCATCATAAACTAAGATCTGCCCTCACATAATGCAGTATGATTTCAGGGTGTATGTTGCTGATTGAATTCATGGCCCCGAGCTGTCTCCTTTATGGATCATTGCCTTCTCACCTCTGTCTGCGTGAGTTCGAGTCCCAGGCTTGCCCATTGTGGGTATGTGAGAAAGCTTGCCTGTAGCTTCTCGTGGGTCAGTAGTTCTTTCCAGGGTTTTCTCTGGTTCTTCTTCCACCATTTATACTGGCTACCATGTATAGCCTATATGGTGCTGAAAAAAATGCATTAAACCCTGTAAGAATAACTGATTTAAATCTTAAGGATCACAAACATATCTGCTAGTATATTTACATAAAACCCAAACTGCATTTGGGCACTGGTGTTATAAGTCAACGGTAATGTCCACTTTGTTTATGGCATTATCATTGTGCTGTCATTACAGTGAACCTTAGCTTCATGAAATTCACCAAACTAAGAATATTTTCAAGAAGAAAGTGGGACTATCAAGTCCAAGAAGGTTTTTAAATACTTGTAGAAAGTATTAAATATTATGTCCAATATTGTATTTATTTGAGTACTTATAGAAAGTGTAGGCATTATGTCTAGTTTGGTAATTTAGTACTTGTACAAAGTATGGTACTTGAGTACTTATAAAAAGTGTAGGCATAATCCAGTATGGTATTTTAGTACTTGTACAAAGTATGGTACTCGAGTACTTATAAAAAGTGTAGGCATAATCCAGTATGGTATTTGAGTACTTGTACAAAGTATGGTACTTGAGTACTTATAAAAAGTGTAGGCATAATCCAGTATGGTATTTGAGTACTTGTACAAAGTATGGTACTTGAGTACTTATAAAAAGTGTAGGCATAATCCAGTATGGTATTTGAGTACTTGTACAAAGTATGGTACTTGAGTACTTATAAAAAGTGTAGGCATAATATCCAGTATGGTATTTGAGTAATTGTACAAAGTATGGTACATGAGTACTATAATAAAGTCTTTTAAGTATTAAATCTAGTATAGTATTTGAATACTTGTAGAAAATGTAGGTATTCTGTCCAGTGTGGTATTTGAGTACATGTACTTACTAAAGATTATATCTTGCATGTTTTTGTACTCGTCAGTGCTTCATTGCATCGAACGATGTATATCCCATACCCAGTTGCAAAGATCAGAGATCCAGATTAACTGATGAATAATATGAAGTCAAATGAACAGCATAGGCCCTGTTTTTCTAGCACATTTTGTGATAGCATGTTTGGGTCTAGAATGAATGGTATAGACATTGTTCTTCCAGAACATTTTGTGATGGCAGATTTAAGTCTAGAATAAAAACTAATAAACCCTGTTCTTCCAGATTTTACTTTACACTTCTTCCAAATGGATGTGCTTTACATGCAGTCAGAACAATAAATGTCAGACTTGTAATCCAAAGGTCACATGATTGATGACCATTTCAGGGCAGCATGAGTCTTGTTTTTCCTGACCATGTGATATAGTCAATAATTTGTTAAAATTGCTGTTAAAATCCATCAACCTATAAATGCATAAATGCTTATTGGTACAATGCATTACCTTTGGCCTGTGTTTTTTTTTTCTTTACATATGATTGTGTAATTTATTAGTGATTTAAGTTTACTTGTAAATTTGATTTTACTTCATAATGCACCAAATTTAATTTCATGCATGTTTTTATCAGATGTCAAGACTTGGTTAGAACATTTCAACTTGACAATATAGTAATGTGTTAAGATTATTTATGATATGAGTCCATTTTTAGACTCATATAGCCTTTGCAACCTTCACATATTTTAGGACTTAATATCTTTGTATTAACTGTGTTAGCCCAGTTAAGTAAATACCTCTTGAGGTACACAGACAAACTTTGTAAGATTGCTTGTATGCATATTTGGATGATCCAAGCCATATTTTAAAACTAAATTTTTTAGTTGCACTCTCATTTTGGGTATGTATTAGGGTACATACATGTTTTAGAAAAACATATACAAGAAAGAAGCTACATCTTTGTGTTTTGCAGGCAAGTCCTACTGCAAACTAATATATTTTCAAGGATATTAATTTTCTTGATATTACAAGCAATTAGCATTTTTGTGGGTACTAAAAATGTTAATTAAGGAGCAGGTCCTCTTATTTCCACAGCAGGATTGTGGAGGTGTTCCTTTTTCCATAGAAGGATTATGTTCTTCTTTCATAGAAATATTGAGGAGCAGTTTGCCTTGTTTCCAAAGGAGAATATTGTTCTTTGCATCTCAAAATTTGTTTTTGATAGCAATTGTATCATTGTCCCAAAATGGTGCCACACAAATTTAGTGAATTTGCAGTATATTCTTTAGAAAGACTAACAATATTTATTATGCCCCAAAGATAAGGGTCATGTTTTGGTGACTTTTTCATTAGCTAATGGAAATGCAGCTTTCAGAAATCAGAAAGTGAATGAAATCATTGAGCATACACTGATGTTCTTCAGCCATACTGCTCAACTTCCCAAATGTGAAAATATAAGACTTCATCTGATTGGCTGATAAAATTAGTGATTATGGTAACAACATAGATCACAAGAACATAACTTATATATGGTTGTGGTCAGATCTTCATTCCGATTGGTCCTGGGTTAGGCCATTGTGTCAAAAAGTATTGTATCAGTTTTGTTAAAATTTATGCGTACCTTATTTGGAATATATAACATCGTTTACTGTACTCGCCTTATTTCTTATTGCATTCCTGACCTTGGGTTATGCCCCTGATTAGGATGATGGGTTCTCCCCGTTTGCTCATCTCCATAACATATCAGATGTATTATTAAATAAATCGTGTACAAATAGAAGATATTTGTTTGTTTTTAAACTTGTTTACTGTACTGGATATGCCTGCATTCATGGCCCACTGCAAGCTGTAGTGTGAAATTGACCTGGTGTGCACAAGTCCAGGTTGTAAGAGGTGACTTGAAAGCAGGATTCACAGATGCTCGATGGGCCAAACTCAGCTTAGATTGGATACCATATCATGCCTTTAGCAGTAAATAATGTAGCTTTTGATGTGCTGTTAAAAACCGAACCAAACCGAAATTGATTTATGAATATCTAAGCATATTTAGAATCTGACCATTTATTTATATTTTATGTGTGTACAGAATTGCCCAAACATGCAGAAATGGGGACACCATTGTATTTATTAAATTTGCATCCCATTAGAAGTCATTTTTTAAATTATTTTAATACTCACTGAAATTAGATCTTTTGTGTGATTTTGGATTTTTAGCGTAGCTTTAACAATTTTTTATTCAAATCCCTACAGTGTCTGTATTGTGGCAGTTTATAGTGATGTCTAGCACTGAAACATCATGCCACAGACATGTAGCATCATATCCCACCTAGTAAGATTATCCTGACACCATGCCAACCAGTCCTAACACTAACCTCTTAAAGCTTAGCACCTCACGAGGCAGCTGTTATAAGTCTTTGGTATGACTTGGCTGCGTTTAAAGCCCATGACCTCCCACATTTAAAGCGGAAGATTTAACCACTAGGCCACCAGAGTGGTATGATATTAGATCTTCATGAGTTAACTTGGATTGATGGCAGATAATGGGACTGTAGGACTGGCATAGTACTACGGTTGCATAGTGGATACAGATAATGGGACTGTAGGACTGGCATAGTACTACAGTTGCATAGTGGATACAGATTACATGCAGCATCCCTTACTTTTATGTAACAAGGTTCCTGATATAACTACGTTGCTGATACAACAAGGTCTCTGATATAACATGGTCCTGATATAACAAGGGTTTGTTCATTGATCCCACTATTCTGGTTAGGTTATATTTTCAATGTAATATAACCCTTTTTAGTACAAAGTTGCCAGTAATGCATTACACTTCTATTGAAGCCCTGGGTGGTATTATATTTTGAGACCAATGTACTTGTTTTGACAACCTATATAAACATCAGGTTTATTTCATTATAATGTAGACCCAGCTCTTCTGGTGCCAGAAGTTGTCAGATCTACCACTATGGTACATATTATACAAGGGTTTAGATTTTCTTTGGTTTGTAGTCAACATAAATATCAGGCTTACTTCATTATAATGTAGACCCAGCTCTACTGGTGCCAGAAGTTGTCAGATCTACCACTATGGTACATATTATACAAGGGTTTAGATTTTCTTAGGTTTGTAGTCAACTTAAATATCAGGTTTACTTCATTATAGTATAGACCGGTAGACCAAGCTCTTTTGATGCATTATGTACCGGTAGTAAGTCTGGGTCAATGCAATTACAGTATCATACAGATTATTCAGGGTTTTATATTTTGTTTGATTAGTATTTACATCAATTTCAGATTTATCTTGGTATAATATAGACCTAGCATTTCTGATGCATAATGTACTAACAGTAATTCTAGGTCGGTGCTTTCCTGGTATGGTACAGATTTTCCAAGGCTTTATGTGAAGGTTTGTTTTGTAAACTCCGCACAAAATAAGAAAGGTACTGTATATGTTGCTTTCTGTTTGTTGGCATTTAAAGTTGAAGTTGGAACAAATGAAATTAAATTTATGTCATGTCTAGTCTAGTTTATTGTTGCAGACTTTTAACTGTTTATTTGTTAATTATACAAGAAGAATTATATTGAAGTTTTATATAGTACACAGGTTCAGTGAATATTGTAAAATAAGCATCATTTTATTTTACATGTAATGTAGAAGGTATGACACACACCTCAAAGATCATATATTATAAATAACATATTGTAGGTACATTATAATGTATGTAAGTTTAAATTTGTATATTGTTTCCTTCCCCTATGGTAAATTATACATGGTCTTGTCATTTCCTTTATTATTCACGAGGTTTTAATAATTGTTCAAATGTTTAGTATCTTCAAAGTTTCATCCCTTCATTCCCTTAAGTATCTATTTTAATTTTTGAAGTTGGAATGATTGGTTTGGTTATAATTTATTTTTCTTTTATAGACAAATTGTATTTAGATCTAAGAAATATACAAACTATTCAAACAGTGGGTTTAATATCATTCTTGATCATCCTTTTTTGGTTAAGTATCTTGGAAAGAGAGGTACATTTTCATTAAAGGGACCACTTACAGTATCACAGAAAATGGGTTTTAGCATTGGAATATTGCGCTAAATCATTAAGGGAATTGCTTTGTATTTTAAATTGTTTTAGCAGGGTGATCATATTACTATGGTGACATCAGATGAATAGTAAAACTTTAAACTTTATAGATTTATTTAATTATATTCTTTTTTGGAATCAATGGAAAGAAGTTCCAGATTTTATACATGTCTTCAGTATCTTGTGCCAGAAAAAACAAAAAGCTATTTACCAGTTTATGGAAGTTGTTCTTGTTATATATCTTTATATAATTATGTATTATATACGTTTAAACATGTGCATATATTTCATTCGCATACAAAGTACAAATCTGTATTTTATCCATAGATTGAGTATCATGAACTTTGCAGTAAGTCAGCAATAAGCATTTCCATTTAAAAATAAATGGTACCCAGGGAAGGCACTTTGTTTAATTATATATGCTAGGGTACTCAGATTATCAAGAGTTCATATGAAGACAGTACAAAGTTCTAAATGCATCAGTGGGTGACTATTCTTTATTAAAAATGCCTTCCCTGGGACCCATGCATATTTTACTGGAACAACCCTTAGCTGTTGTTTTGGAAGTTTTTCTATACATTTTTAAAGAAAATAATGCACTGTCCAAAATAATGCAAATATCTGAAAACAAATCAGATAAATAATGGTATTAATATATTTATAATTATGAAAATTACTTACATGTATAAGTATGTTTTGTTATGTAGGAACAAATATTATACTTGTAAATTAACTGTATATTAAATGGTAATTTTTAATACAAAAACAGGACCTTTGACAAGTTCTGTATTTGTAAATTCTAGTTATGTTGCAAAATCAAGAAGATGGACACAAATTTATTTATATTACTTTAAAAAAGTTTCAGAGAGTTTATTGTGATTTTAAATAGATGATAAACAGACTTCAAAATAAAAGCTTGAATTGATGATAATTGTTTTGTTTGTATAGAAAATTGTAATTATATAATTCTTATCTTACACTTCAAATGTTGAGTTAATCTATGTAAGTGTTGCTATCAGTGCTTCATTGCATTTCATAGACAGTATTTGTTGTCTCCAGACCACGTTAGACCAGGGATCTAGTTGATTGTCAGGGCCCCTAGTCACAACAGGGTCTTAGTTACCTGTTAGGGCCCCTAGTCACAGCAGGGTTTTAGTTACCTGTCAGGGTCCTAGTTACCTGTCAGGGCCCCTTGTCACAGCAGGGTCTTTGTTACCTGTCAGAGCCCCTAGTCACAGCAGGGTCCTAGATACCTGTCAGGGCCTCTAGTCACAACAGGGTCTTAGTTACCTGTCAGGGCCCCTAGTCACAGCAGTTTCTTAGTTTCCTGTCAGAGTCACTAGTTAGAGCAGTGTTTTGGTTGACTGTCAAAGCCACCTGACCATGCAGGGATTTGGTTGACTATCAGGGCCACTAGGCACAGCAGAGTTCTGGTTGCCTGTCACATGCACTAGACACAATAGGGTCTTGGTTGTATGTCAGAGCTACTGGATACAGCAGGGTATTGGTTGTCTGTCATGGTCACTAGGTGGATTAGGGTCCTGGTTACCTATCATGGCCATTAGGTAGACCAATGTGCTAGTTGCATTGTTAGGACCAATTAGCCATGGGCAGGGAGCTGGTTGCCTTTAAGGGCTACTAAACAGGTGTTGGTTACCTTGTCAAGGCACTAGATGTAATAATGAAATGGCCACTTGTCATGGGCATTTTAAGTAGACTAAAATAATGGTAAATGGAATTAATAAAGAAATTGAAATCAATGATGATGTTTAATCCATTGCATATTTTTCCACAACAGATTTTACTTTGGGCACTTATATTTACAAATGTCTGGATTCCTATTTAAACTGGGATCCCTATCAGCCATAGAGTATTTAATAAATCCAATAAAATTCCCAATTTCTCTTGTTTTGCTTTCCAATTAATATTGCTAATAGAGGGCTTTGTATCAGATTAAAAGATTTATACTGACAAAGAATAGTGTTCAAATAGGTTAAAGTGTATAAACACTTTGGTAGTATCACAACTTAAAACTGGAATGTCCTGAGTTCTCTTTTTTTGTTAGTGATTTTGTCTCTTCTAATCAATGTCATTGAGGAGGAGTTGGATAGAAGTCCTTGCACTTCTGTAGAGATTCATCAGGCTGTCTGTGGATTTGGGATCTGTCAGATTCATATACTGCAGGTCACCTTCATTTTTTATTAAGTATTGTTAGAAAGTGATGTCTGAAAGAAGGTGGTTGTGATGGATACATCTGTTAAACTAATCACTTTATCTTGTCAGTGAGAGGTTTATATACCTGTTTGTCGCCAGTGTCACTGGTGCGGTTGGTATTGCTTCATGTTAGGTTATGTATCAACCATATCCATGCCCTCTGATGAGCTACAGTAGTAATTAAAACCGGTTAGGGACCAGGGGTGACTAGATCACCTCAGTTTGGAGGGTATTCCTCCACATCCTTTCTGTCATCACTGTCTTCATGGACTAGATAGTCAAAAAGAGGTTGCTCATATGATGATTTTATTACCAATGGTCTTGTTAGGGAACTGGTTGCCATCTCCTAATTGGCTGTATATAAACTATGATACTGTTGGCTATTTTGCATGTATCCATTTATGGTTAGAAGAAAGTTACTTTGTCCAGCATTTTATTGTTTACTACTATTTTAAGTATGTGTCTAATGCGGGATCTCACATTGTTCCATGCTGTACACACTCTAGTTTCTATGGAAGGCCAATTCTGATAACTGCAGTTGAAGTAGGAATCAGTATGTGTATTCCATTGTAAACATTCCATATTAACAACTATACATTGGATATTGTGTTTCCATTTTCAAGTTAGCTATGTATTTTACATGTGAATGTTTACTAGAATTAGATTAGTGGACTGCATGCTTTTCATGTGAGGGATCATCTGTAGTGGCCTAAACAGGGTAATTAGTGATGTATGAACTAATCAAGGTAATTAGTGATGCATGAACTAATAAAGTTAATTAGTGATGTATGAACTAATCAAGGTAATTAGTGATGTATGAACTAATCAAGGTAATTGGTGATGTATGAACTAATCATGGTAATTAGTGATGCTTGAACTAATCAAGGTAATTAGTGATGCTTGAACTAATCAAGGTAGATTAGTGATATATGAACTAATCAAGGTAATTAGTGATGCATGAACTAATCAAGGTAATTAGTGATGTATGAACTAATCAAGGTAATTGGTGATGTATGAACTAATCACGCTAATTAGTGATGCATGAACTAATCAAGGTAATTAGTGATGCTTGAACTAATCAAGGTAGATTAGTGATGTATGAACTAATCAAGGTAATTAGTGATGTGTAACAGAATTGTTACCGAGAGGAGGGTGGATTAAATGAACAATACAAACACAATTTGTGAAAGAAAATATAAATTTATGTAATAAATTATAAATGAAAAAAAATACAGATGTAACAACACAATAATTCATGCACTCAACCCACAATTACACTCACAACCATTCACAATACATGAACAAATTAAATATTAATACAAAAGGAATCTCAGATGTAAAAGGGATCTCTTGGACTATACACAGATCCAAGGATCCTTTACGAAAGTTAAATTAATGCAAGTATAAATTACGAAAAATGAACACAAACGACAAACTATACTATCGCACGATGGATTGCGATAACTAGCACGACCATATACTTGTATTCAATCAAGTTGCTAGCTTTTATTGATATCTATGCGATCACTTGAAATATTATTGTGATCTGACATAAGCATGCAAATACAACAATGTATTAAATTGTATTACAATTTCAATACACATACGTGTCTCGACCCCGTATAACCGCACGATTCAGCAACAGTTGAATCGTCTCCCAGTTTCCCCGAAAACCTAGGGTTGACCAATACTATTATCGGACGTTTCCCTTCACGGATCCACCACAGTTATACGTTCAGACAACATACAACATCTACCAGAACCAACAGTTCCTCACTACCCTAGATGTCGACCCGGATGTTTTACAACTCAGACAGCTCCGACACTCGGACTTCTAGCTTTCCGGATATTTACACGTTACACAGATGTTGACGAACAGACAGTTCGACACACAGACAGATACTTCAATTCCGTTTGCACAAATTAACTGCACAATCACATTCAGATATTTATACAGAGATGTTCCGGAACAAATAATAGATGTCCCACAACAAATCAGATGATATCAAAGACGTTTATCAAAAGATGGTATCAGATGTGTTAACAGCTACGGTATCAGAAATGGTATCAACTACGTTAGCAGCTACGGTATCAGAAACATTGACATCTACGGTATCAGATCTACGGTATCAGATCTACGGTATCAGAAACATTGACATCTACGGTATCAGCGATTATCAGATCTATGGTAACAGCGATTGTCAGCTACAGTATCAGAAACACGGTAACAGCTACAATAAACAAAACCAGACTAATAATAGTTGTCTCAAAAATAATCTAAGCCGTAGATTACGATATTGCATTTAAAGTCTAATAGTGACTAGTAATTCCAAATATTCCACGTTTAATTGCAATAAAAGCATCATTATACGAAATGATAATCTGAATAAAATTCACAATAAAACGAAAATGTAAATTTAACACTCACCCCTTTGGCTGGAGATTGCAAGACGAGCTTATCTATCCTTCGATTAGATATTTTGGTTCCCGTAAATATTATGAGAAATATCTCGCCTTATATACTCTCTATAGGTGAACATAAATCACATCGAGCTTGCCGTGCACCACGTGAAACGAGTATTTCGGATTTCATGTAAATAACAAACTGGCACATGCAAATCGTTACACGCCACTTACCTTGGAGAAAACCACTTAATCACCCCAGGTAATGCGTGTACGACGAAATCAAGAAAATGGTGAGTTTCGTTTGCAATTCAAGAAGAACAAAAATCAGTTCAATTTTCGCCTAATTCTGTGACAATACCTCCCCCCTAAGAATAAAAATGTACACATTTTTAAAGCTAACACAGAATAGAAGAAAAATAACTACTGATGATATCTTACAACATTTACACTGGTTATACTACAAACTGGATTTTATTACTGGGCAAATTCATACAAATTTCCCATCATGCCCTACTCAAGTAGTCTGCGCCTATATTTTCAACTCCCCTTATTGCTTCTACACTGAAACGATAAGGTTGTAGTGTTAGCGCCCAACGCATCAACCGAGCGTTAGCGACCTTGGCCTTGTTTAAATACAGTAGGGGTTGGTGATCAGTCTCGAGAACGAAATCTCTCCCAAACAGATATGCGTGATACTTCCCAATTCCCCATACTACGGCCAAACATTCCTTTTCTATAACGGAATAATTTTTCTCCCTGGGTAGCAATTTTCTACTCGAGTAAGCTACGGGTAACTTACTGTCGTCCTGCTCTTGCAGTAAAACTGCCCCCAACCCAGTTTCAGAAGCGTCTGTTCTTAGAATAAAAGGTTTGCTGACATCTGGCAATTTCAATATAGGTGCACTAACCAGTTTCTCTTTCAGAGTACAAAATGCTTTATCTTGTGGCGGTCCCCATTCAACTTTGTTTGGTTGCCCCTTCTTGGTCAAATCAGACAGCGGGCTAGCAATGGCTGCAAAGTTCGGTATAAACTTTCTGTAAAAACCTACTAGACCTAGAAATGATCTTACCTGCGTTTTGTTGGTTGGCTTCGGTGCGTCTCTAATTGCTTCAATTTGCTTGGGATGAGGTTTTAACTGACCCATACCGCTGACCCTATGACCCAAACAATCTAAATCTGTATAACCAATACTGCATTTAGTGGGTCTCACTGTAAGGTTCGCTTTGCGGAGTCTATTGAAGAGCTCGCTCAGGACGGACACGTGCTCACTCCAAGTATTCGTGTACACGAATATGTCGTCTACAAAGCTATCAACGTGTGTTAAACCTTTAAGCAATTTACGCATCAAACGACAACAGGTGGCGCTGGCTCCAACTAACCCGAATGGCATCACTTTGAATTGATACAGTCCTTTCTGGGTCGCAAATGCTGTCAATGGTCGGGATCCTGGGACAATGGGAACCTGCCAATATCCCTTGGCCAGATCTAATTTGGAAATCCATCGGTTTCCCGACAACTTCGCAAATAGACCCTCCATATCTGGCATTGGTTCTGCATCGAACACAGTGATTTTATTTAACTGCCGAAAATCAATGCAGAATCGGTTCGTCCCGTCCTTTTTCCTGACAAGCACTACTGGAGAAGAATATGGCGAGTTGGAGGGTTCAATCACCCCCAGATCCAACATTTTACCCACCTCTTCGTCCACAGCTTCACGTGCGTTGTATGGCACCGGATAGCCCTTGATTCGAATAGGGTCAGACGTATTCAGCTTAATTTTGAGGTCCAACAAAGTTGTACAACCTGGTCTGTCAGTGAATACATAAGAATGTTTAGCCAAGAGCACATTAATCTGTTGACGCTGGTCTTTCGTCAACTCCGCACTCACATCGACTTTATCTATCCCCTCCCCCGCAACTCCCAAGGGACATTCAAGGGAACTCTCTATATTCGAATCAGCTTCATCATCGTCTACAACTGCCGTACAAACGACATTTAAGACCCCCTTTCCAACATTGTCGCTCTGTCTCTTAATATACAACTTGAGCATATTCGCATGGAATGTTTTTACAATACCGTCCATGTCAATTTTATAGTCCATGTCACCTTTTACTTCTTTAACTTCATATGGACCTTTCCACTGGAATAATAACTTATTCGAACTCGTTGGAAGAAGCAATACACCTGATCTCCCACAAGAAATTTCCTATTACGCGCTCTGCGGTTGTAATACTTGGCATATCTGCGCCCCGATTTAATCAATTTGTCACGTGCCATCTGGCATGTACTCTCAAGTTTGTTTCTTAGATCTAAAACGTACTGGTAAGTCGTTTTTATTTCCTCGTTCGCGACATCACCAGTCCATAGTTCGCGTAGTATCCGCATCGGGCCTCGAACTGTTCTACCATACAACAGTTCAAAGGGTGAGAACCCTAAACTTTCCTGCGGTACTTCACGGTACGCGAACAGAACAGCGTTTAAATAACGGTCCCAGTCTTGCGGACGTTCCGCGCACATCTTTCGTAGCATGCTCTTCAGGGTACCATTAAACTTCTCTACCAGTCCATTGCACATCGGATGGTATGGGGTAGTGTTTAGCTGTTTGATGGATAACAGCCTACTTATTTCACCCATGAGGTCAGAGGTGAATTGGGCACCACAATCCGTGAGGATTTCTTCTGGCACCCCTACCCTACTGAAGATATCAACTAATGCTTCAGCTACCCTTTCCGTTTCAATAGTTGGTAACGCTACGGCTTCAGGGTATCTGGTTGCGTAGTCAACCAGAGTAAGAATATACCGATTCTTTCTTTCGGTAACTGGGTGTATTGGTCCTACAATATCTACTGCCACTCTTTTAAACGGTGTATCTATTAATGGCATCTGTCCCAAGGGCACCCTTGTGACCCTTCCCTTACACACGGTTTTCTGACATACGTCGCACGACCTACAGAACCGTGTGACATCGCCATTAACACCGGGCCAGTAGAATTCAGCGACTACCCTGCTAGTGGTCTTAGCCTTACCTAGGTGTCCTGCCATGCTTGACTCATGCGCCACCCTAAGTACTTGAGATCTATATCTCTGGGGTACGACCACTTGCCAATACTTCTTACCCTCCCGAGCGCTAAACTCCCTATGAATTCATCCGTTCTTGCGTACGAATCTCGAGCTACCCCCACGCTTGCAATGTTTAATCGCGCCGGACGTGATTTTCTCAACAATTGTTCTGATGGATTCATCACGTTCTTGCTCTTGTTTGAAATCATCGCGGGAAATTCCTGAGATCGATTCAGGGACTATTAATTTACGAAACGCGGTTTTCTCTCGCCGTGTTTGCGCACGCGTTTCGACTGCCTGGGCCAAAGGTATTTTAAAATCGGCCATGGTTGGATGACGGGAACCTTCAACATTACCGATCGTCAGATCGTAAATAGGATTGTCCATACAAAGGGCATCAACAGTTCCCGTTAAGAAAGGTGTTTTTACTGTGATCCTTGCTACGGGAATGCGACCCATCGTCTGATCAAGTAACATACATGGGGATTCCCACCCGAGCATTTGGTTATCCTGCACGAGACTACGTTTGATCACTACGCCCGTACAACCAGTGTCACGCAATACCACGACTTCTCGACCGTTGACAAACCCTCTCGCGGTTGGTACACGCGCTTCAGGAAATAAACACGTGCCAAGCGAATGAATACAAGGTTCTACCTGTACGATGTTATCAGATATACCTTTACTTTGTATAGCCACTGCTACCTTATGTATAAGTGCCTTTCTTTTAGGACAGTCTTTTTGAACATGACCCCATGCATTACACAAGAAACATTGCACACGCTGAAAAACTGGATTCCTAACTGACCTTTTTACCTCAGCTGATTTTACAGGCTCCCTAGGCATAGGTCTTACAGACTGGTTTCCAGACTTAAAATCTTTCAAAACCACGTTCTGGATTCCCCCATGAGCTTCGGCAAATAAATCGGCTTGCTTAGCCATATCTTTTACGTTCGTGAAGACTTTCTCCTTCAGAAATTGATCTAATTCTCGCCCAACTGTATTAAATAATTGATCTCTGAGCAAGAAATCAGTCAACCCTTCAAACGTTTTCACCGCTTTGCCGCATTCAATCCACCGCTCAAAATAGTTCGCAATTCTGACGGTGAACTGACCAAATGTTTCTCCCTTATCGGGCTTGCTATACCTGAACTTTTTACGAAATCCTCGTTCAGTGAGCTCGTACCTTTTGAGAAGTGCTTCCTTTAGGACGTCGTACTTAAACACATCGTCCCTAGGAAGTCGAGAGTATACATCCAGCGCTTTACCTTTTAAAAGCGCAATAAGATGCAATGCCCAGTCATTTTGACTCCACTTCTGGTTTTCGGCATACCGCTCAAACCGATGAAGATAACTATCCATGTTATCTTTTTCATCGTCAAAGGGAGGTAATTTGGGGCCCCTTAATTTGATAAAGGTAGAATCGTGTTCTCTTCCAGATGTCGCTAATTCTACCTTACGCTCATTATCCCGTTGCTTTGCTTTTTCTTCTAACCCTAACATTTCTACTTTCGCTAGTTTATCTAACTCTACTCGCCTTTGCTCGCTTCCATTTCCCATCCTATCCTGTCCTTTTCGGCCTGCTTCTCTAATTCTATCTTTTCCCTCTCGGCCTGCTTCTCTAATTCTATCTTTTCCTTCTCAAAGGCCCATTTCCTTTCTTCGGCTTCCCCTTTTTCACTTTCGAATTCCCTATCTAATTCCCGTTTCCTCTCTTCGGATTCCCTTTCTAATTCCCTTGACCTTGCCCTTTCTTCCCTTTCCCGGGCTTGTTCTTCATGAATAAATTTCCTTAAGCTTTCACCTTCATATCCAAATTCTTTGCCTAAGGCAACCAAGTCCTTAAGGGATGACATGACAATTGTAATATGAATATAGATATATAACCAAACCAATACTTTAAACACGTTTATACTGGACACACGGACCTAGGTAAACAAAACAAAAATAAACTCCAACTAGAGTATTATCTTAACAGAAGGTCACGCTCAAATATAAACATTAAATGTATACCTTCACAAAAATGATTGACAGTTCACTTAATCCAACGATCCCACTTCTGACACCATTGTAACAGAATTGTTACCGAGAGGAGGGTGGATTAAATGAACAATACAAACACAATTTGTGAAAGAAAATATAAATTTATGTAATAAATTATAAATGAAAAAAAATACAGATGTAACAACACAATAATTCATGCACTCAACCCACAATTACACTCACAACCATTCACAATACATGAACAAATTAAATATTAATACAAAAGGAATCTCAGATGTAAAGGGATCTCTTGGACTATACACAGATCCAAGGATCCTTTACGAAAGTTAAATTAATGCAAGTATAAATTACGAAAAATGAACACAATCGACAAACTATACTATCGCACGATGGATTGCGATAACTAGCACGACCATATACTTGTATTCAATCAAGTTGGTAGCTTTCATTGATATCTATGCGATCACTTGAAATATTATTGTGATCTGACATAAGCATGCAAATACAACAATGTATTAAATTGTATTACAATTTCAATACACATATGTGTCTCGACCCCGTATAACCGCACGATTCAGCAACAGTTGAATCGTCTCCCAGTTTCCCCGAAAACCTAGGGTTGACCAATACTATTATCGGACGTTTCCCTTCACGGATCCACCACAGTTATACGTTCAGACAACATACAACATCTACCAGAACCAACGGTTCCTCACTACCCTAGATGTCGACCCGGATGTTTTACAACTCAGACAGCTCCGACACTCGGACTTCTAGCTTTCCGGATATTTACACGTTACACAGATGTTGACGAACAGACAGTTCGACACACAGACAGATACTTCAATTCCGTTTGCACAAATTAACTGCACAATCACATTCAGATATTTATACAGAGATGTTCCGGAACAAATAATAGATGTCCCACAACAAATCAGACGATATCAAAGACGTTTATCAAAAGATGGTATCAGATGTGTTAACAGCTACGGTATCAGAAATGGTATCAACTACGTTAGCAGCTACGGTATCAGAAACATTGACATCTACGGTATCAGATCTACGGTATCAGATCTACGGTATCAGAAACATTGACATCTACGGTATCAGCGATTATCAGATCTATGGTAATAGCGATTGTCAGCTACAGTATCAGAAACACGGTAACAGCTACAATAAACAAAACCAGACTAATAATAGTTGTCTCAAAAATAATCTAAGCCGTAGATTACGATATTGCATTTAAAGTCTAATAGTGACTAGTAATTCCAAATATTCCACGTTTAATTGCAATAAAAGCATCATTATACGAAATGATAATCTGAATAAAATTCACAATAAAACGAAAATGTAAATTTAACACTCACCCCTTTGGCTGGAGATTGCAAGACGAGCTTATCTATCCTTCGATTAGATATTTTGGTTCCCGTAATTATTATGAGAAATATCTCGCCTTATATACTCTCTATAGGTGAACATAAATCACATCGAGCTTGCCGTGCACCACGTGAAACGAGTATTTCGGATTTCATGTAAATAACAAACTGGCACATGCAAATCGTTACACGCCACTTACCTTGGAGAAAACCACTTAATCACCCCAGGTAATGCGTGTACGACGAAATCAAGAAAATGGTGAGTTTCGTTTGCAATTCAAGAAGAACAAAAATCAGTTCAATTTTCGCCTAATTCTGTGACATGATGCATGAACTAATCAAGGTAATTAGTGATGTATGAACTAATCAAGGTAATTAGTGATGCATGAACTATGCTTGTAATACTGGCAGTCACAGTTACTAGAACTCGGTCGCAATATCATGTAGGTCTTGATAAAATATTCGGTTAATCATCCATTATTTCTAAAATCTTCATCAGTACCTTTATAATAGGATTGATTAGCTTTAACTCTGATTTATACTCATTTCTGACTCTTATCATTTCATGTGTACGATTTTCTCTTGCTTCTATATACATTTTTAAAAATTCATTTACTGATTCGTGTTCGGGTTTAAGAGACATTATAATAATTCACAAAATTCAAATAATCTATATAAACTTAAACCTAAACAGCAGTAGTGACGGTGCAACCTCAAAGAAGCGTCTGGGTCGCTATACCAACCCGCATACAAATGTTAAAAAATCACTAACGACAAAAATAAAGTAACAAAATGAGCCAACCCAATTAGAGAAATCTCGGTCAGTTTGAGGCATCGATTTGGTGTTATTGATATTTCATTTTCGTAGAAAGATTTATATTTTCAAAAATAACATTGCAGCAAAAGGTCTGTTGACCTTCCCTGCTGCTACTGCGGATTTTGTACTTGTGATACACGGTTGATTTGGCCAAAAGATCTGGAACAAGACTGGTTCATTCAGTAAAATGTACGTCATGATCATTACCGATTATGCAATGGTAAGGTGACAACCACTCACAACGTACTGACATGTCTCTAGATGACGGCTCAGCGACAAAGTCGGCTACCCAAAGGATGAACCAATCAGTGACTCACTGGAAGACTTGGCGACAAGAATCCAGGAATACGACGGTAGAAGTCTGACGATCTCTATAGTACCAGTCCTCAGACAGATAACAGCGAGGCATCACTCCAAATCCAAAGATCTATCCTAAAGAATCTGAGATAGCTCGACTCAGGAAAGTGTAGTTGAGGAAGTTTCGTTAAAATATACTCCAATGTTGGTATAAATCCTCAAAATAGTTCCTATGAGGAATTATTATATGCTCATATTTTCTCCGTTATATTTACATTGCCAGAATTGCAGTATTTTACGATTCTGAACACCTTTTAAATTGGTACAATTCCAGGAATCATATATGTTAATATTTCTCGCGCGTCTTTCCCTGGCTTGCATGTATCTAGGATACTTGCTACGCAGAGGCGTAGCTAGGAGGGAGGGGGGGTACATATGTCCCCGGGCGCCATACTAGTGGGGGCGCCAAAATGGGCTTTGAAATAGGTTGTAACGGGTAATGGTGATTTTATTGATGAAAATAATGGGTTTCAGAGTTGAGGTGGGGGGTGGGGGGTGGGGGTGGAATGAATATTGTCCCCGGGCGCCAAACACTCTAGCTACGCCTCTGTTGCTACGTCATTTTTTAATTCACCACTGTGCTTGTCGAGCTAACTTAAGGTACCTGCTTGTTTGTTTGATTAGGATTTTTAACGTAGCTTTAACAATTTTTCAGTCATATCGCTACGATGTCTGCTGTGAGGCAGTTTATAGTGATGTCTAGCACTGAGACATCATGCCGCAGACATGTAGCATTAGTCACATTATCCTGACACCAGGCCGACCAGTCCTAACACTAACCTCTTTATGCTGAGCGTCAAGCGAGGCAGCTGTTAGTACCATTTTCGTAAGTCTTTGGTATGACTCGACCAGGGATCGAACCGACGACCTCCCGCTTCCGGGGCGGACGCTGTAACCACTAGGCCACCGAAGTGAATAACATGGTAGGAAGAATTTGTAACCGATTTAAGTAAACAGCTTAATTTAAAACAATGACTACAATGACAACGTCGATGACAATGTCATCACAGCAATATCGATATGACCAGGTCAGATAATTACAGACTAAACTCAAATCGCTCGCAGAAGAATATCAGACAAAAATATAAAAAAGCGTCGAAGAATTACCACCGTTGACGTTATCGTGTACTCGGTTTCAGATGTAATTACTGGTGCTGAAATAATATTATCATCGGTGACAATGATCGCTCCTGTGGCTGTTCCAATTTGTATATCTGCGGAGACAACTATCGCGGGGGTTATAACAATAATAATAAAATATATCGTATAGTCAACGCAAACTACGCGACTACGTTGTAAAATTTCATAACGTATCAACCGCGTATTCGCAATTATGCGCCATGATATCATCGTCGCTCGATGACTCGTTAATATCCGATGATGAATTCTCCCCGATGGTATATGTTTATGAATTCGCGATGTCAAAATTAGAAAAACACAATAGAAGATAATGTCGCAGACAACGTCACAAGAATTGCTTCAACGAATAGCAGAGAATACCAAAAACGGTAAAAACAACACTGATATGAACAACATCAAAAACTCGTGAGTTCTGCATTAAATTTCCATCTCAGATTCCAGCAAAAGCGATCGCGCTAACTCAACTACGAGTATATTACAGCTGGCTCAATATTAGATCGGAATCATTTGCACGAAAACCACCCAATAACAGCTTTGTGTTCGCAAAAGAAAAGAATAAACCTGGTGCTGATGACACTCCGGATTGGCAAACAATATATATTCCAAAGGGATCTTATGACATCGAAGACATCAACAGTGAGATTCAACGCAGAATAAAATCAATTACCGGAACCGAATCTAAGATCGAAATAACTGTTCATGAACCATCGCTGTCAGCTGCCATCGAGATAAACTCACCTGGATACGTCGTAGATATATATATATATATATATATATATATATATATATTATATATATATATATATATATATATATATATATATATATATATATATATATATATATATATATATATATATATGTATATATATATATAACAGTTCCATAAGAACCATATTAGGATGGCCTGAGATATTACCGCATGGAGACAAAAAAAAACCATGTTGAACGACCAGTTTCCCTGAACCTAGCAAATCTGATTATATCACAGATAAGCAAATATAGTATGATACCGATTCAATTTATTCACCTACACCATCCCTTGATACCGAATTTAAACCGCCATATCAACAACATATAATACATCTAAAATATCCGTTTTTTAGTAATAGATTTTATTTTCATCGTATGTATGATGATACTTTTGAACTATATTGGCAATTTGGATATAATAAAGGATCAGAGTCAAATCCTGGACGTCTTAAGATTACTATAAAAAACACTTGCTGAATATTTTAAAGAAATTAATCAATTATATAAAACACAACTACAAGTAGGACAAAATTTTCACGAACATCTAACTAGTTCACGTAGTAAAATTATTACGCAGATAGAAATAATAAATCGACTTGTATCCGATATAGAACATCTTCATCAATAACTAATTCAGACAATAATTAATCGTCGGGATTATCCTACAAATGATATAGATAAACAAAAATTTCTAACCTAGTATTCATTAACGGAGACCACATTAAATAATTTTAAATTTCCCAGATATAATGTACCCGAGCTAAAGAAAAAATGCAACGATGTCATAGATGAATATTTCTCGCTGATACACGTCGTGTGGTTAAAAACACTACATGTAGCAACTACTCTCTGATACAACAACGCTCCCGACGGAACACGTAGACATGTATTACCGGGAAACGTCGACATAACGTCGGTGATTGCGATACATCTTATTTGTGATGTCGTGTTGGGTAGTTATAGAGCTGATACATCATCGTTAGATCGAGCTGATCAAGGATATATCCTATAGACGTTTCCTCCGCAAGTATCCCCCGGGGAGTTTAATTATACAAACACCGATAAATCCTGTGTACTTAGCATGTAGTAATCCTTGGACAACAAGAATGAATTTAAAATTGGTTGATCAGGATTTTAACCGCATAGATCTATCAAATGAACAATTACAAATTACCCTTGATGTGAAATCATAGGCGAAATCCGAAGGATTTTCATCTTGAAATCTGAAGAATTTTCCAATTAAAAATCATATATTTTCAATAATGTATCAACACGCGCGAGTATTTGTCTGTGACAAAGATAGACTAGAAGCCGTTATTAGAAAATCATTCAAAGAACCCATCGTGGAAAATCCTGCGGATTTTCATTTTGAACTCGTCATAGATAAAATCAGTAATGAAAAATTTTTGTTGACGGATCATCAGCAGGAACAGCTTCAACCTGACTCCATAACATTGATTAATGTATCCGCAATCGGATAGTGAATTATGCGCACTTATGTATTTCCCTTGGAGCGTCTGAAGAAAATATTATCTAAAACACCAGGAGACAGTCTAGAGTGAAAATCACTCTTAGGAAATTTTTTAAAAAATGATTATAATTTCTGTGGCATATATTAAAATACATTGATGAAAAATTATATTAAAAATAAATTTCGTCTATAATTTTTTCTTATGATTTACGATCAATATTTTTTCTTCTTCTGATTTTCGTTATTGTTTTCATGTTATCGTTTTCATCATTTTTTTTCACAAAAATTTTTTTTTGAAATATATGAGAAGACCAACATATCTCACCGTCGAGGATGAAAGAAAGATAATGTCGTTGAGAGGTGTTAAACGACTAGTCGATTTATCCCACGAATTCAAGATAGGACTAGCTCAATTGTATAAAATATGGTCAAAAGAACCGATTTCAGCAACAACTAAAGGTTCCGCTCAAGAATTCAAACAAGCTCAACAACAATACCGCGCTAACAAGCGAAAACTGAAAGAGGATATTTCTGAACTAAAAAAGATTACTGACTTGCAAGCAAACCGGGATTAATTACGAATCACCGTGGAGGCGATGACAGGGAATTACCAACAAGAAATATCCGTGGCGAGAGCATCCAATGAAGAACATGAACAACTCATCGAGAAAATTACATCGATGAATGAAAAGGGGATAGCCGCCATCAATCAATTAAAACAAGATAACGCTTAATAGCCACTGATTGTAGAAGACTTCGGGAGAGAAAAAATGAATAGTAAATAAAATTCGACAAGGTAAAGAAGATTTTGAAAATTATATTGAGCTAACAAAAATAGGAATTATACCATTGAAACCTCATGGTACATGTCATTGAAATCGAAAATTCAAAGAATTTCAGAGATGCTTATCCCAACATCTTTTCGAATTCGTCAATGATAACCTTTTGTCAACGCTGTTCAGCAAATATTTCTTTGATGTCATTATCAATCTTTTTGATTAGTTTAGAAACAGGTACCAGCGTTTTCAATTTATCATGATTTTGATAAATGATCTCATCTTGGGCCTCTGTCATTATCTTTATGATTCTATATTCGTTTTTATGTGATGGAATTCTTTTCTCTCTCATTGATATAACACCTGCGTATTCCTCGGTGATGAACTCACTAGGAAATGTTTTATTGTCACTAGATGATCTCTTACTCGGTCAAGTTCAATTATCAACTCAATAATATTTTTGTCGTTCATGTGTCTATAGGAAATCTTTTGTTTAATTGATAGATGTATCAGGCAATGTATTGTATATTTTATCAAATATAGTTTTTATCTTCGCGGATAAAATCTCCCGTGTATCATGTTGAAGTTCAATGTCAACAAATAAAACAATCAAATAATTAATCATCGTAAAGAAATGAAACCCAACAACGAAATCCTTTTGAGTACGCTGCTAAATATATATCATTGGCAATGTGTTGTATCAATCGTTGACATATATCATAGTATTTACCAGCAGAATTCGCTGATGGAAAATATTTTATCGCATGGTCGAGATTTAATTTTCGGAGCAGAGTTTAAATTATTTTTGCTGGAGGTTACTGCCCGCAAATTTTCAATACGATTATCAATTTTATTTCTCTTTATGTGATCAATAACTAATCCTCTACCGATTGGTCCATTGTAGCATTCGTAAATAAATCTGTGAGCGAGATAGATCTTTATTTGTCCATTATTTCTAACACCAATCATCATATATCCCATATTATTAATCCAGCCGATTTTTACTCTTGGTTGACAATGCCTGACCATTCCACATCTAGATACCTCGTAACTGATGTAAACTGGGTGAGAAATGTAAATTAACCATTTAATTGTTTATCATGATGATTTCCTGTAAGATAGCCCAATTCATCATTTACAATGTTATATTTCCGTAAATAATATCTAACTAGTTCACGGAATCTTTACCGCCACAATCAAGACATAATCTTGTTTTTCTTCGTAATCCAAATCCACAGTTGATACATTTCACGAATCCACGAGAACCATTCTTGATTTGTTGATTATGAAATGCACATTATTCTCCTATGCATCGTCGTCCACATAAACCATTATTGGCCTTCCATATCCACTTGCATTTATTTTGCGCCATATCTATATTATACATATAACATTGTAAGATTTAATTGAAGATATAATTTGCTTGATATATATATGTATTGTATAATTAATATTGAGGATACTGAACCATATCCTTGATGAAGGAAAAAATTAGATCTTCATGGGAAGATAAAACCACAACGATGGAAATCTATAATTGTAAATAGTATCAAGCAAGCAAAATATGAATTTCTCAGGGATGGTACCGATTATGTCTTTTCGACGTATCGAACGTCACCTGATGACAATAAAACCATGACAGATAAACGCGCCAAGGAAATATTATCAATGATAAATTTTTAGTGTCAAATACTTCATCCAGATAAAATACACCAAAAATTTATTAACAAAATGAAAAAAAGATGGAAAATATTAAATCATCTCGAGTGCGTACTGGATTCAACGAAGAAAATTGTGATAATAACCAGTAAAACGAAACCAGGTGTGCTGACTGGGATCAATAGCAGATATTACAATCAGGCGTATCCAGTAAACGCGTGAACATATGGAATCTTTTCAATAAATATCCCTGATATTAAAAAAATTCCCAAATGAAGGTTTCATCGGTGTTGAACTGTGTAGCAGAGTGAGTCATAGAACATTTCAATAATGCTCGAGGAGAAATGGTTTAACCAAGCTGAGAAAATCCAAAATAGCTGTGTGGGGAGAATCGGTAAAACAAACAGGAGCATCAATAAACAATGATGCAAAATTGAAGAAAAAAATTAAGATTTCCGATAACTGTAAAAACCATCACTGGAGAAATTTTATATACAGAAAAATATAACAAAAATGGTACTCCGGTTGAAATCATCGATTTGTACAGTTCTGTACGAATATTTCCCTCGTCGAGAACAATCAAATATTATCACGGTGATATATTCTTTTGTATCTACGATATCAATAAAACTGACCCTGTGTCTGTGTGGTTATTTAAAAGCGATGAGGGAGAAGGATACAATCAATTTGATAGAACCAATGGAGATTTATATCAAACAGAAGAACTTAAAACTGATATGAATAACCTCGCCGCGATGTATACTGATAACGTATTCGAGATAACAAATTGTTTATTCTAAACAATTCTTGCAACATCAATCAATGACTTTTGGGATACATGGAAACCAACAGATTTAATAATCGCGAGCAGAAAAAATCAGAGATCTACTTCAGATGAAACTATTTTAACTCCATGAAGAAAAATTTCCAATGTGTCAGGTTCCACTATGTTATAGGCCCAAGGATACACGACGACAAACATTGAAGTTGACATTCCTGGAAAATCTGAGCGACAAGAACTAGCATTAAATGATATTGTTTTGGTTGATATCACTGTGGTCAGAAATGCAATAAACACTGATAATTCTCCATGGAGGTTAGGTTATGCGATGATGATACATTCTTCACAGGGACTGGCTAACACTGATGCTATTGTTTGGATCATCGATGATTTCATTGAATGGTCAAATTTAGTTTATCTTGCGGTATCGCGAGTACGAAGAATAAATCAACTTCGGTGAGTTTACGTTAATTTCAACGATGAAAAAAATATCACTGATGTGACCAATGATACCACGATAAGAAAAAAGATCCGGGTATAAACAACAAGACAAAAATAATAACAGAGAATTTGATCTCAAAGTTTTTCTTACGTTGAAACAACAAGATAATCATTGCATGAGCTGTAATTGTATTATGACGTGGTCAGGAAAATCTCCCAAACAATTTACCGCGGATAGAAAAAATAAGTCGCGTCCATACCCAAGATAATGTAATATTGACTTTTCTGGAATGTAATTGAAATCATTGCACTAATTAAGATTTCCAGGTGGTAATTGAGTATCATCTGGGATTACTTGTAATTGTTCAAGAGTAAAACTCCGTTGTGGAGCGGTTGGATCTAATCTATATATTGCAGGTCTATTTTTAGATGCGACTGTACTAGTGATGTGATACTCCATATAGTATCTGTTGATCTTCTTCTACCACCTTCATGTTCGCCAGGCTCATATAAATATCTCAGTGTCATTGCTATGTAATATTTGCCCTGAAAAATCATTTTTTTTAAAAATTATATATTTATTTGTTACCGTGATTGCCGGTTTTGATATTTAACATCCGAATAATTTCATTGTTGAGTGCTGCAACTACCTCTGGTAATCTCTTTACCCATTCACAAGATCGTTTATCATTCATGAACTCCTTTGCATATTGATAATGAAACAATTTATCCGCGAGGGTTCTGTTAAATCGTTCAACAATTGCAACATCAACTATCATCAACGCATATTTGTAAACGTTTTATGAAAATGTCATGCGGTAGAAACAACATATCGGCCTGATGAACCTCATTTGGAACACTAACATCGAATGACATATATTGAATCTTTGTTGGACGCGGTAGATAAATTTGCCATATAGCCTGTTTGGATAACCAATCCGCCGCTGTTGTATTTTTGACTTTTGCAGCGCTGGCAAGTTTATCGATTGCTGATTTACCTTTCCAATATCCAGTTGGAGAATAATAAATCGATTCCATATCAAATACCGGAACCCAACATTAATTTACCTTTCAATGCTGTTTTTATCAACCAAGATGCAAATTTTTCTTTGAAAGATTTATCTGGGATTAGTCATATAACTCATCCTTTTTATCTGCAGTAACACTTAGTGTGGGAGCATAAACGCTGATCAGGTTGACAGGCCCGGTTGTGCTGTAGAGGCAGAGGGATGACATTCTTCCATTTCTTTGTTGGCAGAGTTCTATCATCCTGAGCAAAGAGTTCCTGACGGTGAATCCAACACCAAAACTCTCTGGCCTGTCTTTCCTTGAGATAAGAATGTGTAGTTCTCTTCTCTGAGGGACCCATAATCTGGTAGCTGTATCTCCTGTAGTGCGGCAATGTCACCTGGAGTCTTGCAAGTTTATCATTGATGACTAAGTCTTTCGAATATCGCTGATTGCCTGGAGATCATCTGAGAGTCCAGTCATCATGGTCCAGATATTCCAGGCATCTAGCTTGAGGATTGGAGGTTTCCTTCTTGGTTTTCGTTTGTTATTTCTTGGTGCAATAATTGCAGTCCACTTTGTCAGGTACTGGTGTACATTAAGCCCTACGCATCCAGTAAGACACTGTGGCGGGACAGAACCTGTCTGGGGGCTGCCCAGCTGACTCTACGCCACTCAGGCGATGACTTATAACTTGTAAACTGCTGCTTCCTGTGTTGTGTCGACGCTGTGAAGAGAAGCTGGAGTGTCCTCTCCAGAGCGCGACCCTGGGCAGGGTGATATGGACAATCAGTTGTTGCCCATGCAACTGTTTCTCCGTCTCCACACAGCTGATAGATCTTAGGGAAAAACATGCTGATACGTCATAGTCGCAAGGCACCGAAGGTTTGAAAGTCAGAGACTACCTTCTCCTAGATGGGCGACAACCCTAGGTTAACAAGCCCCATCTGCCAGAAGCGTCTGGTTTGAGACGCCAGAATGTCG
Organism: Unio pictorum; assembly: GCA_030141615.1. NCBI lineage: Eukaryota > Metazoa > Mollusca > Bivalvia > Unionida > Unionidae > Unio > Unio pictorum. The sequence continues at coordinate 3,197,462 of JARLTB010000200.1, forward strand.
CCTATCATCCCTTCTCCAGTCCATTTAAACAGATTCTGCCAGGCTTAGCTAAACCACTTGTGAAGGACTGGATCTGAATTTCAGTGTCAGAGGGTCTATAAGATGCAAGCCATTGGGGTTTTCCAAGGGAAGTGGGTGCTTATCTCCCACATCCAACCCGGCAATAACAACCCTTGGAACCAAAGCATCATAGTAGTGTGATAATGTATATTTTGGTGGGTATAGACATATGGTTGGTAATAGATCATAGCTTTCCATCCACCCTGACTGTCCTCTTTTGGAATATTTCAAGTTATTTTTCTTATGTTGCTTTCCTTGTAAAATCTGATAAAAAGTATGTATAAAATGGATATGAGGTAAATTAGAAATTAGTTAAAATAATGATAACACATTTTTTAGGGAGATCCAGAAAAAAATAAGGAGACAATTCATGCTCAGAGAGGGAAGAGGGCTCGAGATGCAGGACTCTTCAATTTCCATCTACCACAAAGATTGCAGATCACAAGAATGGTCTTAATGTGTGCAAATATGTTTAATTCAGAAAGAAAAAAAAATGAAAACATGGATAAACAATTTACAAGAAAAAGTACTGCCAACGTCTGGTTACTTCTGACCTTTAATGCAATTTATTAACACATTTTTCCTTCTCATCTTGTTCTTAATTGCTGTTTTGGAGAGAGACTTCCAATTTATTGTACCGGTATGTTCATGACATGTTGGTGAAATATGAGAGTACTGTCCAGAGTAACACCTAGGTTTTGTGTGTTTAAGAGCAGTCTCGAAAGTGATCACTGTGTCGTTGTCTAGTTTCAATGGGCAATTCGTTCCACGTTGCTGGGCTCTGGTATGAAAAAGAATTTCCCGGATGAGAGAAAGGTAACATCAGTTAGTGAAGGCAATATTGGATCTAAGCACCTGAGCAGCAGTGATTTTGGAATTGGATCAACTTCACATGACTTTGGTGAACTCTTCATCATGATTGTTTGTACTAAATCCATAGACAGGTTCAAATGCGGCTAACGATTGTAGCTGAAATTCTGTATCGCAGTTGTATGGTGACGAGTCAATTGAAGTTGTGTTCTCAAGCGAATCTCTAATTTTTGTACCTTTTCACGGAAAACATTTCCAAACTGGTCTGGGAGGTCTAATGGAGAGAAGGCAGTTGGAAGTATACATTTGTTTCTTGACATTAGTTTGTTAGTAATCTCAAAAAGCTCGTTGCAGCTGGAATTCTCCGTGATCTTAGCACTGTAGTGGGATAATTTAGCTAAATGGACTGTTTGTGATGTCTTTCTTATTGGCTTCATAGCTTTGTTTATGAATAGTGAGTCTGGTGGTAAGCCAAAGCCTCTCCGCTTTATATGCCTTATGGATGGCAATGATCACATCAGTTTTTGTGATATAATTCACTAGAATTAGACTCAAACATAAGAGCATGAAGACTTCATTGAAGTAGTTGATTATTCTTTGAAACAAATATCTAATCAAAGCTATCATCAGTCTAAGCCATGTTTCTTACCTTTATCAAAATGTTGGAAGATATAAAATATCAAGGTCCTGCAGGCAGACTTTATTTGGTTTCAAGTTATAGACACAGACAGACATATAGAATAATAGAGTACGTGTGAGAAAAACAACAATGGACTGACGAGTTTAATAATTTAATACTCAACTTTCTTTTTCAACAGCACACATACAAAGATAAATGAAGGTAAGGAAACTTTCATAAAATCTACATTACAAAAAGAATGGGAAAAGTTCATCCAGTTTGTGTACCTTTAAGACAATCTCCATGAAATATATACATGTACATAGTTTTTAACATATGTAGTACACATAAAGGGAAAACAGAGATATTTTTATAATAGACATACATACTTCTTATTCAAAACAAATTATAAGCATTTCCCTATCTAATGCAATTTAGCTAAAGCTTAACAAGAGTAAACACTACATGTCTGCCACATATTAAATAATCCTCTAAGCAGACATTCATTTTGTACAGATTTTTAAAACGTTTATTCTGAAATAATTACCTTTACCGTTATCAATTTGACCCTAAAATCAATAGGAGTCTTCCTCAATCTGTATGAAAACAACCCATAATGATTGGGATAGCACTGTGAGGTAGAACACGTTATTGTGTAAAACCATTAATTATTATTTTGGTTACTGTGAACTTTGCATTTGACCTTTTAACTAGAACATATTTTTTTCCTAACACCAGTTGCAAGCCAAGCACAAAGTTGATAGCCATAAATGATGATGCTTTTCATTAGACCCAAGTGCAAACCAATCCCAATGTTTGGTAACTGTTAAGTGTTGAAGAATTGGTGTTAATACCTGGAAATGACTTTTCTTCTACAACAGTTCCTTTAACATTTGACATCTTTACCCTGCACTCCATTTGCAATTCCTAACCCCAAGCACAAAATATCCATAGTTTGGCTGTATATGGAGATGAACCCAAATTATTGTGCATAAACTGTTTTCATTCTTATAATAAATCTCGGTGACCATAACTGTTGATATTTTCAGCTGAAAAGTAATAAGATTCTTCCCTACAAGAAGTATGTGTCATCCACAAAGTTCATTAATTGTACATAATGAACATTAAAAGTTAGCAACCCAATTGGTACTGGAATGATATGCAGACATCATCATAGCACAATAAGCTCTAACTTATTGAAGATGTATGAAACTAAGATAATTCATTTGAATTGAATATTCTTTACAATAATGCGTGTCTTTTGGATTAACAGTTGTCCTATTGCTGTGATGTCTGCAGTATGGTAGTTTATAGTGATGTCAAAAACTGGAGCATCATGCTGCAGACATATAGCATCATGTCCCATCCAGTCAAATTATTTTGACACCAGGCTGCCCTGCCCTAACAGTATCTTCTTATTGCTAAACACCAAGCGAGACAGCTGTTAGTACTTTGGTATGACTTGTCAGAGATTTGCTGCATCCGAGGCAGACATTCAAACAATTTAGGCCACCGGAGTTATCTACTTTGCAAGAAAAGGAGAAGTTAAATTTATCGCCAGACTAAGACACTTTTGATATTTTTAATAAAACATTGATTGATGTAAACTTGGTTGATATAAAACAAGAAAATTATGCATTCAGACTTAATTTAATCTACTAAAAAAATATTAGAAATGCTTTCCCCATTTTTTAAAAAATGAATATCACTTTGTATATCGTATGAAAAACCTGAATGCATGTATACAGTGGTTTCACACACAGTAACATGTAATACCCACAAAAAGAAACGGAACGAAAAATATTTACAATAGACCTACTACTTTCTATTCATATAAATCCATTAGCATTCGAAATCTATGCCGGAATCAATGGAAAATCATAGTATATTCAAAGATTACATAGCTTGCCTCTGTAAAGCTTTCTTTAACCCTACATTAGCACTGTCAACAAAGACCATTGATTATTTAATTGTACTAACAACTTGACCCTTAAACAAAGCTTACAAAGACCATTGATTATTTAGTTGTACTAATATCTAGACTCTTTACCAAAGCTTACAAAGACCTTTGATTATTTAGTTCTACTAATATCTTGACTCTTTAACAAAGAAAATTGATTATTTAGTTGTACTAATATCTAGATTCTAACAAAGCTTACACAGACCATTGCTTATTTAGCTGTACTAACATCTTGACTTTTTAACAAAGCTTCCAAAGACCATTGATGATTTAGTTATACTAATATCTAGACTCTTTAACAAAGTTTACAAAGACCATTGATTATTTAGTTGTACTAACATCTAGACTCTTTAACAAAGTTTACAGCTGGTAAGGCTAATCAGTACATTATGATTTACAACAATTAGAGAAATAATCATTATTTCACAGTGCAGCAGTTTTAAGAGTTCCTATAGTGTTTGATGAATCTCCCTGAAGGTTATCAAGGTTTCTGTTTATAATTTTAAAACTAGTGAGCTGAATATAGTTTGTCAGATGTCAATAATCAGACTGTAAACCAGACTCATATTGAATCAAGACCATGCCTTAGGATCTAACTTGGATCGTAAAAAATAACCTTCCATTTGTCATGGTCACTTGGTAACTTTTCATAAGTATAACAGCGAAATGGATGTTTTCTAGCTTTCAGTTGATTCAATGTTTGTTCCAATACCCGACATGCACTGCTTGACAGTGTTACTCCATTTAACCTCAGTTCAAATAATTCAGTCATACAGAGATCTAGCATGCATGACATATGAATCATGAAAACAAACCTTCTATTTGTCATTATCACTTGGTAACTTTTCATAAGTATGATTTCGAAATTGATGTTTTCTAGCTTTCAGCTGATTCAACGTTTGTTCCAATACCTGACATGCGCTGCTTGGCAGTGTTACTCCATTTAACCTCAGTGCAAATAATTTAGTCATACTGAGATCTAGCATGGAGTTGCTGAGTTCTGTATTTTCAAGTGTAGGTATAATCAGCTTAGTACAGTGTGTCAGTGTACTTCCTAATACATCACAGCAACAACTCAATTGTTTTAGTTCTGTCATATTAGACCCTAATATATTACAGCAACTACTTGAAAGTGTTACCTTTGACATATACAAGTCTGTTAGTTCTATCATATTAGACAGATCTAAGACACAGTTGTGGAGGTTTATGTGGAATACTTCAAGATCCTTTAGCTTAGTACAGTGTGTCAGTGTACTCCCTAATACATTACAGCAACCACTTGAAAGTGTTACCTTTGACATAACCAAGTCAGTTAGTTCTGTCATCTGAGACACAGTTGTGGAGATCTATTTTCTTGATCTTAAGGCACTCCAGCTTAGTGCAGTGTGTCAGTGTACTACCTAATACATCACAGCAACTACTGGAAAGTGTTACCTCCAACATATACAAGTGTGTTAGTTCTGTCATATTAGACAGATCTAAGACACAGTTGTGGAAATCTATGATCTTCATGGTACGCCACTCCAGCTTAGTGCAGTGTGTCACTGTACTACCTACCTGATGTACACAGCAACTACTGGAAAGTGTTACCTTTGACATATCCAAGTGTGTTAGTTCTGTCATATTAGTGAGATCTAAGACACAGTTGTGGAGATCTATGTTCTTTATGTCAAGTCTCCTCAGCTTAGTACAGTGTGTCAGTGTACTTCCGATTCTATCACAGCAGCTACTGGAAAGTGTTACCTTTGACATATCCAAGTGTGTTAGTTCTGTCATATTAGTAAGATCTAAGACACAGTTGTGGAGATCTATGTTCTTTATGAAAGTCTCCTCAGCCTAGTACAGTGTGTCAGTGTACTTCCGATTCTATCACAGCAGCTACTGGAAAGTGTTACTGCAAACATATGTAGGATAGTTAGTTTTGTCATATTAGAGAGATCTAGTAGACAGTTGTGGAGATTTGTTTGTTGTATGGCAAGCTTCTCCAACCTCGTACATTGTGTTAGCATCCTGCCTAATACATCACAGCAACAGCTGGATAGTCTTAATGACATCATATTGAAGACACATAGAGAACCTGACTCTGGCAGATACAATTCTCAAGTGAAACGCTCTAATCTTAGATATCCAAGTCCTGTAAGTCCTCTCAGATCTACCAGCAAAGAATCAGTGATATTTCTCCCCATTAGAATCACGTTTTGTAAGAAGCCTGGATTCCAAGGATGTGGATTGAAGATGTTTTGTTCCAAAACTAAACCAGATACATTCAACAGCACATTTTCTCCCATCAGGTCGTCATCACATCTAAGGTAAATGTTACTAATATTATGTAATCTGTCATCCCTTAGTTGATATATATGCTTAAACATGGCATGAAATACAAGAGCTTCAATACACATTGACTTTTCTGGATTCATTAGTTCCATTTTCTTCAATGCCTCCCAATTGTCCTTGCACAATTCATTTACTTTTTCTAACACACTGTTTCTAAGCTCTGGCATCAGGCCAACAAGGAATACAATGATATTTTCATTCTGCTGTACATCATTTAAATCTGCTATTGAGGAAACAAAGTTTGCTAATTTGTCTTGACTCACAATAAAGCAGAGAGCTGTGAAGAACTCTTGAAATGTTTTGTGTAGGAAACTCACATTCATTTCTTTATCAAGATAAGACATAGAATCTGTCACTGACAATACACCCAGATCCAGTGCAATCTTCAGCTTTTCCTCTCCTCTATCTCCAAGGACATTCAGCAATTTTGTCTCTTCAAAAACTAGTGAGTTTTCCTTTTGACTGCTGTGCAGGAAGTGGTGGGCAACTTCACAAAGTGACAGAAAAAGCCCTTCTCCAAACATATCAACTAGAGAATTTTTAGATATTTTACTAGGAAGCGGAGACCGCATGTCACCTTGTGTAAATTTAATTTGCCTGTGATTAGGATCACTCTTGTACTTGTCCTTTACTCGTTTTGTTAGCATGTCGATGAACAAAATATAGAGCTCATGGAGTTTACTTGGTAATGACCTACCATTTTTAAACCACACGTGTGTCAGGATAAGAAGGAGAAGAGGAACATGAATTATCTGTGTAGCTAACTGGTTACCTTCTATAGCATTCATAAATGTTTCAATAGCATTCTCATCATCGTAACAGTTTGTAAGAATTTTGTTTGCAAATTTTATGGCATTTTCTTTGCTAAAGCCTTTAAGATCCAGCAGTAGGTCCATTTCATTTCAATCTGTAATCCCCTAGTTGATTTACAGATATATGATCAAATAGAAGAATTCTAATAGTCTCTGAGCATTCTGGATTCATTAGTTCCCATTTCTTCAATGCCTCCCAATTGTCCTTGCACAATTTATTTACTTTCTCGAACACACTATTTCCATGCTCTGGCATCAGGCCAACAAGGAATACAATGATATTTTCATACTGCTGTACATCACTGATGTCTTAATTTTTAACAGCCATATTTCAAGTATTTCTTCAAGCATTAAAATATAATTACATGTATTAATTTACAAGTAGGAATAAATGTGTAAAAAGAAATGATTTTAATTTAAGACACTAACAAAGGCTATGTGGCAATATTCAATATTCGTCATTTGATCCTCTGCACTGAATGATCTCATCACCATTACAGCAACATTTACATAATACACTTTTTCTGGCATACTGTTATCACACTGTGACAATATGGCCATAGTGTGTACAATATTGTTGTAAAACAACTCTTCAAATAAGTCTGAATATGAAGTAGATTATTATATAATGACATGAAGCAATTATGCCTTCCTTTATTTTTAGTAGAAGTAAAACATAACTATTTATAACTATCTGTGTCAAAAATGTATCTGACAAAATAGTGTTGGTAAGCTTTACAATTTTACCCAGAGTGCTTTTTTGTGCTTGATACATCTGCTGGTCTTTTACTGTCACTCAGGAGGGGAAGATTGGCTATGTCAACCACAGTCTTGATGAACATTGTATCTTCCTTAAGGTAGCCATAACTTGGGTCATCCAAACGTTTGTGTGGAATGAATAATGGGCATCCACTTGCTATGTTCATATCTGATGTAGGTCGTTTAAATGATGAACTTGCAGGGTCCGGTCGAAATGAATCGATGACATGCTCTCGATTGTTCTGGTCAATCAGCATGAAAGTTACACGCTGCATGAATGGCCAGCTCAAAAGGGCGTCATAGGGTCCTCTCATGATGACAAAGAAAAGGGACATATGGGATCCTTTTCCCATCCCATCCCCATTGGGATATAGTCGTATGCACATCTTATAACCAGTGCGGCTTGTATAGAAAGCTGGAGAGTAAATGCTCAAAGTTTTCCCCCGCTGTGACTCCAGCCTGTGCTTGCTGAATTCAGTGATTCTCCACAGAAGTATGCCATCATAGCTAGCATACTCAAGAGATTGTATCCTTGCATCTAGGTCCATGATTGTCATATCCTTTAGAGCCAGTGTTCTCTCTAAAGATCGAATCTTGCGTTCATTTGATTCAATCATTTCCTTGTCCACTTTTCTCTGTCGATCAATTGTCTCCAGTGTAGTGATGCACTGCTCAATGTCACGATGAAGTGTTGTAACAATTCCCTCAAACGTGTCTGTTTTTACTTCCAGTTGTCTAACTCTCATCTGCATTTCACCACTAGCTACTAATTGCCCCTGAAGGCCGTTACCAGTCAAGGAGTGAGAAGCCAGACTTCCAACTATCTGTTCTACCTGGTTTATCTTGTCAGCAGTACTTTGGAGTTGGCGTGCCAGAAGCAAGGTCTCTGAGCCTGACAAAGTATTAACCCTTTCCTCCAGTTGGGTAATACGCTGGTTATTGTTGTCTCCTTGCCTCATGGCAAAAACCAAATGATTCCCAGTTGCCTCTTCCACGTGTTTTTGAAATCTATTTCCATCCACCTGTGAATATTAGTTGTTAAATACAAAACCCTTTTCAAATATGCTAACATTTAATGCAAAGACTACTTCAAAGACTTTTACAAACTTTAATATATATATTTATAAATAAAGTTATAATTGTTCAATGTAGAATCTTAGTTGTGTGCTCTGTTATATTAACAAGATATTCAAATAAGAAAAGAAACTTACATAATCATCCATGTCTCAAGAGTAAACAAGAGTCCCTAGTAGGAGCTAATGCTCAACAGAATGAAAAAAGACTTTTAAAATGTCAAGTGCTGAAACCATTTCTTATTCTCATGTGATAAGATTTTCAAATTAGACACTGTGCCAACCGTATTTGATGTAAGATTTGTATAAATTTATTCAAGGACAACCCAGACACCAGCTCTTATTCTTCTGTTGTAAAGACTCATGATGTAAGCCCATGCTAATATGAACATCCATCCAGGATAATTAGAGCCAAAATGTAAGGTACATTCATTGTGGCAGTCATATTTGAGGTCAGATCAACCCCAATATCATTCAGGATCAACTTGATATCACAATTAGTCTTCTGATAAAAACCTCACATTGATAAAACTTTCCACTGAGGAGTAACAATAACAATATTTTCAAGATGGCTCATGTGTTGGCCATACTGGACATCAGATTGGCTAAATTTTCCTTTAGGAACAACTAGACATAATAAGTGAAATTAAAATACTGACAAGACATTCAATTCAGGATATGTAGCCATAACTAGATTTTCAAGATGACCATTAACCATATTTGTTGTACAAGTCCAACCATTTCATTTAGGACTAACTAGACATCATGGGAAATCTTTTGGTGAAAAACCCACTTCCACATGACTTTCCATTCAGTAGATTTTCATTTTCATTTTTGACTGACTAAAATTCATGGCAATCCTCCAAACAGATTTTGTTTCCAAACATGGAAAAGACAACCAATCTGCTAACAAGATGAAAGTGATCCAAATAAATAGATGTTGTTTTCAATCAGCTCAAAATGCACAGATTAAAGCATTAATGGGATTCTGTGTTCTTCTGTGTCTAACCATGGGGATGCCGACAGCATGCAGAGATTAAGAAAAAAAACATAAAACAATGTTGCTACCTTGAAAACTTGCCGATTCACAGTACCTTAATGTGGAGAAATTCCATCCACAATGGAGCAACAATGCATACCATTAAGTCTCAATTGCAAGGGCTTTGCTGCGACAATTTTGTATGTTACCAAAACACATACATGTGGGGAATCAACTCTTCAAAGAGGTTGCATAATGTTGCTGGGATAATGCTTTAAAATTATAGAGACTGACAGATGAGAGAGTTCTATGTGAAAGAAATAGATTGATAGGTAGGTAAGTAGATAGGTAGATTGGCATATATATACCAATTGGCCATCCACGGGACATGTCCACTTCCTGTTTGGACACTCGTTTTCCTGATGATCCTTTAGCTACATAAAATAAATATTATACATTTGTTGAAAACAAAAACACCTGATTATCAATTAGTGTGTGGGTGTGATTTGGATTTTAAACATAGGTTTAACAATTTTTCAGTTATATCACTATTATGTCTGCAGTGTGGTAGTTTAAAGTGATGTCTCACACTGAGGCATCATGCTGCAGACATGAAGCATGATATCCCACCCAGTCCCATTATCCTGACATCATGTAAAGATAGGTGAAAATTCTTTTGTTTGTTGGAGGGTGGGGGCTTATGTTACACATAATTTTTGTGTCCAAGACCCCAATTTACAAAAATAGTTATCTGAATGTGCAATTTGCCAATCTGCTATAGATCTAAGACCATAAAAATTGAATGCATGTATTAAATCTACATTATTTCATATCACTGTACAACTACATCTTTCTTATTTTCTGTAACACCAGCCTCTCTAGTGTATCACAGATGTTGATGATGCAGAGCTTGGAGTACTAACTACCTAATGATGTGTAAATGTGACATCTTATGATAATGAGCCAATAAAATTAATTTATTTACATAATGATGGATTGGTTGGAAAACACTTAAATAGTTGCAGTTACACTGTATTTCATTACACGGGGTACAAGGTAAGAGTAACAAATTTCTACCAGCTATAAGAGTGTATAAACTGAATGCTTTACTCTGGATCAAATACTAACTTTTGTGTAAAGTATATTTTACATTACTTTGGTACAATATACCAAAATGAATACCCGAGATTCAAATATTTAAATCAACTCACAGAATTTAGAATAAAATTCATATGACACCTTTGTCTTTTTTGCATTGTGAAAACAATTTCTAAATGGTACAACTGACATTTGAGTCTATTTTAAAATTCAAATACAACTATTATCTCTGTGGCACTAAACAAGTAAAGACCAAGCCCAACTTCATTAATTGTACTTACTTTATCCCTTGGAATCTTCTTGGTTTTACACTGCTCACATCTCAGAGGATGCTTTGGGCAGGTTTTGGAGTGTTCCTTGAAAATAACCAATAAGTACGTGTTTTAATTTTAATCCTTTAAACTGTATTACCCATGTCATTTTCAATTTTTTTGGCTTCATTGAAGAAAAAATATTATAATTGGGAATACTGTGATTTTACATTGTTTTCATCTCGTATGAATTTTTATGTATTTTATGATGACCCTCCATGAACAATTCAAAGTCTAACAAAGAATTTTCCATTAGTGGTGTCCTCTCAAAAATCAACACTTTAAAAGTCAGATATGGAGAAAATTTCAATATGTTTGCTCTTTGTGTAGATTAAAATCTTCTCTGGTAAAATTATTCCAATCAAATTTCTGAAATCTACCATTAAAATTAATGAAAAGTTGTCCAAAAGTTTCAAATACATCGACTAAATATTTGCTCAATAGATTTATGATTTATCATGGAAAAGATGCAATTTATTTTCAAAAAGTTATTGTCAATATAATTTTTAAAATGGCAATCATATGTACTTATTTACTCAGTATGGCTTAAATAATATAATTTTGAATATTCACTGACATTACACATCAGCATTTGACTGCAGAGTAGTTTCAAAATTCTTTCCAATTTCTTATCATTAATTTTCCAATTACTTCAATTGTTTCAGATATGACCATAACAACAGTAAGTGTTGCATTAGCCATTTCAATTTCATAAATTTCAACAAGACTTCTATTTCATAACCTATCACAAACATCATACACTAAGATCTTTATGTCAATGAGTTCTAGTTACATGTTCTATCCTCATACAAATCAGGGGCAGCTTGTTACCTATGCAACATTTGTAAGTATTGTACTTTTAAAATATAATTATTCAAAACCTACGCAATATGAACAATAACTCGATTGTTTTCAGGTATGGCATATTAAAAAATTAAGTTCAAACATAAATCTCTTAAACTGAAAAAGTATTCTCTTGAAATGAGCCACAAAAAATTATTCACAAAACATGACTTTACTGTAACATTTGTTAATGATTACGGTACAACAATAATATAAATTATGAATACAAAATTTTCCCTCACTAAAGATGGTTCTTCCCAGTACCTGTTCAGGGCATCACTCTACAGATATTGCAAACTTCTGAGAAGAGTGACAGATCACTGGTGTAAGGTAATGTTTACAACTGCAACATGCACAAAGAAGAGAATGTTGCTATACCTGTTATTTTCATGTACTGTGGCTGAAATTTCTTTGGATATTGTACTGGTGGAAATTGTACATGATCTAAGCACACTGCAAACTAAAATGACTACTCCCATGAACTCGAACAACAGCCTGAACTAGTCTAATGTACACTACCTTTAGCAGTTATCAGATACGGAAAGTGAATTTTACTAGACTAGACATTACCAGCTTCGGAAAATGCAATGATTGAATTACCAAAATATACAAAATGCAAAAGAAGTTTTCGCCTTTTTAAAAAAATACAATTTACATCCAACATCCAGGAAGTGAATACAACCTAGCAGACTAGCAGTTTTTGAGAGGTGCATATGTGAAGTAAGGCCAAGTTATGTGCCCTGTAACACATATTACAAACAATCAATCATACACCAAAAAATGGGAATGAAATGATTCTTTGAACAATACCTAAGTTATACACGTTTTTTTAACCAGTGGAAAAAAGTGGAGAAATCATTTTTTAAAAACAATATATAACACTATGAAACTGTAGAGGCATGAAGAGTTTATATCCGCTCAAGTCACATCTGAACAGTTGATGTTTTTTAATGAATAAGAATCCCTTCAAACAATAATTAATGGTTGATTATCTCTAAAGTTACACCACTGTATTCATGTTTCCTATATTTATACTGGTATTTTAATTAATAAAATGAGTACTGTGAATGGCATAGTTAATGCCTGCTCGATAAATAAATATGCTCTAGTAGGCATTTATTAGACCACTGTTCACTGAAGATTATGATCAAAGGTCAGGACCTATGTACAGGCTACAGTCTTCAACAAACGTTGCTGTGCTACTTCCTAAATATACTACTTCTTACAGTTGTGAAATCTGAACATTGGACTAAAGATTCTATAAACTTCTTACTACCTAAAATGCAAGTCATCCGCAAAGTATTGTCAAGAAGCTTGTTCTAAAACAAATGTTATCTTCAAATTCCATTGTTCTTACAGTTACCGTAAACTTCGCCTTTTGACCCCCAAACTAGACAGACATCTACCATAAGTGAAAGCTCTTCACATACTTTGGTCAACATGTGATTAGAACTTATTATGCCATCCACAAAGTTTGATCAAGGAACTTGCACTAGAACAAAAGTTAATGTGTAAAACACAGTTTTCTTTTAGCCTTAGTGACTGTAATCTTTGACTCTTTAATCCCAAAATTCAATAGCCACCTGTCTTACCTTAAGTACAAACCTTTCATACTTTTAGGTAAAAATAAGTATGTGATTTGGTCAATAATATTTCTTGAACATATGTTATTCTGCAAAAATGCATATTTTTCTTTCAGCCACAATAACAATAACCTGTGATCTTTTGAACTTCAAACTATATATAAGCCTATATCATATACAAGTGCAAGCTCCACAGACTCAAGTCAAGGAATGTGATCAGAACAAAACTAAGTGAGGTGAAAATAATTATTCCTTTGTCTGTTACAATGGTCTTGACTTCTGACATCTGGACTCCAAAATCAGAATGACTCATTTTTACCAATGTGCAAATCATCCACAAACTTTGGTGAAGGTAAATGGCCCAAAAGCGCAATTTTAGTAGAAAATATCCACATTTCATTGTCAGTGACCTTGACCTATGACCTTGTAACCCACAATGTAATATACTTCTTTCTCATCCACAAAGTCTGGTCAAGAAATGTGAAACAGTACTAACGTTATTGTGAGGAAACTATATTCTTCTTTATCTATGTTTTTGTATACATTTCACAAAATTTAAATGTTTAGTCCTACATTGTATCTTCTTGTACTCTATACTTCATTTTATGTATCTTCTTGTACTCTATACTTCATTTTATGTATCTTCTTTTACTTTATACTTCATTTTATTTGGAAAGATTTATCTTCCTAAATTTTTGAGCACTTTTAAATTTTTCAAACAATGTGGGCTAGTCATCATTCACCTGACTTGCACAAAATAACAGTCAACTATTCCTTTAAGTAAGTTAATGCAGTATTTATAAGAATATAATTTAGAAAACATTACATCATGTTGATTTAACACATTTTACTAGAGCTTGATGAAAAAGACAAGATTTATATAAAATCATTCATACTGTTTTATTAAGGATGCAATGTTAACCAAAATTTCTAAACATGTACAATAACCAAAATGATGCCATTTAATTGAACCAGGCCTAAAACTGAACACAAAATATCTTCGAAGGCTGAAGGACGGGCAGATTGAGAAACTGACTAGTGCAGATGGATGTTTTTATTACAAAAAATGCTGACTGGCAGCAAATGAAATTTTACTATCTATCTGACTATTAAACTATTAAAACCATTACTTTGATAAGAAATTATCTACTCTCTGATACCACTAGTTTTAAGCCCTGCAAACTAATCTCAAATCAAACCTTCACCTCCCATCATGACCAGATTCATTTTTAAGACATGTATATCTGACAACTTGCATACAATCATCAACTTATCCTAATGATATTGCTTCATTCTGCTTCATACTGGCAAATGATGAAAATTTTAATCAATAAGACAACTTGATATACTGTCTGGATATGATTATAGGTTGCTTTTGTAGGATCAACAATGACTACAAAACTGTGCAGTGGCTTACCTGAAAGTTTTCTTTAAAATAAAATGGTGCTTATCAAATGTTTTTAAAGGTAAATAATGTTACAATAGTTTAAAGAATTTGTTGCTAGCAAGATCAGTAAATCAAGCTTATGCAGTATGTAATATGTGATTCAACCAAGTCTCACAAACTTCAGTATTTCATTATATAAGCCACAACTGACAAGCATCATCATTTACAAACTAACAAATAAATCCTCTCAGTTGTATGTTTGGATTGTAAACTAGTATCACAATTTTTCACAAAGCTGCTATGGTGGCATTATTGGAAATCACATAGGCACCATTTTCATTCAAGATCCACTGTACATCTTACTTAAAGTAAAAATCCAGTGCTGACATGGCCATCCATTTGAGAGGTGTAGCGCTAAGATTTTCAAGATTGATGCTGTAGAGTAAGCCTTAAACTAATTAGCTTCGAAATATCACTTAACAGTAAAAGTAATCAGATATTTCACACAATTAGAACTGATATACACCAACATCAAATTAGTTTTATGTTCACTGGGGTTTAAGTTCATGGGAAAATACTTTCAAGGTAGTCTTTTCTCCCCTTCCTAATGGTACTGATGTCTTGTATTTAATAAATAATATAGAACGCCTTCTGCAGTTATTCTTCCATAACAAATAACATCAAGGCTGCCATGGTAAACATATTCGACATTCGATTGACACCTTTTTCATTAAGGACCAAATTACAAATCATTGGAAGTCTTTAAATGAAAATCCCATTTTCATTTGCTGAAAAGTAAAGTTTAACAAAAAATTGAAGCTTGCCAATATGGTGGCCATACTGGATATAAGATAAGCACCATTTTCTTTTATGCCCAGCTGAATATCATACAAAGTCTTTTAATGAAATCCCCATGTTGATTTGACCATTCATTCAGGAGTAGCAACAACAAACTTTACAAGATGGATGCCACTGTGGATATACTGGAAGTACAAGCCAGTCCATTTTTACTTTAATACCAACTATACCATGGGAAGAATGTGTGTGTGTGTGTGTTTAAAATTTCATAGCAATCTTCCAAGCAGCTGAGGGTGATAAAAATCAGACACCAGACCATCCCATAAGCTCTTCTACTCTATGACCAATATAGCCAATACAAGTTCTGGATCATTTAACCCTTAAAGTGCGTGTCGCGACAATTGTCGCGCTGTTGTATGTGGTCCCGTAGTGCGTGTCGCGACAATTGTCGAGCTAGAGGTGAACAACACTGATCGCATTCTATAACTTCATCTTGCCATAAATGCCTGTAAAACTATATTTGATTGGTTTAAAAAGGCCCGGGAAAGGCCCGGAACGAGCATTCTGTAGTACTTTACTATATTATTAACGATGTAATTTTACAAATGCTCGCTTCTAATCACATGGTACTAGTGCAAAACTAAAATGGCCAACGCTGAATACGAAGGTGATTTCTTGCAACAAATATTCGCGTCTGATAGTGATGCTAATAGTGATTTTGAATAATTTGAGAAAAATGACATTATTGGAGCAAGCGAGGTATTGATGGAAATGCACATGAATGATTTTGAGCCAGTAATTTACGTCGGATGTACATGCTCGCTTGACGTGACAAGATTTCGTGCCTGTCAACCCCCATTCACTGGTAATTCAAAATTAAATGTCGAGATGGTGAATAATGAACAATCGGACTATTGAAGACTTTTTCTTAGATGACGAGCTATTGCATCTGATAGTAGATCAAACAAATCGTAATGCAGATCAGAGAGTTCATGGGCCAGACTTGAAGGAAAAAAAGTCGCATGAAGAAATGGCGGCCTGTCACACATGAGCATCTAAAACGTTTTTGCATCGATTAAAACAATGGGTTTGGTACATATGTCTGTTCACGATTCCTAATGGGCTATTGATGATGCGATATCAACCGCATACTTCAGGAAAAAAAGTAAGTATGGGATATATTTCAAGCTATTCCAATCAATTTACACCTGTCGGACAATGAGAACAATTAAGGTGACTCTTCACACAAAATCAACCCAATGTTTGAATAAAAATAAAGCCTTTGCTGAGGTTTAATCACCAGATATGGACCTCGGTTTGATGATATTATAATAAATAACAGGTGATAGTTTTTCATGAACATTAATTGCTGACTGGAGGGTTTAAACTTACCTGTGACATTCATGGAGTGGATTTTTGCAAAACTGTCACCCTTCCTTTACATGTGATTTTCACAATTTATATATAACATTGTGACAGACATAACATGTGCATGGTTGGACTACTGAAGAATATAACATTTCTTAGATATATTTGAACTTTTCCATAAAAAACCAAACAAAATTACTGATGAAATACAATTTTAACTTGTCATTTTACCTGTATTTACACCTGTACCTGCAAATATGCTAAACCTACACGTGTCTTCATGCCAGTCTTAAAGTATAGACACGCGCCATCATTTTTCATATAGGGTTTGTCTATCAATTGTGTATATTTAATGAAATACATGTAATTTAAAGACTGTGGAGTTTGCTTCTTTTCTCTCCTGAAACAATTCAGCACTGAGGGACCTTTTACTGCAAAACAATTCAGCACTTTAAGGGTTAATACATAACAGCTAACAATAACAGTGTAAAAATCATTTATAATAAACTCCTTTTGGTTCACCAATATTACAATGTTGTACCTATTATTCAGACAACCCTACCACATGTATAATGTAATGAGTCTATAAATCTTCCTTAAAATGAAAAAAAAAAACCAAAAAAAACCAAAGAGTTCATACTGTTGCTAGTGCAAACAACATATTACTCTTACAATACTCTTCCGTTAACATATACTTACATATCACAAACACACATGTACATGAAAAAGTATATGGGAGGTTATTTACCGACAACTCTGCATTGGTACTCTGCTGACCACAATGTTTGCAAATAACAGGCCTTTTGGGACATGATTTTATCTTGTGATCCTCCAACTCTAAATGAACCACAGAATTACTACACTGTGGACACTGAACCAACTGGTGTGGACACTGGGAGGCATGATCCTGAAGATACATGTACATAAATTTTAGCATGATTAAAAAATGTCTTTCTGTTTGTTTTTTTCTTCTTCTCCCACTACTAAATGTTCATTTCATACAAGATCAACCATTAGATGTTTAAGTAATAATATTCTGAAGTAAAAAAAAAATGCTACAACCATTGCTTCAACATCACTTATACTTACCAAAAAAAGCAGTCAGCCAATAGGCAAATTATCATCTGTGCATGACTATATGCAATGCTGATACAATAAAATAGCATTTTTTACCAGTAAAAAATTTCAAAAGCGAAGTTGAGCAAAAACAAAACTAATAACTAGAGATTAATGTCATCCGCAGATAAATCTGCAAAGTGATACCAATAAAATAAATTATTTACTATGCATCATTTCACTGATGTACAAGTATAGATTTAACAACTGGACAATACACCAACAGCATCAATATTTTAGTGGCAGCATGATATATTCACGTGTCCATAACTTTGCTGGATGGAAATTACCTCAACTTGATAAAAAAGGTAGAAAGGTTACCCATTCAATACCTATCTGCAATAGTTTGGATCCTTACCATCAATCCCACATCATGGGAAACAAAACCAATTATTGTTTGTTTTGTTTTTTATGGTTTAATGCCATTTTTCAGCACAATATAGGCTATACATAGCGGCCAGTATTATTGGTGTAGGAAGAACCTGGACAAATCCCTGAAAGAACCACTGACCCACAAGAAGCTACTGGCAAGCTTTCTCACATAACTACATTTGCCGAATCTTAGACTCAAACACACGCAGACAGAGGTGAGATGGCAGTGGTCCATAACAGACAGCGCTTTAGACCACTCAGCCACTCAGGGCCCCCCAATTATTGTAAAAAGGACACAAAAATGTAACAGATTTTGGGTTACAACTCCTGTGTCAAGGATAGAGAGGTGATCCAAGAAAGGAAGAACCAATGAAAAGTAAACAGATTAGATATAGTGAACACTGAACAGTAGCTTCAGTTTTTATAGATCCTCTAATGATTATATCTGAGTGGCATTACGCTATACAAAATGACAATGTATTTACTAAGTATATCAGTGTACATAATATAATGAAATTTTAAAAAAATCATTCACACTTACAGGTTTAAACAATTTCATTTACACATAGGTTCAATTTTCAAACTGTATTACATCTACAGCTAATTTTTACAATGGAATACATATATTTAAAGTTTAATCCATTTTATCCTGAATATGACTATTGTTGTAATACCTCATTCTATCCTGAATATAACTGCAGTCATAGTATCCCATTTTATTCTGAATACAACTGCAGTCATACTCTACTAAGCATGTATGTAGTGACTAAAAAAAACATGTTCTATATTACAAATATATGTGTACATCTTCACCAACACAGGAAATGGTTAGTACACATGCACAGTTAAATATTTAAAAACCTTGGTTGGAAAAGAAATTGTTGACAAGAAAATTGACTGATAAAATGATTTAAGACAACTCAGATGTGAACATGGATGTTGACAGCGAGGGTAGCGACATTAAAGTTGATGATTTGGATGATTCTGATGATAATGTTGACTTAAATGATGGGTTAGAATTGAATCAAGTTGATAAAAAGAGATGATGCACCATGCAATTTTCAACAGTGATTAAGAGAATGAAGCTGACTTTGAAGTCTTTTGAAAGGAATGGATCTGGAAGGATTTTTCAATTCGATTGCAGCAATGATTTAAATTGACAGAATGTTGATATTACTGTCATCGTCATGATGTGCACTGCAAAATTTGGACAAAAACTAATTATATCTTACTGAAAGAGTTCTAGAATTAATTTGTGAAAAGTGTTTGTGAGAAACTGCAAGCTGAAGTACATGTTCTAGAGTGTGAAATAAACAAATTGTTCAATGTGATTTTTGTTGTCCAATTTTAGTAACATTATTATAACTTCTGAACTAACAGTGCTGGAAAATTCAAATTTGGACCAAATTACTATTCTTAGAAATAGAATTATCTTTATTTTATTCACATACTATCAGGAGGATTTCACTGAAAATCATGATAAGTTTTTTAATTTGTTTTTTTCTTCTGTCAATTCATATTTCATTCAAAATGACACCAATACATATCATTGTGTTGCCAATTGTATTAACTTTTCAGAGATACATAGTTTTAAATACTTTAAAAGAGAAATAACATGTTTATAGCAAACATGGTGAAGGTCATCACAATTTATGCTGATGCTGCTGTATGATGCTCCGTTTTTCCACAATTGATTTAGAATTGCTTCTCAGCACTGCAGTTTAAATTGGTAGACAGTATAAAATGGGTTAAACCTTTTTTGAAGAAACCTTGCTTTCCCAGATGGGCTTTAAATCCATCCTTCTTTTTCATTTTCCAGACTGCAAGAACTTCTCAAAGTCTATTTCCCAATACCGGAGTCCATCTATTCAGATATTCAAAAGGGCAATTAAACGTCATTGCTTTCAGTCAATTTCCCAAGTTGCATTCTGATGACTGAAACCTCATTCACTGTCTCTGGTTTGAAATGGACTAATGACTAATGATTTGGTACAGATTTTGAATGGTATTGGTAATGGTACACTATATGCCAATGGACCGCTATTCTATCTTCAGAATACATTTCTCTAGGATACATTTGGCAAAGACCACTTAATAGTCAGTTTTTCTCTTTCAATTAAGGGTGATCTTTTCACATCACCAAATTTCATTTCAACATTAAAACAGTTACACAGGATAGAAATCTTTTCATTACAATACATTTCAAGAAAGTCAAAGTTCTTGATCCAAGCACATCAGAAGCTCTCTTTAAGAAATCTTGCCTTTATCTGTTCTTGAATTCTTAAATTCAGTTTTTAGCTTCGTCAAATTACGAACATTATGTGCAAGGTTTGGTCTCACCAGCCATGCACAGAACAAAACAAAGCACCTCCAACCCTTGGATGACTAGAGAGGTCCTTGTTGAATCAAAGGAACAAACAACAGAACAAGTCAGTTTCTGTTTTCCAATGTTGTTTGGTGTTATGTTCTTCCAGTGTGGAAATAATATCTTCTAGAGCTGACATTACTGCGGCATATCAGTCAGAGGTATGCAAAGGTAAGCTCATCTGAAACAAGTGTGGGATTATGTACCTCAAAACTGTCACACATCTGTAGTCTGTTATTGTGCTCAACTTGGAAGTGCATTCTTGTCTTCTTATTCTTTACAAAGTATGTCACATGTGCCTTCTGGCTGTAAAACATGCATCTTCAGCACTGATAGAAGCTGTATCATTCCATGTTGAGCTTAGGTTAAAAACTATAAACATTTTTTTAATGTATTTCAAAGACTCCAACACTCACCAAATTTTGAGTGGCCTGGTTGGTTGTACCTTTTAGCACACACATATTTAATTCTGGAGCAGCATAAGTCAAAATTGTGTCACACAAACCTAGAGATATTAGGAATAATTTTTTACCTCAAAATCCTTGAAGACTCCCTGCCAGGAACAGCCTGTGCTCACATTCACACATTGTACTCTGATACGACTCATTTCCCGCTTAACTGCATTATCTGGGTACATCTGCAAATAGGACACAGTGTATTCATCAACATCACAAGTCACAACAGATTGATATAATTTTCATTAAGTTTTATGAAAATATCACTAATTTTGTCAATGCAGCATATTTATATTATACAATATCTGCAAATTAATGATGAAACAAATGCAGAGCTGCCAAACCTCCAGATTTGCAGACTAGTGAAAAAAAGGGATAAAAAAAACCCAGTGAATTTTGAAAACAAGTAACAGAAAATACAGACACTAGCTTCGTCCAATGTGATGGTTAGTATACTATTATATGAAAATCCCTAAATAAAACACATTTACACCAGACTCTTGTACATGTACAAATATATCTCAGAGATCATACTGGGCTTTGCCAATGTTGCAAATTGTGAATTGTTTCTCCTTATTGGTAACAAAACATACCATCTGGCTGTGATAATATTTTGGCTGTCAAAAACTGTATATACAGTCTTGGGTTTGGAGTTGAGAAATAAAAAGCCATAATAAAACAAAGCCGCAAACTTGGATATAAAATTACACTGGAATCTATTGTTACATAAACAAATCCTTTGTTCATATTGAAAAACCACCCCAAAAAAGCATTGTTATATCATAATCCAACTATACTGATGTTTGGCCTTAGTACCCTGTGCTGTAATATAACCCAAAGAGTCATGCTACCTGACTAGCTACTATCAACCACCGATGATGGTGGAAACTAAATGAATACAATCTACCAAATGATGGCAATTTTTTCATTTTTGAAAAATATACCAGTAAAAATAGTTTTCTTGAAACTTCAAAGAAAATTGATTAGCTTTGTAGAATCAATTGTTCTGTATATATACTAAGCAAATGAAAAAAATTCTTTCTCCATCAATGTTTTAGAATTATTTGATGTTGCCGCAGCAATAACAAAGAGACATCTATTTACTCTTTCAATGAGCGCCTTAGCGGCACCTTGAATAAGCCTTCATCAGAAGCAAGCTGAAGACCTTTGATCAATTAAATTCGGCAAAAAACTTAAATAAAAGCATTGTCATTTTTCATAGTGATTGGAACATATTTATTGTGCAGTGCAAGTATCCTGTTGGCAACAAAATAGTTCATGCTTACCATCACTACCAATAGTGGCTTAAAACCCAAATTAAAGTTCCATAAGTTTGAAATAATAGATATCGAGTTAAATGAAGGCTGGACATCTCACAAGAATGTGACACTTTTTAACTTGTTCACATGTTTACCCTATGAATAGCCTCATTCCCCTGATGGAATTGGCATCATGGTAGTTGTCTCTGACTGACCAAAATCTAAGCCAATTTAACTACATATACATGTAGCATATAAACAAATATACAGCAATGTGCTACAAGAATAATAAATATTATAGTGAATTATTTCAGGAAATGTCTTTGTTGACAATGGGATATATATCAAACAAGGATTACCGTTTCTTATACATACATTGTTTTCTAACTTGATTTGCCTGATACATGAATTTTCTAACATATGATCGAATATTTGAATTCATGAATTTTTCATATGCAAGTCCATTATTTAACACATTATGGAGTTTACTATACAAATATAAGTTGTCAATATAGAAGTGTATTTCAGACTAATTTTCTTCATTTAATCAAAATTTCCATTTTTTTCTCTTAGTATATCCTAGTCACTGATGACAGGTCATCTATAAAAAAAAAAAAAATCACTTGTATGCAAAATTTCAATTTATTTTACACCCCCCACCCCATTAATCTAAACATTTGCTTATGTCAACAATATTACCTTGGTATTAAGGATGTTGAGATAAATGGATCATACTGTATTATGAAAATGGTCTAGATTTTTTAAAAATTGGCGACAAAATATTGTTGACGATATATTTTGCAGATGCTTTTAAAGCCAGTGCCATCTCTGTATCTGCAGTCCTATCTACTGAAATACACAAACTTCAATTGTTCTAACATGATGCGGTGGCAGACTTGAACTTCCTAAATTGATCAATGCTGAATTGTGTTCAAAAGAGTTCAGATTGCTGGCCTGCTGGATCTCTTTAACTACCGCAACACATTTGGTTCTACCACTAGAAAATTTTGAAGCAATCCTAGCATTCAAGAAAAAAATTTGGGACCAAAGTTTTAGCATATCTCCAACAAAAGGCAGGCAGGATATGTTTACCAGAAAACTCCCAAACAAAGCATCAGTACTGATAGCTTGCAGGTCTTCAGTTGAGGGCTTAAAATAAGTCCAGAGCTGAAATCTGCTGGATGCTCTTAATATTCATAATAGCTGTGTCTTCTGTTAGTGATGTGCTCCTTCACATCATCTCTGCCACCATGTCCAATGCTAAAATATGAGGCATACTCTGTGTAAAATGCATGATAATTGTCAATCTTTGATGACACAATACAAGGCCAATTTTCGATGCATTCCTAAACTCAACTTCACTCTTTGGGGAAGACTTTTCTTTTTCCTCGGCAGTGAAGTCATTGTAACTATATCTCATTTACAAAATGGCATCAATCCAGAAAATGAGACGTCTAAAAAACATTGCAAAAGATCATGCAATTAAAAAAAAAGCAGTAAAAATAAAGAACAAATATTTCAAACAGAATCATTCATCCCAAGATCTTAATAAAACTGCTAGGTACACAATAGAAACACACCAAATGAAAATAAAATAAAAATTTATCCAAACCAGATGCTGTAGAATGTCCATATTCAAGCTGCAAATGTGTGTCTTCATGTTAACAGTATCCATAAAGTATGATACATAATAATCTTTCAATATTTCACAAATTCCTACTATTCTGAAAATAAACAGTGTTTCCTGTTAAAATAACCTTATTGTTTTTAAATACTACAGTAAACTGGGATCGACTGGCTGAAAAGTCAATTGTCTTCAACTAACTGATGATTTCCATCCAATTTCATCCTTGGTTTCAGGCACACAAAAAATCTTCAATATTTCAAGAAATAGTTACCTACATGTATATATATAATAATCGCATCTTGGTCAAATTCTTTAAAAATGTTGTCATCACTGAGTGTTTGCTTGAACAATTCACAGCTGCTATGTATAAAAAAAGTTAGGCCCCAGTATTCTTCATGAGTATTTGTATAAATATATATTAAAGTACAATAAAATGCTTGCTCGAGGGTAAACTGTACCAACTGGATCTAGTTCTACTAACACTGTGACAAGCAGTACAGGACCATTCATAATTAACATTAACAGGATAAAGGTTATTTTATTCCTGATTTAAGCTGATTGTGAATTCAGAAATTCATGATTATTCTGCATGGCACAAATTGGCAAATCGCTATCAAAATCATGATGGTTTGCAGCTCTGCAAATGTATATTCACCCTCTCTGGAATATGCTTACTGAAGCAAACATTGCTAAGAATGTTTGTCTTTACTTAATTCATGAACATTTTCCACTCATTAAAGATTTTCTTTCCCAGTAACATGCTCTTTACAAACATTTCCAGGATTTCCATGACTGCAGGAACCCATGTATGGGATTTGGCTAACTATAATGCTTACATTAAAAATTACAGGGATTTCAAATTTATTGCATGGTACTTTTAGTTGACAGGTTTAAAATGACGGAGGAATCTTTGTTCAAAACTAGTTTTATCAAAAGAAACGTTTGAAATTTAGGTGCTGAATGATCTTACCTTCATTCTCAGAAAAATTGGTGAAATTATGACTCATAATACCTGACACTGTAGAACCTTTCAGAATTTGCATACTTTGATATACCCGAGTGTGCCTTAGACCTTAAGTAGCCACCCACTGAAGGTATGAAGATTAACCGTTCGAGACATAAAGATAGAAACAAAGACTTAATCCTACAGTAATTATAAGCAAGGCAACAATTATAACAGATTTACCTGTAATGTTTTTGTATAAAAAAAACCTCCACTGTATTACAAATCTACTGCAAAATTGTTACTGATGTTGAAACCAACCAATTAAAATCTCCTAAAATGTTTCAGTACCCTAGATATAACAGCATTTGTACAGAATGCAAAAAAAACTATTTGCTTGTATGGTAAATGCAAAAACTTGTAAAATGTAAGGTCAATGTGACATTCGTTTGCTCTAAGCACATGGTACTAATAGAAATGCATACTATTTTAATACTAGCTTGATCTGTGCTTGATAATTAACTTAAGAAAGTAAGATCTTAAAACACAAAAGTCATTGATGCATGAAATATGAGTGACAGTAACCTATTTGCATGATCAGGTACTTTCAAAATGCATCCCCTCACCAAACTTCAATGTCATAACAGGGTTTACACAGTGTACATGAAAAACCTAAAGACATAACTTCATCAAGAATGTGCAATTAAAATACCTTTAGCAAAGTTAGGTAACTCAGCCCTTCCAAAGATATAGATGTATTGACATCCAAACTGAAAGACGGCAGTACAAGATGAATGCAGAAGTACACATGCGCTTTTATCAGTGTGGATGCCAAGACCAAAGTACAGAGGCGTGCTAGAACAAATCTGCATTTTATAAACTGTATGTATTTACCGAAGCAATCAGCGAATACTTCTAAAATTAAAAAGTAAATATTTGCTACCAACAAATTATAAACATTATATTGTTACTAAATCAGTTTGAATTATTTTCCTTGGCAAATACATCAAGCTGTTATCTGACCATACCTGATCTGCTTTTAAAATACTGTATTCCTCTTCTATTCCCTCCTGCTGACAATGGGGGCATTTCATCTCCTGTCCACTGCTGTAGTAAAAAATTAAACAAATATCACCTCAAACTGTGACTACCCCATCTCCTTCCAGACCAAGATCTGGGGGTGGTATACAAAAATTATTACAACTGAGTATTTTCCTAAGTTGAAAGTGTGGTAAATTTTTTTTTTAAAAACAACACTATAATTCCAAGTCTATATCCGACCCCTGCCAGAAACTCATTGGCAGTGGTTCAAAATTAAAAACCCTTAGACAGATAGTCATCACATGGGCAAAATCTATGCAACAGTTTGTTGAATTCTAGCCAGCATTTTAGAAAGGGTTATGAACAAACAGATAAAAATATGGCCTAATGGATGCTGATGGGAATCGCAACAGCAAAATGACCAGTTCTTATGTTTTTATGCACACACCTTATCATCACACCACTATTTTCATCATAGTTACTTCAGAACAAAAAAAATATCTTTTAGTTTGGTGCTAATCCAATTCTGCAACTTCTCTTTATCTTGATGTATGCTTCTAAACGTGTGTAAGTGTGTGTGTGATTTAGATTTTTTACGTAGTTTAAAAAAATTCATTCATATTGCTACAATGTCTGCCGTGAGGCAGTTTATAGTGATGTCTAGCACTGGGGCATCATGCCACAGACATGTAGCATCATGTCATACCCATTCGCATTATCCTGACACAGGGACATTTCCTAACACTAACCTCTTAATGCTGAGCACCAAGCAAGGCACCTGTTAGTACCATTTTTGTAAGTTATTGGTATGATTCAGCCAAGGATCAAACCTGCCACCTGCTGCTTCCACAGTGGATGCTCTAACCCACTAGGGTATCGGAGTAGTTCACTTCTAACTGCAACTAAGGATTTGCAGAATACACGCAGCAGAGAAATACTTTGTCAGCTTGCTCTGAGCCATTCTGACTGAAAACTCTCCAAAACTGTGTACTCTTTAAAAATGAAAAAATGTAGATAACATTATGCATTTCAGTTACCAATAGCAATGTGCAGTCTTCAACTTCTCATAATCAGAAATTTCAAGCAACTAATACATCAAGACTAGGAACATAACAAATGCCTATATTGTATGCATGAATGACATGTGACTTCGGCATCTGTGAAAACACTGAGCAAAGTATTATACAAATTATTACTACTGCCAAATTTTTAATTTTTGTGTGTTCTTTGCACTTATGTCCTGAGTTTGTCATGAGTCTTTATGGCTCTTTCATCAAATGAACCAGTATCAATCTCCTTCCAAACGCATAACAGTAAAGTCCACTTATCCATATATATATATATAACATTATTGAGCACTTTGTAATTCTAGTGATTAATTTAAATATATATAAAAAAACAAAATAAAAAATGGACACAAGAATAAGAATGATTCTGCTTCAGATAAAAAGAATAAGCAATTTTTCATGTAACATTATGTATTTTAAAAAAAAATATAAAAAAGATACAATAATATAACAAAATTACTGGTCAAAAGTTCATTTCTAGAACATTCTAAATAAATTGTCAACAAGATGAGGTCTATTACTAAAATTATAACAATGAACATGGCAAACATCAGGTACAGCCGATACAGTAAAACCTGTCTTGAGAGATCATTGCTGAGAGACCACCTGTTTTGGGAGACCAGAATCTCAATGGACAGATTTATTGATTATATAGTTATGACCAATTATGAGAGACCACCTGTCTTGAGACCATTATTTTTTTGCAGAAGGGGTGGTCTTTCAAGACAGGTTCTACTGTATTACCAATGTCCTTGGCTCACATTAAGATGAACATTATGCTGTTCACTAAAATCAATGTCCTCTTCTAAACTTAAAAACATGTTGCATGAAGAAAAGGACAAATGAAATGCACTTTACAATTTTGAAAGAGGAAGTCAACAGTGACGTAATGCAGTTTTCTTTATTTTATTTGTGGAATTCATGGAAATTCAACCAAAGTTACAAATGTATACTAGTTAAATTGAGTGTTATGCAAAGCAATATATCCATTTGTTTTGTGTCTATACTCTTGTACTAGCTACTAATCTACATGGATTTAGCCGATTTGAGACAAGAGTTTTAATTGCAGATCCAGGTAAGTAGCATAGTTTTCTGTAATTAATGCATCTAATACATAGACTGCTCTTTTATGCTCAGATTATGCTTTTGTTTGCTGCTTATGTTAGTAATACTTATGCTTATATCCCTACAACAGAGCAATTCTGGTTGACAATGACATGCATTACAATTTCCCTTTGATAACTGATTCTTTGGATTGACAAGTACATGGCAGAAGTTCCTAAAATTCTGACAGCTTTACTATTTTTTTCAAATCTGTTTCTAATTTGCTCAGATGTATCATTTTTCAAAATATGAAGTGGCATACTGGTAGCATGAATCACTATTTGGGCTTATAGAACGTAAGTACCATGAAAAGTAAATGAGTCACCCACAAGTTTTCTAGTCATCTGTGCAGGTACTATAATTAGTCCACAGATTATTTTGGGCAAACAAGTTTCAATAACCTGAACCTTTGATCAAGGTATGCAGTCTTGAACAAAACTTACTGTAGAGAAACTATCTTTCTTTAACTAGACTTAACATTACCATGACCTCTGATATGTGACAAAAAATTTACAGGCATAGAACAATGGACAAAATTTGAAAATTTATAAAATCTGTATGCAACAGAAGATCCAGAACCAAACCTGCTTAAAAATAAACTGTAACACATATATAATAACTGGCAAGTTTAATATACTAGACAATGAACATAGCTGAAAATAATTATTGGGATGACTAATATATTAGATCAGTGTGGTCCAACTACATGCATGCATGTCATTTTTGTTGCCCCTGCTCATCTACAAAGTCAGTTCTATAACTATTACACAATTACTATAATTGATGCATGGGCCACAAACTTTACATATTCAGTCCAGATGAGCCATGGTGTTGGACTTCCCTGTATGAAATACTGAACATGAAAATATGAATATATTCATTAGTAGGTGAAATACTAGAATATAACTCAGTTAGCATCATGCTAGATAGTGAACATAAATCTAAAAATAATCATTGGCATGTGTAATACATGTATGCTTGATGGTGAACATGACTGAAAATTATCACTGGCAGGCTGGATGGTGAATATAAACCTGAAAATAAGTTTTGGTAAGCATATACACTTGATGCTGAAGATAATTCTGAAGAGAATATAAGCCTCATTATTATCATCATTATTGTCACCATTATCTTCATCATCATCCAAGAGGGTAACTGATAAAATGATTTCAGATTTAAATGACAAACATACAGATGAAACTTACCTGAAAACTTTATCAATGCATCCCTTGCAGAATCTATGTCCACAGAAACTCTGTATTGGATCCCGCAAAACTTTATTACACAAGCTACAGAGGAACTTCTTATCAAAATCTTTCTGTATAATAAGAATGATTGGGTAACCTCCAACGTTATCTGATACTGCCATATTTTTTACTGATTTATAAATTCAGTTTAATATTCTCTCAGATATTCTGTCAGTTGAATCTATTGATTATCACTCTGAAATATAAAATAACCAATGTCAGTAAATTAAGGTTTACAAATAACAATGTTCAAAGCATATACTCTAGAAAAGTAACAAGCACCTGCAACCATGATGACATAAGCTAATTTATCAAATAAAAAATTCAAATTTGTCTACTGATTGATAACCAGCTTTGCAAATCAGATCCATCTTGACCTCCTTCGTATGCATGGATCTCACTAATTATTAAACATGTCAAAGAGCATGACTATTGTTCATTCCACAAATGAAAACAGGCAAGCCCAAAACCCCAACTATTTAAAAAGTGTTTATTTTGACAAAATTTTGGGGTTACATATATCTTACCAAGTTCTTATTCATTCAAAACAATTCAACATTAATAGAAGCATCTGTATCATGGATTTAATAATTTCTGCAATAATTAATGTTTTCCAGCATTATATCCTTTGAATCGGTTGTAGATTCTGACAAATGCATGGATTGCTGCAATTTCCATTGCTATTAAAATATGTGTTAACTGGACATGGTTATTTTCAATAAATACATGATCTGAGCCCCAATGATCAATACCTTCCTGCCATATTGTGACTCTTGGGTTTTTTAATGTCTCTTGCACAAGTAACCATTTCCCTCTAAAATTTATACTGAACATTTCTGTCTATACATTTGAAACATGTTTACTACCTTGGAAATAAATTAATGCAGTGCTTTTGTTAAAGATTTAATATTTTCTGCAGTACAATTTCTACCAATGATCAAAGCCCGTATGATAATCAGTTAAGTATTCTTGGTATGTGCTCAATGCAATCTAATATCAACTGTAATAGTCTTTTATATTTATCTTCTTCGGTCTATTTTATATTCCCAATTGGGCGTCACAAAGGAAACTTTCTTCAGCAATAATAGGCAAGTACCCCTTCAAAGGGAATGATACTCTAATGGCCAATACCATTTCTTCCATGTAACCATCTCTGACATTCTTCAGCGACAACAAGATTTCACATTAGCTACTTTGGTAGATGTAACAACTGCTCCTTTGGCACCAGCTTAATTTGGCACCATCTTCAGAAGTCTTATGGATAAAAAAATCATGCAAATATGACCATCCATTCAGCTGGATATTCAAAAGACTGACATCACTACAGTCATATCGGAATTATGACAAGTGCCATTTTCATTCAGGACCATTGAGATTTAATAAGAACTCTTGGTGAGAATCCCATGTGGATATAGACCATTTTGGAAAGTGCAGAGATAACAATATGTTTAAGATGGCCGCCATGTTGTCTATAGAAGGGGCCAGTTTGCATCATTTAGACTGCTACTTGTGTAGCTTTTGGGTTTAATAACATTCCTCAATGCAAGGTAAGCAATACATGATGGCCAGTATAGCTTGTGATGGAAGAACACAGGAAAACTCCAAAAAGAACTGACCATTGTGAAGCTACTGGCAAACTTTCTCACATATAAACACAAGACTTGAATCCACCTGAAAAGTGGAGAGGTGGCAGTGGTTAGTAAAGATGAGTACTTTAGACCACTTAGCCACCTGGGACCCTAGCATTCACAACCAATTAGACATCATAAAAAGTATTTTCTTCTGTATCAAATAATTATCTTTTTTTTTCAATAATTTTACCATTAGCAACCTTTGCCAAAACAGTACAACTGGTTTCAATGTTTGAGCAGTTCTATGCTTTCAACAACTGTTTTAGGTTGCCAACACATACAGATAATGTAACACATCATGAAGAATTCTGTATGCTTGTGAAATTGGTGCATATTGCACTTGTTTAAAAGATAAATAAACAATTAATACCTGATGTTTTGCAATGACTGCTGATCCACATTTTCTACTTAAATATTTTATATTACTTACAATGCCGAAGCAGTCGATCTGTATCAATCTATTCTAAGTCTAATTATTCTCATTTTGGGATACAACATGTCTGCTTACAGAGCTTCTAAGTTTTTCAAGGCTAACTGAGGTAAACAGGAATCTGACTCCATGATCCACATTTACAATAACATACAGCTAAAATAACATTGTAAATTAATTTAAATATAAAAACATAGGTGTCTTAAATTAGATTAAAGAGAGGTTTATAAGTAATGAATGCTAGTCTCACTATTAATATCAAAATTATGTTAATAAGTTTAATAAAAGTAGTTTGTTCTTCCTATCTATGACAAGAAAAATAAAATGAATAACAGCCCAAATTAAATTTAAAGATACAAATGTCATTAATGAATATGATTCTCATCATTGGCAACACACTTTCTAATCAATTCTTCAAAACTGAACTAGTTTCAAATATGGCTGATAAACTATATCATTTTAGAATGCATAATAATAAATGAAAATTACTTTTGCAATAGGTAAATAATTGCATCTGTTTTAATTTCTTCAAACAGGTAATATAATTGCTCATCAGAGACATATCATTAGCAAAACTACAACTTATAAATCATTTATTAGCAAATGTAGTCCCAATTAACATTCACTCAGATTACAGTTTAAATGGTCTAGGTATAATTTAAAATGGCAACAAAACATATCTGTTGAAAAATGTCCATGTATTTTAATATAGATTTTGCTGGATTTATAAGGGAGTGTAAATAACGACCATACAAACGAATATAGTTAAATAAGGATCCAAATAAAGTGATTAATCAACATTTAATAGTGTAATGAAATTCCAAATATCATACCTATTACTGAAATAACTGTATGACATGTACTTTTTGTATACTATGTTAACTGTACACCAAGATTGATGGTCTGCACTAGATGCAGCACAATTATTCTAAATTATATGCAGAATGTTGCAGACACAATATTTATCATGCACTACATCTCATGTTGTCCGCCTGCAAGATGAAAATAACAGTTGTACATGGTATACACATATCGTTACAAAGAAAATTCGAGTTATCCGTCCTTCACTCAAGGGATGGGGGTTCTAACCTATAACAATACCCACCCACCCCCATCCATTTATTCTTGGTCGGATACTCCACTAATTTTAAATGTAACGAACTCGCGTGGGTATGGACTGAGGAACGATCGTGTGGGGACTTAGACCAGCAGGTTGGTCTCTAAGCCTTTTTTTATTTTGACATGGCGTAAAATAAAAAATAAGACTTAGAGACCAATTTGCTGGTCTAATGGGGTCTGTTCCGACCATCAACATTCTTGGACGTATCGATAACTTTGGCCATTGAATTCATTTAACCTTTGCATGGTTTTCGATTAGCTGCTGAACATTGGTATGACCAAAAGAACCCGATAATTTTTGCTCAACCGATGTAAGTGAAACATACTTCTTATGTCTGTGTAACCCAAGACTAACGTGACAACACGCCTTACTTGTACTTTTGTTTCGTGGACCTACCTTAATCATAAACGCTTCTTTTAATAATTTTCCTAGTCTCTTTCCCGGTCACGACGAGTAACGGAGAAAAGCGAGGTCAGGGAACCAGACTAATAATCCCCCAAAAGCCGAGTCAGTTACTTATGGACTATTTTTTTTTAAGGTTCGGATATATTCACACTTTTGATTTTGAAAGAAAATCATTCCAAGCTTCTCCTCATGGGTTACCCTGGTTATCTATAACGACTATATTATGTATTCTTAAAAGAATATTAATTGTCTGTATGTTGGTGTATTATTGAAAGAAGAAATTTGGGTTATAGAGTATACATATTGTAACTTTATTGTATTCTTCTTCCAACGACTGCAACCCCGACTTTGTTATTTTCACTTCCTGGAACACAAAGGAAATGAGTCAATAACTTGTTTAACTTTTTGTTTTTAAACTAAAAAAAACATTTAATAAATCATGTGTTGCATTTGCGGAAGCTGATATTTTATACTCTGATAATTTTCTCTATTTTAATAACTGCTAAATGTTTTATCAATGATGTATTGCCTTTGCATACGCTGATATGGTCAACTCGAATAATTTTCGTTATTTTAATAACTGCTAAAGTTAGTGTACTTTTGGACTAGTTCATGCTCATTTTTCCACAGGCACTCGTATCGTTAATGAAAATTTATCTCTGTCGTAATAATAATGATGATGACTTTGTATAGCGCCTAATCTCTAGAAGCTCTAAGTGCTTCACAATATTAGAAAACACCTATACACATAAAAACATATATAATGATATGATTACCAGAAAACACCATGAAATTAGAAAACATAAAACATACTGAAAATATTAAAGGTAGGAAACACTATTAGGTCTTTAAGTCTGTTCTTGCAGTCGAAATACGTGTTTTAAAAGCACTCTTGAATGGGATCACTGTCTTTTGTCTAAGTTCAGTGGGAATAATAAGTGTATTATTGTCAGAAGAGGAACATAATTATCGTGCTGGTGTGTATACATGTGTGAGGTCAGCTAGGTATGTTGGACTGGAGTCCATCAGTAAAATGTAGCACATATAACCAATTCCTACTTAATCAACCGGACACAAAATGTATATGAAAATAGAATAAACTCCAGCCCAGTTGATCTATGTTGTGTTCCACAGGGGTCTGTTCTTGGACCTGTTCTATTCATTCTATACACTCAGCCGCTCTCAAGTGTTATAGATCATCACAGAGTGTCTCACCAATTGCACGCTGATGACACCCAAATATACAAGTTTAGCCACCCAACTGAAGTAGATGCTACCATTCAGGGAGTAGAGAGGTGCATTTCTGATGTGAAATTATGGATGACATGTAACAAGGATGATAATAAAACTGAGGCCATTCTGATCACAACACAATGACTTTCTTTTTCATATCCTTTACCTCAAACAATAAATATAAGCAGCACCAACATTAAATACACACAGTCAGTACGAAACCTATGTGTTACTCTAGACAGTACTCTCACATTGCACAAACATGTCATGAACATATGCAAGGCTGCATATCTTGAGCTGAGACGCATCAGCTCCATTCTCAAATATCTTTCCGTTGATGCCACTAAAACACTTGTGTGTTCATAGTACTTTCAAGACTGGACTAATGTAAGTCAATTTTGGCTGGTTCGTCTCAATATCTACTCCAAAAACTTCAAAAAGTTCAAAACACAGATGCTGCGATCATCTTTAGGGTACCACGATCAGAGCACACCTCCCAAATGCTCTATACCCTAAACTGGCTATCCATTCTACCCAGAATCAAACACAAAATTTCTTCTCTGCTTTAGTTTCACTGACGGATTCCAGTCCAACATACCTATCTGGCCTCACCCATGTGTACACACCAGCAAGATACTTACTCTCCTCTTCCGACAACTGAATACTCATTATTCCCGCTATGAAAACAAAGGCATATGGACAACGTTCTTTTGCATATCAGGGCCATACAATGTGAAAGGAATTGCCCATTGAAATTAAACATAAAGACACGGTGATCCCTTTCAAGGGTGCTCTTAAAACTCACCTTTCTCGACTACAAGAAAAAACTGAAAGACCTAATACTGTTTCGTACGTTACATATTTTCAGCATTTTGTATGTTTTCCAATGTCATGTTTTTTTTGTTGTTATTTTCTGTAGTCATATCAGTATTGATGTAAAGCGCTGAGAGCTCTAAAGATTATGCGCTATACAAAGTCCTCATTATTATTATTATTATTATTAGTAGTAGTAGTAGTAGTAGTAGTAGTAGTAGTAGTAAATATCCTTTTTGTGTGATATAAAACAACTGCATGAATAAGATTACTGATCACTACACAGTCTATATTAAATGTGGCACAGTAATCTTAGAATATTTTATAATGGCAAAGTCTGAGGTCACTTTAATACTGGAAGAAAATATGTTATACCAACTGCGATGTGTGTGTGTGTGTGTGTGTGTGTGTGTGTGTGTGTGTGTGTGTGATTTTCAAGGCAGTTAAGAATAAACAAGATTCTGTGAATAATTTAGCAGATCAGAGGAGGGTCGGGAAATTTACAGAAATAATTAAATCGCTGCTGAGCTTAAACGTATCGTACATATTTGTATTTTTTTAATATAAAAATGTCACGAATTTCCCAACACATATCTAGAGCATATGGATAAGCTAATTAACTTAACGAAGATTCTTGGAGCAGCAACGATGTCAATAAACTTGGCCTACATTACCAACGACAACAAAACCACACACCCAATTAACCCAACAGAAAACAACAGTATGTTTAGTAAGAAATATATAGCCGTTGACTTTTACCAGTCCACTTAGTACATATAACGAAACGAGGAATATTGCAATGACGATGATGGTGGTGATGGTGACATTAAAACAAGCGAATACATTAGCAAACAGGAAGATGAATAAATCAACGAGAAAGATGTTTTAGCACAATATATGCAAAACAGGAATGGCACTAGTACCTGTGCAAAACAATTAATCTGTCATTATAAATAATATGTGGAAATAATAGAAGATTATAGGAAATGGTGGGATTTCGGTGAAGATATATTTCGATGCAAACATACATTGCCAATAGTCAACATGAGAGGACAGCACGATAGTCGTTAATAATATTAGACTAAAAAAGAGCACTACAACACGCTTGATACAAAGATTGAGTAAATATAGTGGATTAGCAATGGCATTATAGTGGAGGAAATTTTAAAATATGTGAATACAATCGATAAGCCAGAGTCACTGAAGGGATGCGTTCTTCTGAGCGAAAATAATTTCCTGGATTTCAAGACAAAACCATTTCTTCCTTCTTATTATCTGAAAGCAAATATAATCTGCTTTAGCGATAACAAGATTTTAAAATTAGCTGCTGTGTTCGGACATGCTGTGACGTCAGACTGGCACCGCTTTCATTTAGAAGAAAAGATACATGATTAGAAATCTTTTGGTGAAACCCCCATGTCAAAATTAAAATGGAGAGTAGTAATAACGAGATTTGCAAGACAGCCGTCGCTGCAGCCAGTACGGAAATGATAATGGCATTGAGAATCCTGTTGATTAAACCCCATGTTGATACAGCCATCCATTTGGATAAAGTAGAGATAAAAATATTTTCGACATAACCACAATGATGGCCATTTTGAGGGTTATACATGCACATTTAGGACCAAATAGACATGGTAAGAACTCTTCTGATGAAAACCCCATGTCAAATTGTTTTTCCATTTAAGGCGGAGGGGGGGGGGTAGCGAAAACAAAAATTAAAACACTCTGTGCCACAATTGCTAAACAATCTACTAAGTTATCTGGTGAGTTGCTATCCAATTTTGGATCTTATCCCTACGCCAACTAACTCTGAGGTCACGTCCGTAAAGAGCAACAAATTAGTTCCAAATACGTGGCCCAATTACATTGTTAATTTTAATAATTTACTGAAGTCAGTCAAATGCATACATATTATGGAAGTCATTTTAAACTTAGCAAAATTCAAAAAGTTGTGTTAATGTGATTTGGCAAAGCATACATTTTGTACATGCTTATTGGAGCACTTCCACTGTTAAAATCTTCATTTTCGAGGTGCGAAGTTTTTGCACCTCGTGGAAATCTTTAATTTCGGAGGTAAGTAAATCTTGCATGTAGTTCGCAATACTATAATGCCTAAATATAAATAATCGTTTTAATAATACCTTAACCACCCCCACACCCCCTCACGTGAAATGTGGATTTTCAAGATGACCACACAATGTACGTCAGAGCTGCACCATTTTAATTAATATTCCAACCATTTTAATTAATTTTTCTGGCTACATTTATATACAGTTTTGAAATCAACAATATTGCTCAAAATATAAATATATTCAAATTCAACTCCACAAATCTATTGTATTACTTGGCAATAATTCAAGCCACGCAAAATTATTTGTTTTAAATACAAAAATTATCTCATGGCAACATAACATACTGAAGAAAAATGCTGATGATGTTGAGATGAATCTCTCACATATTAATAGATAACAAATCTTTAATAATTAAATCATGTTAAAATTTTAAGAAAATAAGTGTGAATGACTCTGATATTTTCCTAAGAGCTACAGATCTAAAGCCACCTCAATTAATTATCACTGAAAATTAATGAAGATAGTCGTATACTACAAGTACATTTAACTCGTGCTATGAAAGGTATACATACTGATACTGCTCCGTAATTTAAGCTCCACCTGAAAGATAAACAAGGCTGATTTCAGACTTGTGATAACAAAAATGATCCTGGGTATTCTGCAATTAATATTACATTATACTGATATTATGGTGGTTAATGCATAGATGATTACACATAATTGGTTTTACATCATAATTACGCTTCATGAATGTGGCATTATCTAAGACAAACAGTAATCATTCAGGTGCTAAAACTACCGGTATGATTTTCATAGAAGGCATATTAAATCTGTCATGAAAGAAATTGTATTGATGATACATTTAATATTGAGAAATGCCACTTATTATCTGGTGGACTTGAGGTTGGTAATGGAGTAAATTACCCTTAAATACAATACTTTCATGAAGAGTTGCCATATATGTACAGAAATGTTAAAAATTGTATTCAAACAGGTATCCTGCAACAGATGCTTTACTCTCTCTCTCTCTCTCTCTCTCTCTCTCTCTCTCTCTCTCTCTCTCTCACACACACACACACACATATGACTCAATACGAGTAATGCTTCAATTCAAATTTGGTGGGAGTATCACACATTCAAGAACAAATTACTGAAAAAAAGTCAGAGATGAAAGTAAAATAGTTTAAGATTTAATATACTTTAATTAAATGAGAACAAATTATGTACATGTTCTGTTTAAATTGAAGAGATCATTAAAAGGAAAATCAATTTAATAATTCCTTGAAAATATAAAATGCAGCTATAACATTAAACCACATAAATTACAAGGTATTCTATTAAACAAAAGACACAAAAACGGAAAAGAAATAATCAAGTTGAAGACTGAAGATTTAGTAATGCACAATTAAAGCATCTGATATGGTTTCATGTGTGAGTTATTTGAATTAGCTAACACATTTAGTTCAGATTATTTTAAAATTTGCTGCAGGGCCATCGGTGCTGTTGGTCAAATGGAAAATCAAAAATAATAGTGAACTTTCTTATTAAAGAAACATACAAGGGGTATGACATAAACCTTGGAAATAATATACAATATGAGAAAGAACAAGTTATTAAATGCACAACACAATCAAGCAAGTGCCTCTTTCAACATATCAGTTATACAAAGAAAGGAATATGTTTACCTCTTTCAGCTAGTTACAGTATACCTCTTCTCTGTAGTTTGCTTGGAAAGATGGTTCCTAGCAAAAGAACATTTACATATTGATTATACTTGAAATTCGTATAGGTCCATGCATAAAATACACCCATCTCTTCAATCTTAACATGCAAATGAATTGCAAATTGATAGATATGGGAATGGGTTAAGGGGATAATAAAAGGTGATAACATATGCAAAAAGTGTAAATCATTGCTTTCATATATAGAAAAATGGATTAATGAATTACAAAAAAACAAAAAAAAAAAAAAAACAAATGATAGATGTACATGTATTTAGCATAAATAATCTGCCGGAAACCTAATACTGTGCAATTCGTAATTTTGATTCTGGCACTGTTCATATTCATCGCTTGCTTTATTTTTTTTTAAATTAATGAGATCGTGTAATTAAATCTGTATGGTTAACCACAACTGGAAAAGATTGATAAATATTTTAATCACAATGATTTAAGTCATAATGATGCTAAAAGTGTCCTATGTAGCTATTATTATGATTTTAAAGATGTTAAAAATAATGAAAACAGTGATCATGACATCTTTTTAACTAAAATCTAAAATTTCAATTATGATTTTTTTTAAAATTGTCAAAATAATATAATTACTATCATAAATAGCAGATAAAAAAAACTCAATAAAAATAACTCCATATTCTACGTAGTTTGCCCAGTGCTAATGTTTGGTTGAAAATAATCTACCGAAAACCCAACCTGATCCAGAAATTAAATTAAGAGATATAATAAAATTAGCCATGATACGTTTAGAAAGGATACTAATATCATAATGATGCAGTTGCAAAACAATATCCAGATAATGGTTTACACTTTATAATGGTGCAAATGTTAATATCGATTCAAATTTTAATGGTCTGTGAAAACGTGGCATTACCT
Source organism: Unio pictorum (assembly GCA_030141615.1). Classification (NCBI taxonomy): domain Eukaryota; kingdom Metazoa; phylum Mollusca; class Bivalvia; order Unionida; family Unionidae; genus Unio; species Unio pictorum. The sequence continues at coordinate 3,237,168 of JARLTB010000200.1, forward strand.
TGAAGGTGATTTTATTTTTAAAATGAGTTCACATTGTTCTTTTAATTTTGATTGCAATCATATTAAAGCAAGAAAAACATTTACCCTAGAATGATCTAATTATCAAAATAGTTTAAAAAAAGATACTATAAACAACCATATTAATAAGACCATATGTTAATTTAGAAGAACAAATGGTAATAGTATTGGCTGATAACGAACTAATCAGGAGGATGTAACCAGACTTACAAAGATATCAATATTAATGATAATTATATTAAGAAAACGGTTATACAACCTATTGATTCTAAAGACTGTGCTACTAAACTTTGTCCTGGTGATGTTAAATGTTATCAAGATAATCAGGTTCCTTAAGTAAAAGTAAATGCAGACACACTTGCAAGAACAGCAGATATGGGTAATAGTTGTATCAACACTATTAAAAAAATCATGATGGTGTAGTTTTTGCTAACTAGAGATATGATGATATAACATTTGACTGAAATAATCAACTTGATCAGATAAATGTTAAATAATAAATTGAATACATATAAACATACACAAATAAGTAATCATGAATACGTATTTTAATTACTTAATAACAGTGATATAAGTTTTAGATTTCATCAATATATCTTGATTTGAAAAGGAAGATTAATACTTACCTAGAATGAAATTGCTGTAATTGAAACTTCTACATACAGTTTCGATTCTAAACATAAATCAAGTATTATCAAGTTTTACATCGGCTATAAGGAGTATTGTTGTAAATTATGAAATATTTGCAAAAATTAGATTATATAATCCTAGTGGATGCTGATAGTATTATTATAAATGTTGTCACCATTCAACTGGAACAGAAATTTTTGTTTAGTTAGGTTTTTTTTAAAACTTGGACTTGTTTTATCTAAAATCATAAACTGAGACAAAAGAACTGATAGCAAGAGAGAACTTGATGTAGTTCAAATGTTTGTTTAACTGATCTCATACAATACAAGTATGATCTGAATGATTTTATTACTAGTACAATAATTATATCATAGAGTTTGTATCAAGAAAACATGCATTCATTTAGCAATGGATCCAAACAAACTATTTTTTAATCATTTTACTTTAATCAAATATGCTTAGTATGTGTTGGATTAATATTGTTTCCCAATTATTTGAATTTGCCTTTTTTGTCAAAATCCGTGTTTAATACATGGACTAGTAGACTTAAAAAAATATAACATTATAATTCAATCAAAATTGTATATAATAGAGCAATGCATAAAACTTGTACTAAGGAACCTGAGAATACATTATTTTCAGCCTGCAGACATCAAATAAATTATTCTATAATATTCGGAAAATTATTTCTTGCACATGAACAAATATTAGTGGTTGTGCATCTTTAGTATATATGCTCGGATTAACATTTGCATTTATTAATAGTGTGGTTTGAATGTTATCTGGAATAAATACTTCCTTAAAACTACCAGACAAAGAAGATAAAATTAAATTCAATCATTCCATTAAAAACCATTACGATTACAAACACAGTGAAATTTTAACACTGTAAGCTCCACTAAGCTTATCAGAGTAATATTAATTAATCTAGTTGATTTTAACATGTTGTTTTGATACATTAAAACAATATATAATAATAAATGACTAAAATGGTTATCAAGGTGTTATTCAATAATTTTGTTTTAGATAAACTGATATAATATCAAGGTAATCTTCATTTTGATTTGTTTTGCATTTTCATGTTTGATTAAAAATAAATCAAATACATTGTTAAATATAGTTTTAAAAGGTACTATTATTTTTCCTTTCATTATTTATTGGTGTATAACACCTGTGCTTGACTTCTTATGTTTAAATAATACATCTCAGAGGGAACTTGTAGAATAAAAAAATTGAACTGGATGACTGAAGATTATTATTATTATTATTATTATTATTATTATTATTATTATTAATCCTAGCCTTCCATATTATAATCACAAAGACCAACATTTATACGTTTATACGTTTATTCCATCTCAAAGTAGACGTTTAATGACAACTATAAGATGTGAATTTATGCCCTTCACTTCATTTTATTAATTGATTATTTCATCCTACAATTTTGTAAATAAAATTGTTTACTACCAATATAATCAATTTAAAACCATTTACAAAAACAATTATTGTATATGAAAATGAAATGACAAATATCCAACTTTAATACATATTAGATATTCTTGTTTCTTAGTTACTTAACTGATTTGTTTTTGTGTTGTTTCTAATTCGTTATTAATATAATTATTATTCATAGTCTACAGTCTAAAAATTGATTGGTTGACAAATTTAAGATAGTATTGTTTCGCACTCATAATTTTATTAGTTTATTTTTAACAAATTGAAAACTTCCGGATTATATTTGTAATTCATTGTAGCTTAAATATAAATATCTTACATTAATTAACTCATATATTTAAAGTAGTATCGACTTTAATTTATCTCAGAAAAATCTGTCTGAAATGAAACTTTTGCTAATAATGATGGTATTTTATATTTTATTTTCCTTCCATTACACCCTAATTCAACAAGAATAATTGTATTAGATGTTTAGGCACATATTAAGTTCGTTTCCTCATAAGCAGATATTTTAAATTAATTTAATTTTGTTAGATTTGAAGGAATTATTCTTATTTTGTTCAACATCTATATTCTATTATAATCGATTAAAGAAAATATTACCAAATTATTTATTGCTATTACATCCGAATGGATTACGATTTTTTTAGCTGTACTTGAGTGCATTACAGCACAAATTAACAAAAATAAATTTTCTTTAAATCAATATCTTGCTAATTATATCATTTTTAGTTTTTCTCTGATTGGGATCTGTTTTTTTAATATAAACCTATTATATTATAGTCATAACTCTATGTATTTATTAAATAAATATTTCCCATAGTATGAGAAACAAAATTAATAAACTGAATGATCACAAAAGCAATAAATAGATTCATATTCTCATAACATCAAACAAGAATCTTCATCCTAAAAGTTGTTTTGAATTTAAATTTTGTCTTTTATAATATATATTAAGGGAAAAATCTTCCTCCTTTATCTGATTTTTATCCAAGTATTCAAAATCACTATAGTTCTTCTTTGTTCAATATGTTTGCAGAAATATTACTGTCTATTATCGTTCAGTTAAGTTTAAGTCTAACTTCGGAACATATTTCACCTTTTTAAATACTTTTTACTTAATTTTTAAAACACTGAAAGGCATTAATCATTTTTGTTTTATAATTATAAACACCTGGCGAAGATGACAATAAAATTCTTCGTCGTTAGAATACATAGTCATTGCAAACTGTAACCAATAATTTCTCTTCTTTCCTGTTTGTATTCTCTGAAACAAACATTAGATACTTTCTCAAGTTCTATTCTTTCCGTTTGTTTCCTGCGTTCAGATATTTTCACATTATAAAATGAAAGTTGTCATCATTGTTGAACACGTAATTACATCCACAACCTTTCTTTACGCAAAACCATGCATACGTTATATTTGAAAATATGCAATTGTATTCTTTACACGGATGTTTATATTTCTCAGGTTAACATTAAATTGCCTTTAACTATCCACTTGTTCTCAATTTTCTGTTGTGTAATGTGATTATTCTGATTTTCAAACATTTTCTTTATTGTCTTATTTCTTCTTTCATCACCATAAGAAACAAGTTTCCTCATAGTTTGCAACTAACTTCCACACTGGTGTGTAATCACAAACTGCATGAAACCATTCAGTGAATAACTCCCATCAACCCTATCGTTCATTTTTTAGTATAAATTTTATTTAAGAAATTAAATGCTATCAATAACTTTTCTAACAAGTGTGTTATTTATTGAAAATCTTAAATGTTGGATTCTAGTTAATCTTTAATATTTTTAAAAAAGAAACAACTATATTTGTTTTTGTTTTGTTTTTTAAATTTCTACTATCTTACATTTCTCATCATTCATTATTAAATATATCAGATCGTTATAGTTTATACCTGTTATATAAAAATGTTTAAAACGTTTTGACAAATGTCAGATGTCTTATCTAAATATCTTTATTATGTTATTTTAATTTCAGTTTTTAAAAACCTCATTTAATGTATAGTTTATTTTGTAATGATATTATTAAGTCTCTATGCATGTTATCAAAAGTTTAATCCTTCGCTATAATATCATTGGATATTGTTCTGGTTTGTTTTTCGTTGCTAACATGTTACCCTACTACCTTTATTGTATTAAAAAGAATATCAACCCTATATCTCATTTTTGTTTGCTTCAGTATTTATTTTATAAACCCAGATAAAAAGATATAATTTGTATTTTTCAAGATTGGTTTCCGAAGCTTTCCAAATTTCTCCAGAATTTTGTGGACATATTTTTTAGAACTTTCTTCTCGGAATTTGGTTCATATTCAAACAATGGGAAGGAATCATGGACTTAGTTTCTGATTGTATTAAGTCAAATCCATATATATTTCATACCAACAGTACTCATACTTATATTCCTCCTCACACTCACGCGTGCACACACACACACACACACACACACACACACACAGAGAGAGACACAAACACACACACACACACATACACACACCCACACAGTTTATGCAATAGCCATCTCCATATGAATAATGTAATTGCTCATCTCCATGATAACACATTTAGACATTTCGAAAACTGTTTCAGCACACAATTGGTCTAACTAACATATACATAACATTAATGGAAGAAAATAACTTGACCAAAAAATAAAAAATATAGTTTGAAAAGTGTCATCCAAAACTTAAAATATATTACTATTCTCATAAAAAGCACGAGTTGGACGTTCAGGCCTCAGACTGGCCTTAGTTCTCAAATTTCTTTCCCAAATTGAAGGTCTTCCATATTTTTGGGTTGGTAACAAAGACATAGTTTTTGCTGAATATGCAGAGGTCATCTAAAAATTATAATTTAGAATGAAAATACTGTTTACAACCCAGTCTTATTTCATCACTGCTGAAATGTTGAATATCTCCTTACAGACAAATAATTTTTAATTTCTTTCTCAAGAATTCAAAGCTTCCACATATATTATTCTTTGAGTACGCTGTATCGATCATCTAACTTACATGTACAGAATATGTACGTTGTATTTTTATAATAATAAAAAATCAATAGCTTCAATGTATCCTAGTTCTGATTTTAAAACATTCAAAAGCTTAATTCTATTTTATTTCTGATACAAGATTCACTATCTTCATTCGTATCATAATCAAGATATTAAAATTCTAATCTCAATTTCAAGATAATGTTTCCCTTCTTTTTATTTTAAAAAATACAATGTAATGGAACTGGGTCTGTTCGACCCGCTAAAGAAGAGGTGTTGTTCTTCATTTTTTGCCTATTCTCTGTTCACAATACTTGTTACACGTTTATCGTTCATCACTTGGTCTAGCTACCGAAAACTATTGTTTTCTTCGAATGTTGGTGTGCTTGGAAAAGACAGTGTCTTCCAAAGCTGTTAAATGGTCTTGTATTTAAAACAAATGAATGGCTTAAATCAGCCTACTTTCACTTCAATTCACTATCAAACGGTTTACTTAGAAAGACAAAATTTCGGGAACGATTATAAAGAAACTAGGGTGACTGTAATTATTTTGTGGCTCTATTCTTGCTGGTAGCAACAATTAAGAGTTAAAAATTGAATAAATTAGTACTATTTATGACTAGGATTAAGGAAATATATGAAATCTAACATAACAAAAACTGTCCCAAAAATATTTTACAATATATAAATAATTGGAATAGAAAAACTGTTATTCAGAAGTTGTGAGTAGAATAAAAAGTAGATATATGCCAAATAACTGTCATACATTCGATAGACCTTAGTTCTTGAAGAAATTGAAAGTTTCATTTTGGTTTAGATTCCATGAAAGTTATAACATACTTATGTTATAATATTAGTAAGGAGAATTAAAAAAAAAAATAAAGATTATGGTTAAACTAAAAATATTATAGAGGATAATGAGCAAGTGTAGTTCTATTCTGATATAATTGAATATATTCGATTTTTGTTCATTTTGAAACTAAATAATTAAAAGACAAATGTCATCTCAAAAACCTGACGAAATTGATCTAGCAAGTTACAGGACCTATGCTAAATTATAAGAAAACTGTGAATTAGATCTAACAATAAGAAATTTAAAAATAGTATTAGGTTTTGAGAAAAATTATAACAGAAACTGAATAGTCTAAAAATGTTTGAATATAACTGATTCACTAAAAAAGTTACATTCATTGTGCTTTAATCTATGACATTGTTGCTATTTGTAATTATTCTGATCCCTTTCATGTTCTTTCAATATTTGATTTCACCAGGAATAATGCTTGTAAATCAGAGACATTAGAATGACTTTTTGGAAAGGACACATAATTTTTATTCATAATGTTATTCCTATCATATTTGCATTCATCCTGAGGGAGATAATGTAGTATATTATAAAGGTCATTGAGAAAAGTTTAAAAATCCATACTTATATACTTACAATATTGACAATTTAAGTCTAGTAGGAACTACAAAAAGAAAGATTTTGTTAATTAATATTTGAAAATTATAGTATCAAAAGTTATTAAATCTGATTTAACAAAATAGCAATCACTGCTGAAGAAACTGCTAATAAAAATATATAAACCCAAGCAAAAAACACAAAGTAAATGCAATATACTGAATTGAAGCTAGAAAAAAAAACACAAAAGTAATACAAATAAAAGCAATAGCAAAAAATACATATTACAGGAAAACAATAATTAAAAGTAATTAAAACTTAATTGGTGATTAAAACCTTAGGAGCATAAAATTATTCAATATCAAAATAAAAAGAGTAAAGAAAAAGTGATGAATTTATCATTTAATAAGTTCACTTTATCTGGCTAGATTTATATACATGTTTAGAAATCAACAATAGTGCTTAAAATATTAATATATTCAAATTCAACTCAACAAATCTATTGCCTGACTTGGCAATAATTTAAGCCACCCAAAATAATTTTTTAAATACAAAAATTATCTCATGGAAACATAGCGTACTGAAGAAAATTCCTGATGCTGCTGAAATAATTCTCTTACATATTAAAAGATAAAAATCTATAATAATCAAATCATATTAAAATTTTAAGAAAAAAGTGTGAATGATTCTAAGAATCTACTGAGAGCTACAGATTTAAAGCAACTACAATTAATTATCACTGAGGATTAATGATGATAGTGGGATATCACAATTACGTGTAATTCAAGCTGTGAAAGGTATAAGTACTGATACTGCTCCGTAATTTAAACTCCACCTGCAAAGACAACCAGAGATGATTTCAGAATTGTGATAACAAAAATGATCCTGGGTATTCTGCAATTAACATTACATAATACTGGTATTATGGTGGTTGATGCCTAGATGATTACACCTACTTGGTTGTACATCAAATTTACCTTTCATGAATGTGGCATAATCTAAGAAAAACAGTAATCATTCAGGTGTTAAAACTGCTGGTATGATTTTCATAGAAGGCATATTAAATCTGTTGATGAAAGAAATCGTATTTATGATACATTTAATATTGAGAAATGCCACTTATTATCTGGTGGACTTGAGGTTGGGAATGGAGTATATTACCCTTAAATACAATACTTTCATGAAGAGTTGCCCTATATCTACAGAAAAGCCAAAAATTGTATTCAAACAGGTATCATGCAACTGATGCTTTACTCTCACACACACATACATACACACACACACACACACACACACACACACACACACACACACACACACACACACATGGCTCAATATGAGTAATGCTTCAATTCAGATTTGGTGGGAGAATCACATATTTAAGAACGAATTACTGAAAAAAGTCAGAGATGAAGTTATAATACCTTAAGATTTTATATACCATATTTAAATATGAGAACAAATTATGTACATTTTCTGTTTAAATTGAAGAGATCATTAAAAAGGAAATCAATTTAATACACCTTGAAAAAATAAAATGCAGCTATAACATTAAACCACATAAATTACAAGGTAATGAAAAATTTTATTAAACAAAAAGACACAAAAACGAAATGAAATAATCAAGTTGAAGATTGAAGATTTAGTAATGCACAATTAAAGCATCTGATGTGTGGTTTCATGTGTGAGTTATTTGAATTAGCTAACACATTTAGTTCAGATTTTTTAAAAATTTGCTGCAGGGCCATCGGTGCTGTTGGAAAAATGGAAAACCAAAAATAATATTGCACATTCTTATGAAAAAAGATACAGGGGGTATTACATAAACCTTGGAAATATTATACAAAATGAGAAAGAACAAATTAAATGCACAACACAATCAAGCAAGTGTCTCTTTCAACATATCAGTTGTACAAAGAAAGGAATATTTTTACCTCTTTCATCAGCTAGTTACAGTAGTTCTACCAAAAAAGATTAGAAATTGATTATACTGGAAATTCTTATAGGTCATTGCATAAAATATATGCATCTGTTCAATCTTAACTTGCTAATGAATTGCAAATTGATAGATATGGGAATGGGTTAATACGAGTTGATAACATATGCAAAAGTGTAATTTATATCAAGAAAAATCGATGATCAATTATAAATAAACAAATGAGATATGTATTTAGCAGAAATAATCCGCTGAAAAACCTACCTGATCCAGAAATTTAATTATCAGATCTAATCAAATTAGCCATTATACGTTTAGGAAGAGATACTAATATCATAATGATGCAGTTGCAAAACAATATCCAGATAATGATTTATACTTTATAATGGTGCAAATGATAATATCGATTCAAATTTTAATGGTCTGTGAAAAAGTGGCATTACATTGAAGGTGATTTAAGTTTGAAAATGAGTTTAAATGATTATTTAAATTTGGATGGAATTATTTAATTATCAAAATACTATAAAATGTGATACTAAAACAACTATATTAATATGATCAGATATTCACTTACAAGAATAAATGGTGATATTATTGTTTGATATAGAACTGGTCAGGAGGATGTAACCAGACTTAACAAAGATATCAACACTAATGATAATTATATTAAGAAAACGGTTGTACAGCCTATTGAGCTTAAAGACTAAACTTTGTCCTGGCGATGTTAAATGTTATCAAGATAATCAGGTTGCTTACGTAACAGCAAATGCAGACGCATTTCCCAGAACAGCAAATATGGGTAATAGTTGTATCAATACTATTAAAACCATTATGATGGTGAAGTCTTTCCTAACAAGAGATATGTTGATATAAAATTTGACTCAAATAATCAATTTGATCAGATAAGTGTTAAATAATAAATTGAAAATATAGAAACATACACAAATAAGTAATCATGAATACGTATTTTAATTACTTAATAACAGTGATATAAGTTTTAGATTTCATCAATATATCTTGATTTGAAAAGGAAACTTAATACTTACACAGGGTGAAATTGCTGTTATTGAAACATCTACATACAGTTTCGATTCTAAAAATAAATCAAGTATTATCAAGTTTTACATCGGCTATAAGGAGTATTGTTGTAAATTATGAAATAGTTGCAAAAATTAGATTATATAATACTAGTGGATGATGATAGTATTATTATAAATATTGTCACCATTCAACTGGAACAGAAATTTTTGTTTAGTTAGGTTTTTTTAAAACTTGGACTTGTTTTATGTAAAATCATGAACTGAGACAAAATAACTGATAGCAAGAGAGAACTTGATGTAGTTCAAATGTTTGTTTAACTGATCTCATACAATACAAGTATGATCTGAATGATTTTATTAGCGGCACAATAATTATATCATAGAGTTTGTATCAAGAAAACATGCATTCATTTAGCAATGGATCGAAACAAACTATTTTTTAATCATTTCACTTTAATCAAATATGCTTAGTATGTGTTGGATTAATACTTTTTCCCAATTATTTGAATCTGCCTTGTTGTCAAAATCCGTGTTTAATACATGGACTAGTAGCCTCGAAAAAATATAACATTATACTTCAATCAAAATTGTATATAATAGAGAAATGCATAAAACTTGTACTATGGAACCTGAGAATACATTATTTTCAGCCTGCAGTCATCAAATAAATTTTTCTATAATATTCGGAAAATTATTTCTTGCACATGAACAATTGTTAGTGGTTGTTCAGCTTTAGTATATATGCTCGGATTAACATTTGCATTTATTAATAGTGTGGTTTGAATGTTATCTGGAATAAATACTTCCTTAAAACTACCAGACAAAGAAGATAAAATTAAATTCAATCATTGCATTAAAAACCATTAGGCTTATCAGAGTAATATTAATCAATCTAGGTTATTTCAAGATGTTGTTTTGATACATTAAAACAATATATAATAATAAATGACTTAAATGGTTATCAAGGTGTTATTCAATAATTTTGTTTTAGATAAACTGATATAATATCAAGGTAATCTTCATTTTGATTTGTTTTGCATTTTCATGTTTGATTAAAATAAATCAAATACATTGTTAAATATAGTTTTAAAAGGTACTATTATTTTTCCTTTCATTATTTATTGGTGTATAACACCTGTGCTTGACTTCTTATGTTTAAATAATACATCTCTGAGGGAACTTGTACAATAAAAAAATTGAACTGGATGACTGAAGATTATTATTATTATTATTATTATTATTAATCCTAGCCTTTCATATTATAATCACAAAGACCAACGTTTATACGTTTATTCCATCTCAAAGTAGACGTTTAATGACAACTATAAGATGTGAATTTATGCCCTTCACTTTATTTTAATAATTGATTATTTCATCCTACAATTTTGTAAAAAAAAAATGTTTGGTACGAATATAATCAATTTAAAACCATTTACAAAAACAATTATTGTATATGAAAATGCAGTGACAAATATCCAACTTTAATACATATTAGATAGTCTTGTTTCTAAGTTACTTAACTGATTTATTTTTCATTCTTTCTAATTCGTTATTAATAGAATTATTATTCATATTCTACAGTCTAAAAATTGATTGGTTGACAAATTTAAGATAGTATTGTTTCGCACTCACAATTTTAATAGTTTTATTTAACAAATTGAAAACTTCCGGATTATATTTGTAATTCATTGTAGCTTAAATATAAATATCTTACAATAATTAACTGATATATTTAAAGTAGTATTGACTTTAATTTATTCTCAGAAAAATCTGTCTGAAATGAAACTTTTGCAAATAATGATGGTATTTTATATTTTATTTTCCTTCCATTACACCCTAATTCAACAAGAATAATTAATTGTATTAGATGTTTCGACACATATTAAGTTCGTTTCCTCATAAACAGATATTTTAAATTAATTTAATTTTGTTAGATTTGAAAGAATTATTCTTATTTTGTTCAACATCTATCTTATATTATAATCGATTATAGAAAATATTACCAAATTATTTATTGCTATTACATCCGAATTGAGTACAATTTTTTTAGCTGTACTAGTGTGCATTACGGCACAAATTAACAAAAATAAATTTTCTTTAAATCAATATCTTGCTAATTATATCATTTTTAGCTTTTCTCTGATTGGGATCTGTTTTTTTAATATGAACCTATTATGTTATAGTAATAACTCTATGTATTTATTAAATAAATATTTCCCATAGTATGAGAAACAAAATTAATAAATTTAATGATCACAAAAACAATAAATAGATTCATATTCTCATAACATCAAACAAGAATCTTGATCCTAAAATTTGTTTTAAATTTAAATTTTGTCTTTTATAATACATATTAAGGGAAAAATCTTCCTCTTTTATCTGATTTTTATCCAAGTATTCAAAATCTCTATAGTTCTTCTTAGTTCAATATGTTTGCAGAAATAATACTGTCTATTATCGTTCAGTTAAGTTTAAGTCTAACTTCGGAACATATTTCACCTTTTAAAATACTTTTTACTTAATTTTTAAAACACTGAAAGGCATTAATCATTTTTGTTTTATAATCACAAACACCTGGCGAATATGACAATAAAATTCTTCGTCGTTAGAATACATAGTCATTGCAAACTCTACCCAATAATTTATCTTCTTTCCTTTTTGTATTCTCTGAAACAAACATTAGATACTTTCTCAAGTTCTATTCTTTCCATTTGTTTCTTGCGTTCAGATCTCTTCACATTATAAAATAAAATAAAAGCTGTCGTCATTGCCGAAGACGTAATTACATCCACTACCTTTCTTTACGCAAAACCGTGCATACGTTATATTTGAAAATGCAATTGTATTCTTTACACGGATGTTTATATTTCTCAGGTTAACATTAAATTGCCTTTAATATCCACTTTTTCTATCTTTTCTGTTGTGTAATACTTGTAATTATTCTAATTTTCAAACATTTTCTTTGTTGTCTTATTTCTTGTTTCATCACCAGAAGAAACAAGTTTCCTCATAGTTTGCAACTAACTTCCACACTGGTGTGTAATCACAAACTGCATGAAACCATTCAGTGAGTAACTCCCATCAATCCTATCGTTCATTTTCTAGTATAAATATTTTTGTAAGAAGTTAATTGCTATCAATAACTTTGCTATCAAGTGTATTATTTATTGAAAATCTTAAATGTCGGATTCCAGTTAATCTTTAATATTTTTAAAAACAAATAACTATATTTGTTTTTGTTTTTCTTTATTTCTACTATCTTACATTTCTTATCGTTCATTATTAAATATATCAGACCGTTATAGTTTATACCTGTTATATAAAAATGTTTAAAACGCTTTGACAAATGTCAGTCGTCTTATCTAAATACCTTTATTATGTTATTTTATATTTCAGTTTTTAAAAACCTCACTTTATGTATAGTTTATTTTGTAATGATATTATTAAGTCTCTACGCATGTTATTAAAAGTTTAATTCTTCACTATAATATCATTAGATATTGTTCTGGTTTGTTTTTTGTTGCAAACATGTTACCCTACTACCTTTATTGTATTAAAAAGAATATCAACCCTATACCTCATTTGTGTTTGCTTCAGTATTTATTTTATAAACCCAGATAAAGATATAATTTGTATTTTTCAAGATTGTTTTCAGAAAGCTTCCCAAATTTCTCCAGAATCTTGTGGACATTTTTTTAACAACTTTCTTCTCGGAATTTTCTTCATATTAAAACTTTGTGCCAGAACCCTTTATTCAAACAAAGGGAAGGAATCATGGACTTACTTTCTGATTGTTTTAAGTCAAATACATACATATTTCACACCAACTGAACTCATACTTATATTCCTCAGCACACTCAAACACACACACACACACACACACACACACACACACAGAGTTTATGCAATAACCATTTCGATATGAATAATGTAATTGCTCATCTCCATGATAACACATTTGGACATTTCGAAAATTGTTTCAGCAAACAATTGGTCTAGCTTACATATACATAATATTAATGGAACAAAAAAACTTGACCAAAAAATAAAAATATAGTTTGAAAAGTGTCATCCAAAACTTAAAATATATTACTATTCTCATAAAAAGCACGAGTTGGACGTTCAGGCCTCAGACTGGCCTTAGTTCTCAAATTTCTTTCCCAAATTGAAGGTCTTACATATTTTTGTGTTGGTAACAAAGGCATATTTATTGCTGAATATGCAGAGGTCATCTAAAAATTATAATTTCGAATGAAAATATTGATTACCACCCACAGTCTTATTTCTTCACTGCTGAAAATGTTGAATATCTCTTTACAGTCGAATAATTTTTAATTTCTTGCTCAGAATTCAAAAGCTTCCACATATATTCTTTTTTCTGAACGCTGTATCGATCACCTAACTTACATATACATAATACGTACGTTGTACTTTTATAATAATAAAAAATAAATAGCTTGAATCTATCCTATTTCTGATTTTAAAACATTCAAAAGCTTTAATCTATTCTATTTCTGATACAAGATTCACTATCTTCATTCGTATCATAATCAAGATATTCAAATTCAAATCTCAATTTCAAGATAACGTTTCCCTTCTTTTTATTTTAAAAAGTACAATGTAATGGAACTGGGTTTGTTCGACCCGCTAAAGAAGAGGTTTTGTTCCTCATTATTTGCATATTCTCTTTTCACAATACTTGTTACACGTTTGCCATTCATCACTTGGTCTAGCTACCGAAAACTATTCTTTTGTTCGAATGTTAGTGTGCTAGGACAAGACAGTGTCTCCCAAAGCTGTTAAATGGTCTTGTATTTAAAACAATTGAATGGCTTAAATCAGCCTACTTTCATTTCATTTGGCTATCAAACGGTTTACTTAGAAAGACAAAATTTCGGGAACGGTTATAAAGAAACTAATTATTTTGTGGCTCTATTCTTGTTGGTAACAACAATTAAGAGTTAAAAATTGAATAAATTAGTACTATTTATGACTAGGATTAAGCAAATATATCAAATCTAACATAACAAAAACTGTCCCAAAAATATTTTACAATATATAAATTATTGGAATGGAAAAAAATGTTATCCAGAAGTTGTGAGTAGAATAAAAAGTAGATATATGCCAAATAACTCTGTCATACATTCGATAGACCTTAGTTCTTGAAGAAATCGAACGTTTAATTTTGGTTTAGATTCCATGAAAGTTATGACATACTTATGTTATAATATTAGAAAGGAAGATTATAAAATAGAACAAAGATTATGGCTAAACTAAAAATATTATAGAGGTTAATGAACAAGAGTAGTTATGTTCTGATATAAATGAATATATTCGATTTTTGTTCGTTTTGAAACTAAATAATTAAAAGGCATATGTCATCTCAAAAACCTGACGAATTTGATGTAGCAAGTTTCAGGACCTGTATTAAATTATAAGAAAACTGTCAATTAGATTTAACAATAAGAAAATTAAATATAGTATTAGGTTTTGAGAAGACAATTATAACAGAAACTGAATAGTTTTAAAATGTTTGAATATAACTAATTCACTAAAAAAGTTACATTCATTGTGGTTTAAACTACGACATTGTTGCTGTTTGCAATTATTCTGATCCTTTTCATGTCCTTTCAATATGTGATTTCACCAGGAATAATTCTTGTAAATATGAGACATTAGAGCCAGTTTTTGGAAAGTACACATAATTAGTATTATCAATATAATTTTGTTTTTCTAATATTAAAATAATGGATCTTAATGTTATTCATATCTTATTTGCCTTTATTCTTAAAAAGATAATGTAGTATATTATAAAGGTCCATGAGAAAGTTTAAATTCCATACATATATACTTACAATATTGACATAAAAGGTCATGAAGGAACTGGAAAAAAGGATATTGTTCATAAATATTTGACAATTTTAGTGTCAAAAGTTATTAAACCTGATGCCACAAAAAAGCAATCACTGCTTACGAAACTGTTAAGAAAAATATATGAAACCAAGCACAAAACCAAAGTAAATGCAATATACTGAATTAAAGCTAGAAAAAACAGAAGTAATACAATTAGAATAGCAAAATAGAACCATTACAAGAAAACAATAGCTAAAAGTAATTAAAACATAATTTGTGATTAAAAGATTACTAGCACAAAATTATTCAATATAAAAATAAAGTGAGTTAAAAAGTAATGCACTGATAATTTAATAAGTTCACATTACCTGGTTACAATTATATACATGTTTAGAACTGAACACTATTGTTCAAAATATAAATATATTCAAATTCAACTAAATACATATATTGTATTACTTGGCAATAATTCAAGCCACCCAAACATGTTTGTTTTAAATACAAAAATTATCTCACGGCAACATACCATACTGAAGAAAATTGCTGATGGTGTTGAGATGAATCTCTCACATATTAATAGATAAAAAATCTTTAATAATTATATCATGTTAAAATTTTAAGAAAAACGTGTGAATGATTATAATATTTCCCTGAGACCTACAGATCTAAAGCCACCTCAATTAATTATCGCTGAAAATTAATGAAGATAGTGATATATTACAAGTACATGAAACTCGTGCTGTGAAAGGTATACATACTGATACTGCTCCGTAATTTAAGCTCCAACTGAAAGACAAACAAAGCTGATTTCAGACTTGTGATAACAAAAATGATCCTGGGTATTCTGCAATTAATATTACATTATACTGATATTGTGGTGGTTAATGCACAGATGACTACATATAATTGGTTTTACATCCAAATTACACTTCATGAATGTGGCATAATCTAAGACAAACAGTAATCATTCAGGTGTTAAAACTACCGGTATGATTTTCATAGAAGGCATATTAAATCTGTTGATGAAAGAAATGGTATTGATGATACATTTAATATTGAGAAATGCCACTTATTATCTGGTGGACTTGAGGTTGGAAATTGTGTACATTACCCTTAAATACAATACTTTCATGAAGAGTTGCCATTTATGTACAGAAATGTTAAAAATTGTATTCAAACAGGTATTCTGCAACTGATGATTTACTCTCTCTCTCTCTCTCTCTCTCTCTCTCTCTCTCTCTCTCTCACACACACACACACACACACACACACACACACACACACACACATATATATATATATGACTCAATATGAGTAATGCTTCAATTCAAATTTGGTGGGAGTACCACACATTCAAGAACAAATTACTGAAAAAAGTCTGAGACGAAGGTAAAATACTTTAAGATTGAATATTCTTTAATCAAATGAAAACAAATTATGTAATGTTCTGTTTAAATTGAAGAGATCATTAGAAAGAAAATCAATTCAATACACCTTGAAAAAATAAAATGCAGCTATAACATTAAACCACATAAATTACAAGGTAGTGACAAATTTTATAAAAACAAAAGACACAAAAACGAAATGAAATAACCAAGTTGAAGATTTAAGATTTAGTAATGCACAATTAAAGCATCTAATGTGTGGTTTCATGTGTGAGTTATTTGAATTAGCTAACACATTTCAGAATTTTTTAAAATTTGTTGCAGGGCCATCGGTGCTGTTGGAAAAATGGAAAACAAAAAATAATAGTGAACTTTCTTATTAAAAAAACATACAAGGGGTATGACATAAACCTTGGAAATATTATACAATATGAGAAAGAACAAGTTATTAAATGCACAACACAATCAAGCAAGTGCCTCTTTCAACATATCAGTTATACAAAGAAAGGAATATGTTTACCTCTTTCAGCTAGTTAAATTATACCTCTTCTCTGTAGTTTGCTTGGAAAGATGGTTCCTAGTAAAAGAACATTACATATTGATTATACTTGAAATTCGTATAGGTCCATGCATAAAAAACACCATCTGTTCATATTCATCGCTTGCTTTATTTTTTTTTAAATTAATGAGATCGTGTAATTAGATCTGTATGGTTAACCACAACTGGAAGAGATTGATAAGCATTTTAATCACAATGATTTAAGTCATAATGATGCTAAAAGTGTCCTATGTAACTATTATTATGATTTTAAAGATGTTAAAAATAATGGTAACAGTGATCATGATATCTTTTTAACTAAATCTAAAATTTCAATTATGAAAATATTTTTTTTAAAATGTGAAAATAATCTAATTACTATCATAAATAGCAGATAAAAAAGCTCAATAAAATTTACTACCTATTCTACGTAGTTCGCCCAGTGCTAATGTTTGCTTGGAAATTTTCCATTTATTACTATCATAACAAAATATATCCAATTTAATTGCTCACATTTATTATTTCCCAGCAAAGTATATCTTGGTGATAATTTTAGGAAGCATAATATCGAAACTGACAAGTTTAAGGGAACTATAAATGAGAAGCAAAGTTGTATTTATTTTGACAAAACTATTAGAAAAAAATCTTAATGTGTTCGAGTATGTTGAATACCACAACAAAAGTGGTTAGTGACATAACCATTGTATTTAGCATTTTTAATTATGCTACTATATCTCTAGAAATAATCTGCCGAAAAACCTACCTGATCCAGAAATTAAATTAAGAGATATAATCAAATTAGCCATTATACGTTTAGAAAGAGATACTAATATCATAATGATACAGTTACAAAACAATATCCAGATAATGGTTTATACTTTATAATGGTGCAAATGTTAATATCGATTCAAATTTTAATGGTCTGTAAAAAGGTCGCATTACTTTCAAGGTGATCTTATTTAAAAAATGAGTTTAAATGATTATTTAAATTTTGATTGTAATCATATTAAAGCAAGAAAAACATTTACCCTAGAATAACCTATTTATCAACATAGCTTAAAATAAGATACTAAAAACAACCATATTAAGAGTATCAGATGTTAATTTAGAAGAACAAATGGTGATAGTATTGGCTGATAAAGAACTGATAAGGAGGATGTAACCAGACTTTACAAAGATATCAACATTAATGATAATTATATTAAGAAAACGGTTATACAACCTATTGATTCTAAAGACTGTGCTACTAAACTTTGTCCTGGTGATGTTAAATGTTATCAAGATAATCAGGTTCCTTAAGTAACAGCAAATGCAGACACACTTGCAAGAACAGCAGATATGGGTAATAGTTGTATCAACACTATTAAAACAATCATGATGGTGTAGTTTTTGCTAACTAGAGATATGATGATATAACATTTGACTGAAATAATCAACTTGATCAGATAAATGTTAAATAATAATTGAAAACATATAAACATACACAAATAAGTAATCATGAATACGTATTTTAATTACTTAATAACAGTGATATAAGTTTTAGATTTCATCAATATATCTTGATTTGAAAAGGAAAATTAATACTTACCTAGGGTGAAATTGCTGTAATTGTAACATCTACATACAGTTACGATTCTAAAAATAAATCAAGTATTATCAAGTTGTACATCCGCTATAAAGAGTATTGTTGTAAATTATGAAATATTTGCAAAAATTAGATTATATAATCCTAGTGGATGCTGATAGTATTATCATAAATGTTGTCACCATTCAACTGGAACAGAAATTTTTGTTTAGTTAGGTTTTTTTAAAACTTGGACTTGTTTTATGTAAAATCACAGACTGAGACAGGTAACTGATAGCAAGACAGGACTTGATGCAGTTCAAATGTTTGTTTAACTGATCTCGTACAATAAAAATATGAACTTAGTGATTTTATTACTAGTACAATAATTATATCATAGAGTTTGTATCAAGAAAACCTGCATTCATTTAGCAATGTATCCAATCAAAATATTTTAAAATCATGTTACATCAATCAAATATGCTTAGAATGTGTTGGGTGAATATTTTTCACAATTATTTGAATATACCTTGTTGTCAAAATCTGTGTTTACTATCTGGACTGGTAACCTTGACAAATTAAAACATAATTGAATCAAAATTGTATATAATAGAGCAATGCATAAAACCTGTACTATGGATCCTGACAGAATACTATTCTCAGCCTGCAGGAAATCAAATATATTATTCTGTAATATTTGAAAAATTATTTCTTGCACATGAACAATTATTAGTGGTTGTGCAGCTTTAGTATATATGCTCGGATTAACATTTGCATTGGAACAATACATAAAAATAAATTAATTAAATGGTTATCAAGTTATTAGTCAATACAATAAATTTCACCTAAACTGATATAATATCAAGGTAATCTTTAATTTTATATTTTAGGCTTTTTATCCTGGATCAGATATAAATCAAATATATTGTTAAATATATAAGAAAATGTACCAGTATTTCCCCTTTCATTCTATAATGGTGTACAATAGCTGTTATTGACTAATTATGTTTAAATAATACATCTCCAAGGGAACTTGTTGGTTAAAAAAATTTAACTGGATGACTAAAAAACCTCATTTTCGGTTGTTATTATTATTATTATTATTATTATTATTATTATTATTAATCCTAGCCTTGCACATTATAAACACAAAGACCAAGGTTTTTCCATCTCAAAGTGGATTTTTAATGACAACTATAGATGTGACTTGTATGCCCTTTACCTTATTTTATTCAATGTTTTTTTCTTCCTAACATTTTGTAAATAAAATTGTTTAGTACGAATATAATCAATTTAAAACCATTTACAAAAACAATTAATGAATATGAAAATGCAATGACTAATATCCAACTTTAATACATATAAGATAATCCTGTTTCTAAGTCATTTAACTGATTGGTTTTTGTATTGTTTTTAATTCGTCATTATTAGAATTATTATTCGTATTCAAGAATCTAAAAATATATTGGTTGACAAATTCCATATGGTATTATTTCACACTCATAAATTGAATAATTTTATTTAACAACTTAAACATTTCGGATTATATTTCAAATTCATTGCAGCTTAAATATAAATATCTTACATTAATTGACTGATATATTTAAATTAGTATCATTTTTAATTTATTATCAGATAAATCTCTGAAATAAAACTTTTGTTAATTTTGATGGTATTTTATATGTTATTTTCCTGCCATCAGAGCCTAATTGAACAAGAACAATTAATTGTATTAGATGTTCCGCTACTTATTAACTTCGTTTCCTCATAAACAGATTTGTTGAATTGATTTAATTATGTTAGATATGAAACATTTTTTCTTTTTTTTGTATCTATTTTAAAAAATATAAAATTTTAATATATATATATATATATATATATATATATATATATATATATATATATATATATATATATATATATATATATATATATTACTTCTGAATGGAGTACAGAAAAGTTTAGCTGTACTTGCGTGCATTACAGCACAACTGAACAAAATAGTTTTTCTTGAATCCAAATCATGCTAATAATATCATTTTTCGTTTTATTCTGATCAGGTTTATATATATATATATATATATATATATATATATATATATATATATATATATATATATATATATATATATATACATATATATATATATATATATATATATATATATATATATATATATATATATATATATATATATATATATATATATAATACCTCTATGTATTTATCAGATTGATATTTCACATAGCATGAGAAACAAACTTCCTTATCTTTTTAAATGATCACAAAAACTACAAATTAATTCAGATTCTCATAATATAAAACAAGATTCTTGATCATAAAATTTGTTTTAAATATTAATCTTATCTTGACTAATACACATTTGAGGGAAAACTCTTCCGACTTTATGTGATTTTTATCCAAGTATTCACAAATACTATAATTCTTCCTTGTTCAATATGTTTGCATAAATATTAGTCTCTTTCTTATCTTTCCATTAACTTTAAATTTAACTTCGGAACTTATTTCAACTTTTTAAATACTTTTAACTTAATTTTTAAATAACTGATTTCCATTAATATTTTTTTTATATAATTGCATTCACCTGTCGATAATGACAATAAAATTCTTCGTCATCAGAATATATAGTCATTGCAAAATACATCCAATAATTTTTCTTCTTTCTTTTTTTGTATTCTCTGAAACTTTCTAAAGTTCTATTTTTTCCATTTGTTTCCTGCGTTCAGATATTTGCACATTAAAATAAAACTCTCTTCATTTCCCATAATATACTTACATTCACACCTTTTTTCTTACGCAAAACCTTGACATACGTTGTATTGTAGAAATCTGCAATCATATTCTTTTCACAAATGTTTATATTTCTCAGGTTAATGTTAAATTGCCTTTCACTATCCACCATTTTAAATCTCTTTTCTGTTGTGTAATACGTCTTTGTCTATGATAATTTTGATTTTCTAAATTTTTCTTTGTTTTGTTTTTTTCTTGTTTGATCATCAGAAAAAGCAATTTCCCCCCTAGTTTGCAAATGACTTCCCCACTGTTGTTTCATCCTAAACTGCATGAAACCATTCTGTCAAGAACTCCCATCAACCCTTTGGTTCATTTTCTAGTATAAATTTTATTTAAGAAATTAAATGCTATCAATAACTTTGATTTCCTGTGTATTATCTATTTTTAAAAAAAAATAGAACATCTAACTTCTTAGCTTAAATGTCGGATTCTAGTTAATCTTTAATAGTTTTAAAAAACAAATACTGTATTTGTTTTTGTTTTTGTTTATTTTTCTATCTTACCTTTCTTATCTTTTATGACTAAATCCAACAAATCGTTATAGTTTTTACTGGCTATATAAAAATGTTTAAAATTCTTTTACTAAAATCAGTAGTACTATCTAATTTTCTGTCTTTATTATGTTATTTTTTTTATTTATATTTTAAGAACCTCATTAAAACCACAGTATATAAAATATTCACGTAGACATTCAGTAATATTGATAAACAACCTTTGTGACGTATTATGCAGAAGTGATATTATTTGTTTGTAATAAAAGTTTATATTATTGCAATACAAATAATACTTTTTTGCCCACTGACAGTATCAGTCTACATTTTTAGTGAATAATAAGATGCTGTAGGAATCGACTTAAATACAAGATTTCAAAGATTGTCTTCGGAATGAAATTTTTAATAGGAAACCATAATGCATAAGAAATTCAAAGGGCTTAATAGGGCCTCGTTACAAATTAAAGGAAGAGTTTCAGTCAATGGAGAGAAGGCTTGGGGAGGATCAAGACCCGTAATAGGTTTAGACGTACCCCACCCCCTCTCTATCCAATGACCTATAATCTTAATTTCGTTTGTAACGCATTACAGGTCTTGACCTCTCACCCGCGCCCTCTATAAAATTACCGATACTCCTAATTTTATTTATGATGAGCCCCTGTGGCTAGATTGTCCCGACCGAAAAAACAGAGTTCGAGTCGAATCGTCCGGAACCGAAATCGCTTAAACGCCGTTGCCATAGACGCTGTTTGTATAAAGCGGAGAATGTCGCATGATTTTTAAACACAGTTGAACACATTTCAATAGAGAGGTATGCAATTTGATATACTAAAAACTTACATATTTTTACTCTATGATACTTAGGTATTACAACAGTCTAAAGTGTGTACCTTATCCTTGTGTACATTGAAACCTGCCTAAGCTTATTAACTTGGGCCGATGATAATAAAATCTACCCCTCCCTCCAATTCATATGCGGTCTCCATGACATTCAAACCGTCGAGATCAATGTTAGGGATTCCTCCTCGAATGCCAGTTGGAACATTATCGGACTTTTTCAATGCATGATAGGAAGAAGGGAAAAAAAACAAAACAAAACAAAGACGTAAATAATAGCTAGCCTGGTTCCCATGACGTATATTACCCCAATCGGAATATCCTGGACTTTATCCCTTCAATGGAAAAAGAAGCCTCTGGTGTAATTTGTTGCCATTATGAACTACTTCTTTTATTTAAAGGGATTAATATGGCGACGGAAAGAGACAAGTCGCAATCGGTGCAACATTTGATTTGATGCTCTATGCAACAGGAAAAACACTACACCACAAAACTGATATGTATTCCAGAAATTAATTTAGTCTGGTTCCCGGTTTCCTATAGGTTGTGTCGGGAATACGGCCACTTGTTCACATCCGGGCATTTTCAGTGCATGGTTACGACCGCCGAGGTGAAAACAACCGCCATTGTTCTAGTGACTTGCGTAACGTGTGGGGTACATTTACACATTTTAAGATTTGCAGTGTTGGTGGGTGCACAAACCATCATATGCGAAAGGAAAATTAAAATAAGTATAAACTCTTCCAAACTTACCAAATACGTTTTATCTCTGTCGCCAATAACTACACAAATATGCAAGTGTCTATTATAGGTACAAATAGGTTTACAAATAAACAAATAAACTACAAGATCTACTATCAACCGCTCAGCTTTTCCGTCGTTTAAATTTTCCCCAAATTATAAATCGTATCGAACCACGCTTATTTCCTTGACACTCCATCGTTCATATTACTATTAGCCTTTATAATGCAAACTCCAAACTACATATATGACACATAGACTGGGTGTATTAGTATGCAAAAAAATACGAACCAATTATATGTGCCCACTCTAAATTGATTGACTACTCTGATTGTGTTCCATTTCTTTAATCTCTTTAATCATGAGAACGATTACTGTAATTAGCAGGTTTTAATTAAATTCACATACACATAAAAACGGAAATTTAGTGTATTAATTGACAATCAGTTTATTTCACAAACCTATTGTATGTTAAATAATAATCTACATTATTTTATTCTCACTGAAGGTCGAAACACTGGCAAGATATATCAGTATCAGCATTTATTTAAAGATTTCTTGCCGCAAACTTGATCAAGTGAGCTCTTATCTGTCTATCTGTGTGCCTGTCTGTATGTCTATATATCTATCCATCTGCCTGGCTGTATATCCGTCCGTTCATCCATCCGACGAACCAACAAACCAACCAATCAAAAAAATAAACAGCACACAAAACTTGAAAAGAGATCTTAGGGCTAAGACATTTTGCAAAAGTCAGCCTTGGACCCTCAATTTTCGCTGAAGGAAGAAAAGGGATTCTCTAATTATCGCCATGAAAGTTTAACAACATAATACATGTATGCTAATTCAAAATTTTATACAGAAGTATTTTGGCGCATGTTAAATTCCAGTCTACAGGCAAGCAGAAAAACGAACTGAGATGGCAAGTTTGTCAGGGTCAAATAACAGATTCTTAAGAGTTTGGAGAATCTAAGGTAATGGAGTCATTTTACTCATTGCATCACTGTGTCAAATCATTAAAGATATTTTTAAGCCTAATTAAAATAATTGTAAACCAAATTGTAGATTCAGTTTCTGTGTGAATTCATAAAACAAAGCTCATATACTACAGGCACTTTATTATTGGAGAAGCCAATGATTAGACACTCCTAAATTAATTGTATGTTATCATTGGTTTCCCCATGATTTAAGTGCTTGTGGGTGTAGTTTGTTGTGATTGAGAACTATCTTCTGAACAACTTTGTTCACATGAAGCAATATCTTGGCAGAAGGCGATAAAATTGAAGAATTGCCATCCTTTGCTGCTGGAATCACATCACAATTATTATTTCCAGTTCAGTACAAATGTAGTTCTAGTCTATTTTTTTTTAATATTTTTTCTTCTCTCATTTTGTTGGTGATAGAAGAGTTATATTGATGCATTTTTGGTAGGGATTTAAAGGTAATTGTTTATTTGTTTGAATATGAGCTCAGTGAGTGATTGTGTGTATTTTGGCGACAGTGCAGGCTGAGCAATAAGGCCTTGGTGATGATCCGGAAGTGAAATATGTGTTCTGTTTACAGGCTGTTCTGTTTACAGTGCAGCCTCTCAAAAAAAATGCTGGTGAACCATTAACAAGAACTTCACCATGAAGTCATCTTTGGAGGTATTTTAGATTAGCATATGATTTGTATTGATTTGCACACAGTTGAAAAGTCAATACTGAGAAATATATTCAAATTAATTGTGATGCATGTCCATGTGGTGGACTCCACTGAAGTTGAGTCACCAACCACCACCCCCCAACCCCCTAAAAATAAATAATAAAAATTTATGTGTATTCCTACCACTGCATCAGAGTAATGTCATGGCTTGACAGTGCCACGATCAGATTGTCCACTGCCTTTTCTACTGCATGCTAGTAATGGCCGTTTTGGTCTGCCCTCAAACCTATGCTTGTTTTTTCCGCAACAAACTTCATAATGTGATAATAAGATGTCATCAGAAACAGCAAAGCATGTAAACGTAGCTGAAAATTTGTACTAAATGATGTCTTCAGTTTTTAACTAGCAAGCTGGAATATCTCTAAAATTTAAATGTGCTGGTATTCCATTGACTGTTAGTTTGAAGATGTATCTGGGGCCATGGTTTAACGAGAATCATCGTTATGGATCACCTGTTTGAGTCTCGGATTCAGCAAATGTCAGTATCATACATGGTATGTGAGAAAACTCCCCAGTAGCTTCTCATGCATTGGTAGTTCATTTGGGGGATTTTCAGGGCTCATCCTCCACCATTTATATTGCCCAAAATTTATAGCCTATCTTGTGCTGACAAATGGTCTTAAACCCTACAACAACAACAACAACAACAACAACAGCAAGACGTACCTTGTTATCAGTTCTTCACACATCTACCCTGATTTTCATCCACCAAAAACCTAGCAAACATCACTATGATCACCTTTTCGTCTCTTGTGAGTTGATTTTGTTCGATTAGCATCAGAAAGATGGGAATGATATCTGCCATTCAGACCACCACATGCAAGGAATGAGAGAAGTTGCCAATGCATGGGGTTGGTTTTTTTTTACCTTCATTTTTAACTTCTCTGTCACCCCTACAATTAATCTAATTGTACATAGCTGAGGTAAACTGAATAAGATTACGTCGTTGTTATTTTGGGGCTGGGTGTATCTTTTGTGGATAAATTAATGGCGAATTATAAGCACATATGTGATTACATACATGTCTATCTAATCAGCCAATAATTGAAGAGATAGCATAGTGAACTTAACCATTGTCTAAAGTAGGCAGATGGAACAAAGAAGTCAAGACAGGTAACATTAGCATATCAATCAAACGTATGATTATTAATAGCAAAGGTCAGAGGTAACCAATCAAAATCTACATTTATTATTATTTTTATATTGAGTTATCATAGGAGAAAAAACAATAAAGTACATGTAGTATGGTTCATAAGAAAACTCTGTACAGTTGGAGAAAGACCAGAACATATGAAATTTGGGGTTGTCCCCAAAGGGAAAAACCAACTAGTCAGTAGAAAGTATACTCCATTATTGATTTATCATAAGTATCGCATGAGGTAGCTGTTAACTTCTGGTTTAGAATATTTTGAAATCTGTCAAAAATGACGATATCAGTGAAAAGTATGAAATAAAAATCCTATTTACTAGCTGAAATTAGTTGCTTTGTTATTTTAATTAAAGCCTTTGTGAAGTAATGATAATTTATTTCCTGGTACTGCGTCTCATCAACTGCTTTCTGATTTGTTAATCTGTTCCATTCTTACAGGTTTCATTTTTAAAATTGTATGATCTCTTTAAAAAGTAATAGATTATTGAATTGTTATACATAATACTTACCTTAGCACAACAGATTCTTGCTCGAAACTGATAATTACTAAAGACTGAATATGCGTCACTGAAGACTTCATTCTAAATATGCATCCTAGTCATAAGCTATTTATAGATGGATTTCCCCCAAACTCAAGATAGTTCCTCACGTGATAAATTCGAACATCCGGGTAATTAATAAGAAGAGTGCTCTCTCGCGTAGATACGCCAACTTCCGCCTCTCTCTCTCTCTCTCTCTCTCTCTCTCTCTCTCTCTCTCTCTCTCTCTGCGAAGCGCTAACCTGTCAAGCATTATTTTAAGGCAGTTAGACTAGCGGACAGTTTACCAATATAGTTACATTAAGAACGGTGTGCAAAAATGCTCATGTGACAACCGGTGAAAAGAGCTACGTTTACCGTGTTTTCGACTCTACGATACATGAATTCGTTAATTACAGAACAGTGGTAAATGCAAAAGTAAGTTTTTAATTAATATTAACTCGATTCAACTTAGGAATCCTGTTCCAAAGAAGAATTAGACATTTTCTACTTCACTGCACATATCGTAAACAATCAGTTCAAAATAGTTAAACTATTAGGCACACACGTCAACGCCGAAATATGATTGGCTCTAAAGGTTATTCATAGTACATGTAGCTCTTTTCAGAATAGCGGAGAACTCGCCCCATGGAGAACTCGCCCTGGGAGAACTCATCCCAATTGTCATGAGAAGTCGCCCCATAGTGATCGGAGAAGTCGCCCCACATTGCCTGGAGAAGTAGCCCCAAGGATAATATATAATAATTCTGAGATTTTGCCACATGTTTGTCAAGGCTTTATTTATTGTTATTTTTCTTCAACTTAGTAATTTATTAAATCTATAAAATTTGCAATTTTGTTTTCAACTTTTCCATGTGATCAATTCCGCGTCTGTACTTAACGAAAAATAAGTGTTCTGTCAGTTGTACTACATTATTTAGTTTATTTCTTCTTTTTTGTCAGTGTTCGTAATTTTATTATTTCTCAATAATAACACACTATTTCAATTTAAAAGAGCTTTAAAATCTATTTCGCTACTAAATTACCGATGTAAAATAAACAAGATTACGTTATTTATTAATATATAATAACACAATGATCACGCGTACTAGACCAAAATTTACTAATGAGGCACGAATCAATGTCGCTGACTCGTTAACTCATTATATACGTTTCTTTCCTTAATGCATACATTTTTGCAGTATCAATATACGTCTATCATTCCAAAAAGGTAATGATACATAAGTAACGCTTTTTATGCACGGCGGTGTTTTTTTTTTTTTTTTTTTTTTTTTTTTTTTGTGGAAAACAAAGGGTTTTGTGAGTACAAAAGGCGCTCAAAATTGACTTGTACGTTTATTATAAATAATACAACCAAATAAATGGTTATTGTTGATACATATCATTTTTAATATGGATAACTTACGTTAATTTGTCCTAATAATATGAAATCAAAATCATGGGATTTAATAAACACTTCGGAAATGTAATCATGCTTCATATATATCTGAAAATTATATCTTGATAAATCTGTCAAGCAACATTTCGACTAATTTTAGCATAAATAATGCTTAATAATACGTACGTTACCGATACATACGTGACAAAGAGATACCACACTACGGAACACTTGATGATAGCCAGCCAAGTTAGCATGATGAAAGGTGTCATGCCGCCATATTTCAATTCTCAGTATAAAACAGAAACATCAAGTACAACGAGGACAAGCCACTGAAGTTATATTATATTATTTGTGCTAAAGACTACATATACGTAAGCGATTTAAATTAAAAAATTTGAAGGACACTTAACGTTTTTATTGGACATTGAATCAGTGATTCATATAACATTCTTACCATTACGTTTGCATGACAAACAATAAAATATAATTAGTATACAGGTGCAACATATAATCTGGCACATTTATTAAGCAATGCATTAACACTTAGTTCATCATTTTGGAACATATCCCACAAATGAAAGATTCATCCTTATTTTTCTTTAATTTTTCGGGTCTGTCTTCTTTTTAGTTTCCCTTCCGAAACCATCTTCAGTTGACTAGGAAGGGCGTTTTCCTCCTTGTGTAGAAGAGTCACTACCAGATACAGTGACAGCTTCGATTTCATTGCACGGCCATTTAAGCGGTTATGCCAACCTTCAACGTCGTTGTTAGTTCTAATTGCCCTCTGGAATACTGACCTTGTTGCTGGAAGCCATCTTGGATTTGTTTTCTAGGTGATTTCAACATACTCCATCAGTTGTACTAACTGTTCAGTATTGGCCTTTTCCTTCATTTTGTAAAATGTATGGTTGATCAGTTCTTCAGGAAGGAATGGCAAGGCTAAGACTTTTCGAATGAATTTATATATACTCTATCTTTTATGTTGTAGTCAGACTGAAATATTGCAAGGAAATATATATATATATATATATATATATATATATATATATATATATATATATATATATATATATATATATATATATATTGTGTGTGTGTGTGTGTGTGTGTCTGTGTGTGTGTGTGAGAGAGAGAGAGAGAGAGAGAGAGAGAGAGATGTGTATTTTAGTATATGATGTCATAGGATTCCGACGGAATTGTGTGTACACATTATAAATCAGGTTTAATGCTTTCATGTCTAATGTTTATTTAACAAATATATATTATTGTAGCCGTATTACATCGTCATATTATTTCAGGAGCTTTTAAATGTTGGGTATGGAGGTAGTAGTAAGGGGTATATACCTGCAATCCAAGTGACTGGGCTTATCCCCAGTGAAAAGCACAACCATAGATTGGTTTTTTGAAAACTTTGTGCAAAGCAAGCCAGAGACCGTGCTCAACTATTTCCCTCACTTCTGGGCTACTGGGCAGCATGGTGAGGATACTGCGGAACACCTGGACAAATATGAATAACATAATAAGAACACATTGTCTTACTACACAATATACCAATGATATGAACATGATGTTGTCTAATTAATTTAAACACAAATTTTAAGAAAACTTTGCATAAGAAGTGTAGTACAAAAAATACCTTTTTATAGTCCTTTTTCTGTCTTCTAGACATCAGTATGAAAGCGCCTGGATACTGTTTAATTTCACCCGATGCTATCACAAACGTGTGGATGGATAGCAATTGCTGAAACGGCTTCCTCACTAGTTTGAATGTCCCATCAATATACCATTTTTTTCGCATTGGCCATCATCTGCAGCTGTTGGTTTGTTGCGAAAATAAGGTGACGGTGTTCACCTACTCTCACATAAGCCTTGAAAAAATCATCAGATGTGTGTTGCTCAATGAATTCGTTGTCCAGCTGGAAAAAAATACGAAAAGGGTAATACATGATACTAATAGCTGCCTCGCTTGGCGCTAATACGACATGATTCAACAGTGCTAGGCATTACTATAAACTGCCACACTGCACACATCGTAGCGATATAACTAAAAAATTGTTAAAGCTACGTTAAAAATTCCAAATCTCTCTCTCTCTCTCTCTCTCTCTCTCTCTCTCTCTCTCTCACACACACACACACACACACATACACTATAAGTAAATAACTATGATCTTAATTGAAATAAGTTCTCATTCAGTAACCATTTATTCTTGCAACATTCAAAATGTTTACATATGAATATTAAATGTCATACCTCAAATTGTAAATCTGCTGGCTCAGACGGTCTGCTCTGCTGTTGAGTGTAGTTAGCAAATCGTACAATGTTGTTGTAATATGGTCTTGAATGTTTAGGCAGATGAACATGCTCAAACCATAACTCGGGTAACAAATGTGGTTGTCCGCGCAAACAGATCTCGTCGTGCTTCTTCCTTGATTTAATATATATAAAATCCGGAGTGGAGCCCCCAAGGCGGCTGGACGTTGACTACGACTTCCTTCCGGCAGCTCCTGCATCCAAACCGGTGCCAAATGTCATGCTCAGCATTCCTTTGAACCCAACCAGCTAGGACGAGAGGGGGATCCTGAAGCCTGGGCAACCCAGGATCTCCATATTCCATGCCCAGGCTTGCGCCCTGGAGAGGTCACTCCAGTCTCGCTACTGAGGAAACAACACGGAAGCTGACAGTTTACGGGTTATAAGTCCCACCCGATTGGCGTAAGGAAGGGGCGCCACGGGTCAGCTTTGACGGTGGGAGGGATCATCGTGTCCATCTGGCCAACTACCGCCCGCCTCAAGCCCGGCAGCCCCTGGTCAATAAGGTGTTGACCCGCCATCGTCTGCCTGCTCCAGTGGGTGTCTGAAGCTCAGTGTGTTGCTTAACATGACAAGCAGGCGAAAATTCCACACCAGACAAAAAGAAAAAGAAACGAATAAAGAAGACTCCAGCTCTTCAATTTGCAAGCTGGAATGTGCGCACTATGTGCACAGGCATCTCCGATGACCGCAGAGAAGTGGATGACACCAGGAAAACGGCCATCATTGATAGAGAGGTCACCAAGCTAAATATCAGCATAGCTGCCCTCCAGGAAACTAGATTGGCTTCTAATGGCTCCCTCAGAGAGGAAAACTACACTTTCTTCTGGAAGGGTCGCGAACCTGAGGAGCCCCGTCAGCACGGAGTGGGCTTCGCCATCAAAAAACAATCTTCTGGGCTTGGTTGAGCCTCCCGCAGGGGGCACTGAGCGTCTCTTGTCCATCCGCCTCACCACTACTGCAGGTACTGTCAACATCAATAGTGTCTACGCCCCCACCCTCTCGTCTTCAGAAGACACCAAGGATCAGTTCTATGGGCAGCTGCATGAACAGATTAAAGGATACCCCAAACACGAATCACATTTTCTCTTCGGCGACTTCAATGCCAGAGTAGGTGAGGATCACGAATCATGGCCTACCTGCCTCGGATATCATGGTACTGGAAAGACCAACGAAAACCGTCAGAGACTGCTGGAGCTGTGCACCTACCATAGACTGTGCATAACAAACACTTTTTTCAAGGGTAAGCCACAACACAAAGTGTCATGGAAACACCCGAGGTCCCATCACTGGCACCAACTGACTTGGTCATCACCAGGCGTTCTGCCCTTAACAGCGTCCTCTCCACCTGAACCTACCACAGTGCAGACTGCGACTCCGACCATGCCCTCGTGAGCAGCAGGGTGAGACTACAGCCAAAGACACTACACCGTTCAAAACCAAAAGGACACCCACGCATAAACACCGCACAGATGTCGGTCCCTTCCAAGGTACAGGAGTATGTGTCCGCCCTCGACAAGGCTCTCCAGGACGTGCCAGAGCACGACGCCACTGCCAAGTGGAACGCCATGAAGGGTGCCATCTACAAAACAGCGATGTCCACGTTTGGCAAAAAGGAACGACCCAGTCAGGACTGGTTCAACGCACACCTAACAAGGATGGAACCACTAATCGAGGAGAAACGAAACCCCTTTATAGCGTACAAAAATGCCCAAATGAATGGACGCATGCTGCTCTGAAACGTGCTCGAAGCAACACCAAACGCATCGCTAGACAGTGCGCGCACGAGTACTGGCAACAACTGTGTGAAGGAATCCAGGGCAGTGCCGAGACCGGAAACATAAAAGGTATGTACAGTGGCATCAAGAAGGCTCTAGGTCCTACAGTGAAAGGGGTCACTCCCCTGAAATCCATGATGGGAGAGAAGATCACAGACCGTGGGCAACCGATTGCCAGATGGGTGGAGCACTACTCAGAGCTATACTCCAGTGAAACGGTAGTCACTGAAGCAGCCCTCAGCAGCATAAAGAATCTTTCCATCATGGAGGTGCTCGACGAAGTGCCAACCTTAGAAGAGCTCAGCAAAGCAAATGACTCCCTCTCAAATGACAAAGCACCAGGTAGTGACAGCATCCCGCCCGAAGCTATCAAATGTGGGAAACCAACACTGCTCCAACCACTGCAAGAACTACTTTGCCTCTACTGGAAGGAAGGAGCAGTCCCCCAAGACATGCGTGATGCCACAATTGTGACCCTTTACAAAAACAAGGGCGACCGCAGTGACTGCAATAATTACAGAGGGATCTCGCTTCTGAGCATCGTTGGTAAAGTGTATGCCCGCATCATACTAAACAGGCTGCAGTTGCTGGCAGACCGTGTGTACCCAGAATCCCAGTGCGGCTTCAGAGCAGGCAGGTCGACAACAGACATGATCTTCTCTTTACGACAACTCCAAGAGAAGAGCAGAGAGCATGGTCAACCACTTTACATGATGTTCATCGACCTCACCAAGGCTTTTGACTTAGTCAGCAGGAAGGGCCTTTTTGATGTTCTCAGTAAGATCGGTTGCCCTTCAAAACTCCGCAGCATGATAATCTCTTTCCATGCAGATATGAAGGGAACAGTCCTGTATGATGGATCTTCATCAACCTCCTTCCCAGTTAACAGTGGTGTGAAACAGGGCTGCGTTCTGGCACCAACTCTATTCGGGATCTTCTTCTCCTTGCTTCTGTCCTACGCCTTTGACTCATCCACTGATGGCATATATATACACACCAGGTCCGATGCGAGGCTGTTCAACCTGGCACGACTGCGCTCAAAGACGAAAGTGAGGGTTGTGCTCATCAGAAAGATGCTTTTTGCAGATGACGCGGCTCTTGTGGCACACACTGAGGAAGCCCTTCAGAGACTGGGAGACCGTTTTGCTGATGCCTGCATGCAGTTTGGACTCACCATCAGCCTGGAAAAGACAAAGGTCAGCGTGCAAGATACCACCATTGCCCCTATAATCAAAATCAACGGTGTCACCTTGGAAGCATCCAACAACTTTACCTACCTGGGGTCAACCATCAGCAACACTCTCTCGCTCGATAAGGAGCTGGACAGAAGGCTTGGAAAGGCAAACACCATCATGTCACGACTGACCAAGAAGGTGTGGGAAAACAACGCGCTGACAGTACAAGCCAAAGTCAAAGTTTACCAAGCCTGCATTCTCAGCACCCTTCTATATGGAAGTGAGACCTGGAATACCTACATGAGGCAAGAGCGCCGGCTCAACTCCTTCCATATACGGTGCCTTAAACGTATCTTGAAAATCAGCTGGCAAGACCGTGTCCCAAACAGCGAAATCCTGCAGCGTGCAAATACGCACAGCATGTTCTCCCTGCTGAGCAAACGTCGCCTTCGATGGCTAGGACACGTCCGATGCATGGAGGATGGGAGGCTGCCAAAGGACATCCTATATGGACAGATGGCCACTGGCACAAGATTCGGCCACCCCTCACTCCGTTTCAAGGATGCATGCAAGAGGGACTTGAAGGCATGTGACATCGCACCTGATGGCTGGGAAGTGCTGGCCGAGGACCGAGGCACCTGGAGACTGACAGTAAGTAAAGGTATCTCAGTCGCTGATACGAGGAAATGTCAGTTGGCAGCAGAGAAACGTGTCAGAAAGGGCCACGTGACAGCAACCACAGCAACTCGGGCTTCCCAGCATGTCTGCACAAACTGCAAGAGGGACTGTCTCTCGCGCATAGGTCTCCCGAGACACAGCTATCCGCATGGTCTTCCGAGACTCAGGCGCCAATGATGATGATGATACATAATGTGTAATATATATATATATATATATATATATATATATATATATATATATATATATATATATATATATATATATATATATATATATATATATATATATATATAT
Organism: Unio pictorum; assembly: GCA_030141615.1. Classification (NCBI taxonomy): domain Eukaryota; kingdom Metazoa; phylum Mollusca; class Bivalvia; order Unionida; family Unionidae; genus Unio; species Unio pictorum. Next base: position 3,271,886 of record JARLTB010000200.1, read on the forward strand.
ATTACAATTAGATGGGATAGATGTACATATCGTGGTAGAGCATTGATACAGGGGTTGGAAAAAGAAAGATGAAAGGTGTGTGATGATATTGTTTTGTTTAAATTACAAGGCGGTGTTTTACATTTTCAATGTCATACTTCGAGAATTTATAATAATGCTATTCATGACCAAAATTCAGTCGTGATAATTTATTGGGCAGGAATAATCGCTATTACCCTTCAATTTCATTGCAACAATGGCTACATACAAAGACATGTTTCTAGTATTTGTTAAATCAATTACCATTTTCTGCATTTCAAGAGATTCTATAATCCCTGGCATCCCTTGATGAGTGTGCTGCCCGTCGATTCGACCAAACCCATCAGCAGTCTGGCGCAACATTACAGGACAAGCTGTTCTTTTATTCCTAGCACTGCACCGTCAGTTTGTGTAGTGCCTATTTTGATGCTGTAAATGGATCATAAAACTAATACAAATATTTGCATGCATAGAAAACACTACTTATTATCAAATATATATATTTCATTATAATGTTGTTTTCATTACTAATCTATATGATAGACTCAAAACAAAATTATGTAAATAGAGAATAAATGCTGTTTAAATTAGTTAATTTAGTGGACATACATCAATCATCAATCAATAACTATAAAAAGATACTATGAAAATGAAATGCTGTACTCGCATATCATTATAAAATGCTTACCTGTGTTACACTTTCTATGCGTCCATTTGCTGCACTTGTCACACATTATCGCTTCCTGAAGTGGTCTCACTTTCAAAAGACAATTTACACATATTTCTGCCATTCTCATTACTACTATGATAAAAATTGTGCCAACAAGGTTTTTATATGCTCGCAATAAACTGTCTCCAAGCAAATGAATGTGTTGTCTTAATAAATTCAGCTTGGAACAAAATTAATCTTCAAAGTGATGACTAATTTATTAACAAAACTTATAAAGTGTAAGTAGCTTGGATGATTTTTCTGGTCGTAAGTGATAATTCTTGTGAGCATTAGTGCCTATTTGTTGTACTCAATTTTACCCCGTAATGGTCTTCTTTTCTCCGCGTCGAATGAATGACAATGGCATTGTGCTAATTATTGTGGACATATGCACCTCTTTGATATAATATTTTGTACCCGGTGATTGTAATCTTTCCTCCGTGAGCAATATAATACCATTGTATTATGTCTGTATTTTAGTGAAACCATTTCAGTATTTCTAACTCCGGTTTGTTTGTATTGAAAAGAATACTCGCCGATATAATTTATATATTACTAAAATCAAAGGCCATGATTAAATTCCATTGAAAATAGTTAAATAATAAGTTAACTCTTAACAAAATGAACGGTTGAATAATTTCGCATTTAATTTGTGCGTCTTCATGTACGAAATGTTTTAAAAGAAACGGATAACTTATTTTATTATATGAAAACTGAGGATCTCTATAATTTTATATATGAAAGCGATGATTATTTATATTACTAGTGTCTCTTATGTTTGCACATCGCATCAGTGTATGTTACATCTAGATAACGAATATGTATTTTGTCCTATTCTGTCTATTTACGTACTATTAAAACAAGTCGTGCAAATTCTTGCAATTTGCTAGCCAAAATTTACTGGTACGTTTTTTTTTAAATAAAAATCCAATCAAATAAATGGTTATTGTAGATGCATACCATTTTTTTTAAGTGCCATATGTTGTGATGTTCATTGGTTCTAAAATATCGGCATAAAAGACAATTCGCTTAGAGAGTTATTATTGGTGTTAAACTGTTGAAATATTAGATGAAAACTGCGGATCTCTATAATTTTATATATGAAAGCGATGATTATTCATAGTAGTTTCTCTGATATTTGCACATCAAGAGCACCGGTGTATGTTACATTTAGATGACGAAAATGTTCTTTTTTTCTTTTTCTTTTCTGTCTGTTTAGTACTAATAAAAAATAATCTTGAAAATTCTTGAGTCTTCTTTAAACGATAATTGATTTATTTTTGTAAAGTGTTTTTACGCTGGTAAATTGATAAATGTATTTGATAAATTTAGGAGACTAAAATTTATTATTTATACGATGTACATTAGATAATGAAGGATTCGATTGCTTTTGAAAGGAATTACATCTCTATCTATTGTACATACTGTTTTGTTTAAAGCCCAATGTTGAGTAATATTACGGGCTTTGTTCAGCGCAGAAATATTTATATGTGTAGGATAATTTCTGTTTTGTAAATATGTTTGGAATTTATTCAACGAATTTTGTAATTGACAATCATCTGAAATAATACGTCAGTATCTTTTCGACTGGCTATGTGGTATACCATTTTTACATAACATGGGATGTCATGAAGATTATTCCACATATTGGTGGGTATTAGTTTCCTTGATATGAATATTTGCAGAGATAGTGCTATCAATATTTGATATCACATTTACATCTGAAAATGAAACATGCGTACTAGATGCAATTATAAGTAAATTTAATTGTCGAGTGAAAATGATATAGGCGATCAATACAATTTTACAGTTTTTCGGTTGACTGCTTCCAGATATAAATATGTCATTAAAAAATCTGAACCAAAGAGATAGATTAAACTTTTCGTTTTGAATAAAGTCATTTTCAAATTTACCCATGAAAGGACAGCGTATGAAGGAGCCATATTAATATACATTAACGCATCAAGAATTTTTTAAATTTAATTTCTATTTTTGTGATCACGTATAAATAAAAATCTAAAAATGAATCACGTAAAAGATGTTTTAATTCTGTTATAAAAAGGTTAGCTGGGTTTTGGGGCAACTTCTCCAGACGAAGTGGTGCGACTTCTCCAACCATTCTGGGGCGACTTCTCCCTGGGCGAGTTCTCCATGGGGCGAGTTCTCTGCATACCCTCTTTTCACTGGTGGTCACATGAGCTCGCACTTGTCCCAAGATGAAAAATTCGCGAAAACCGAACGTTTCGGAAGCAGTAACTTCAGTTTGGTACAACGTACAGAAGTCAACGATGGCTTGATGAATAAAAAATATCTCAGGAGTAAAACAAGCTATAGAAAATGGTCATATACTTTAAAATATGGAAATAGTAGAATAAAATCGAGGGTCATAGGTGGAACCAAGTATTTGGAAGTTACGAACCTTCTCTTTTTATATAGTATGATAGAGAGGGTCCTACGCCTGAATGGGCCATGGGGGTAATCTAAGGTATGTTTCTCACTATTATTTGTTTTCCCTTTATATTATGATTTTTTTCTTCACATCAAGCTCGCGTCGAGCACCTGTGCTGGAAACTTGTAAGGACAATCATCACAGTTTATTAAGTCAAATTTAGCGTTATACCGAGTTTTTGCTGAATTATAAAGTTGATCAAAATAATTTTACGCTATGTACATGATAGATAATTGATGACTGAAATTTAAACTTGCACAACGTGTAAACTGGCACAATGTGTTATTTTTTTTTTCTATGGATGCTAGATGCTGCGCGTTGATATGAGAGGCTTCATCTACGCGATAACCCGGATGTCATATCTTAGACTCTGGTACGTCATGCCGGATCCGTGAATAACGTCATCAGCCACATCATATTTGTGGTCAGTTGGCAAATTTAGCGCTTACTTTATATGGTGTTTGGATGTTGAAATAAATTCATTGAATCTCTAGATACTTTTACGAAATTTATATATATATAACTCAATGTTTACAAGTTTCACGTGTCTGAACGACGAACAAGCAATGACGTACCCGGTCTCTAAATTATCATTAATACTTCGTAATACATTCAGATTCAATAACGTTCAGCGGATTTTTTGGTTAATAATCAACGAATAGTTTTGTTAAAGTCGTATCTGATTTGAAGGTTTTATTCAGTTGCTGTAAAGATTTAACTCCTGTTGTTCGCATTATTCTAAACTATTAGTCATTGTCGTATGTTTGTTTTGATGCATTATTTGTGCTATTTATTTACGTTCTGTTTTTTCTTGTCTCCATCATTTTAGTACTGCTTTAGGTATTCTCACTTCACAACTTACCATTTTGAAGGTACTAGTATTTCTTTTCGCAATATCCGTACTACTTATTAATTACCAGTGTTAACATAATATGTATATTTCTCTTCTTGACATTTAGAACATGTATTGAAATCCTTCCCGTTTACATGCCCAAAGATATCTCGAATTAGTTTTCACTGCTCAGAATAAAATTGTAAGTTATGTTAAGAGTTCATAATCTGATTTATATTGATCGAACTTATATTTATCTGTCAATTCAATGAAGATAATGAAATTAAAATTAAAATAAAAGCAAGGTTTACAACCTTAAAAGGCTACTTCACAAACTCTAAAATACCTAACTGAGCAGAACTTGGTATGAAATTTAGAAAACGTTCAAAGTAATTTTCAACAATAATGAAATAAATGCTGAACGTTTAAGGAAAAATAAAAACTGATTCTACAAAATCACAAGATTCTGCAACGTACAATGTGGAGGAAATGAACTAAATTTACATAGATCAAACAGCATGATAAATTTTATTTGATATGTGGCGATATAGCTATTTAAGTATAATTGTTCACTGTAAGAAAAAAATGTTTTTCTCATATGTCATCATCATCCAATTGTAGTTGCAAAATGTTGAAATTAACAATGAATACTTTTTTTTAAAAAGTACAAAAAGAAAATAATACCAAGTCAGCATGCGATATGCCATAGAAGGCGGCCAGAATAACTGGTGAAGGAAGAACCTAGGAAAGCCCTGGTAGAAACCATTGATCTACACTAGGATACAGCCAAGTTAGATTTCTTCCCATACCCACAATGGAATAGCCCGATATTTAAACTCAAGCTGACATGGTTGAGATGGTAGTGATCGGTAAAAGCGATCACTTTAGACCACTAGTACACCCGGGCGCTCACGGTTTCAATTGCTTTAAACAATTGCAATTAGTGATGAAATGTCATCTAGTCATTGTGCAATAAATGAAGTTATTATGACCTGGAAAAGGGCAGTTTCAAAAGGCCATTATTTGCATGATAATTTAAGCATGCGATAGAAAATGATGAAAACGTCACGATTGACCATGTCGTAGATTTACTGCCAAACTTCATTATTTCTTGTGCATTAAAAGAAAGGTTGGTATTTTGCATGCTGATAGAGATATAAAAAAGATATACATAACAATTATTCCAATATCGTCCTCACTGGTTATTCTGGTTTTTTATTTTTAAAAAAATACAATTTATGTCTTAGATATTGTTAAAATAGCATGCATATTCCCTTGAAATTGGTGTATAATTGCCGAGTGTAATTTGGGCTTTAGATTCAAATTAGATTTTCTTTATATTTGCATCTCTGAAAAGACTTGCTAGCTTCGCTTGGTCATTTTCCCTTATTTTTAGACTTCAAATGTAAATTGGAAACGTGAAACGATCCGACAATGTTCAACCTTTTGATGTCTATATTTTATAGTTTATTCTTTGTGCATTTCAGAAGCTGATATTGTCTAATCTGGAAAGAGTAATTTTCCCTGTTTTAATAACTGATAAAATCAGTGATCTTTGGACTAGTTCAAGTACATTTCTCGAGTACATGGAGGCAACTATTGCGAACAGAAAACAGTTTTAGGCAAAGAATTACAACTTTAATACTACATAAAAGGAATTTTCAGTTGCAATTGATGTTAGGAGAATATTTATACTAGCATTATCTTAATTGTACTTGTTGCGTATGCACAAAATCTCACCGTATACATATCAAAAGTAGGCATATTTTAATAACTACGGAAAATATATATGGAATGGAACCTTAGCAGCGATTATACCAAATGATTTTAGCGCTTACTACTCAAAAGTGGGTTACCTCCCTTTGGAAGATAATGCTGGTGCCACAATGCTGTAAAAGTATTTGTAAAATGTTACCTGTAGAAAATGTGTACACTACTACTCTATGACATTAATTTTTTCAAGTTGCATTTCTTTACTTGCAAAGATGTAGTGCAAAGTTGACCCATCCTGACCACCTCGACTAGTTTTGTCGTTAACAAACTACCCATTATATGTATGTTGACGCATAAAGTACATGCATAAAATTACACCAGTATGTACCATAATCGCTAAATAAACGACTGTCTAATTTAGGGGTTTATTTTCATGCTGACCAACTAGAAGGTCATGTCAGTATATAAGCAGAGAGGGCGACCAGAACATTTTGCTAGTTTCTAAAAAATAAAGCTTCTCTACGAGAAAAAAATATATGGTTGTTTCATAGCGATGAGGATGATGTGATGATCTTAATATGGCTAGAAGGAAGTATTAATATGAAAGAAAACAGTGAATTTGATCAATTCGTGCAACCTCATGGAGATATTTATCGTACAGAATACCTGCACGAAGAAATGAAAAATCTTGCACAGAAATTTTCATTGCATGATTATACAAATAATGATATTAAACAATTATTACATAGTTTTACAGTTTCATCAGTTGCTACTCACTTTGCAAGAGAAAACAATTCATGGAAGCCGACACAATTTGAACTTCTTGAGGATATACATCGTAATTGTATCAAATATTGACACGGCGAACTGTGGAATACCAAAGACGGTTATAAAGATGTTATCTCAATTGATATGGCAGCGTGTTTTCCAGGAAGTTTTCTCGAAGGAGAGCATGTTCTAAATATTTTAAAAGATTTAGACATCCAACACACGAGATGACCAGATCTGCGATAAATGGACCTTTGCCGGAATTTAATTTGACAGGATTCGCCCGTATCGAGACATTCTAGCTTACCAAAGGTCTTCATCCGATTTGTTATGTCTGGTTTGGTAAACATTTTCCAGAAAAAAGTTGGGCACCAATTGTATTGTTGCGATATATGCTTGATGTAAAAATACTGATATTTTTTACAGTGAGTGAAGCAATTATACCATATCGTTCGCAGAAAGAAGTTTGGTTACCACAGCAATAAGAAATGTCCTGATGATGAAAATCCTGATATAACCGATCTTGAAAATAAAACCGCAAAAGATTTCGGCAGAAAAATAATTGGCAAATTTACCCAAGGAGGATTATGTGATCATAAACGATATTGTGCAAGATTGATTATAAATGATGCTGAACGAGAGGTACAGTTATAAGTCGAAGTATTGCTTACTTGTCTGATGAAACTAAATTAGGCACAATTACGAGTTGCACTGATGGCGCGTCATTGCACTTTAGCCTTTAAGAACATTAATGCTCGCGTATGTTTCGATAAATTTATTATCGATGATAAACAGATATCCTGAGCTTTTTGTTAGAGTCGCTACGGATTCATTTTATATCGAAAAGACAAATATTTTGAATTTTTGTTGGAAACTTGAATATTGGTACTTATTCATCACGGGGTGAATGGAGAATAAACCAAGAAAATACAATGAATTATTTTGAATCCACTGACATTGAAATCAAGAAAATATATTAGCCAAAAAATAAATATTAAAACCGTCATCTGCACCATCAATGTATGATCCTGTGATACATAAAACAGTTTATCTTAATGGGCCTGGATGTTCTGGTAAAACAATTATTTCGAAATTTTGATATGATCATTTTAAACCTCACACAAAGACTCGCCAGAGAGATGAAGGAAAGAAATGTTACATCATGCACCTATTTTTTTAAATATTACATGGTAAAGTGATAATGGACTCTTGAACGAATATGTGAAAATACATTACAAGAATTGGTTTGGGAAAAAATATGAACAGTATAAATATATATTAAAAAATATTTCATGACTGGTTTTTGACAAAAAACACAGATGTGATAATGTATGGTGATCATTGTTTACCACCATCCTTTGTTGGATTGTCTCTTCAGAAATGGCTCGAAAAAGTGTATAGATTATTATGAAGAAATACATGATGATCATAGATCACTTGATCCAGAATTAAAAGAGTTTAACAAATTAATCAGACTACAACCAAAGAATGTTCAGTGTGAAATAATGCGTGAAGTGATTCCAGAAACTCCTATCAATGAGTTTGGGAATTTGTTGAAACTACATGATTTGATAGTCGCAAATGGATAGTTCGTGATACACTTCAAAAACAATTATTTTTGCTACATATTCCAAATCTACCCGTACCATTTTTATCGCCCAACAGATACACACAAACAAAATACTGTAGTTGAAACACCAGGACCCTTGACAGAGTCAAGGAGGAAACAAAATCTCATGTTAAATGATATTATTTTGGTTCCTGTCTGTGTTGTTGAGAGCGCATTAGCTATGGACAAGACTCCATGGATGCTAGGATGTGCAATGACAACTCATTCATCTCATGAATTAGCTATTTCTAATACATCTGTTTGGATTGTTGATGATAAAATTGAGTGGTCAAAATTAGTTTATCTCGCAGTGTCTCGAGTTAGAAGAATATCTCAGCTGCGGAGGATTATCATAGACTGTACAGAAAATAATAATCAAACTACTAACACTAACAACGAAGTTGTTAGCGATGATGTAGTAAGAAAAAATTAGTTATAAACAATGTGACAAAACACAAACGCGACTTTGATCTCGATTTTGAGTTTATCATGCCATTAAAATGACAGAATAATCATTGTGTAATACAGCAATATTCAAATAATAATGCAAGACAATTTACCGTAGATAGAATTGATAATAGTCTTGCTTACACATGAGACAATGTGATGCTGACCTGTCTTAAATGTAATCTAGTTCACAAAGGTTAAGAACACTTGTTTTCAGATCTTAAAACACAAACAAATAAAATCTACCACGACTCTGAAATTGTTGATTTTACACCTGTTAAATAGCATGCTTATAGTACGACTCCTCTCGAACAGGAATGTTTAAAATGTGAAATTCAGTATTTGCTGGAGAATGATTTCAGAGAACCAAGTATATGTACATCAAAAAATTACCATGTGTTTTAGTGCCAAAACCAGATAATACTTTCTGCATGTGGACCAGCTATAGGCAAATTAATGCAGTCCCCAAAACAGACTAATTTCCAATGCCAAGAATGAATGACTGCATTGATGATATTGTAAATGCAGCATATGTCACCAAAGTTGACCTTTGAAAGGATTCTGACAAAGTCAACTCTCAGAAAGACCCAAGAAAACTTTGGCATTTGTAACTCCAAATAGACTTTATCAATATCAAGTTTTGTCATTTTAATGTTCTCCTTCAGTGTTCCAGCATTTAATTAGAATGATTATGGTATTATCTTTCTTCAACTTCAATGAAGTTATCATCTACAAAGTTATTCATTTAGTACAATTATTATTAAAGAGGATTTATTTATTCCAATTATTCATTAGAATTACATAATGCTGACAGACCATGGGACTAATTAACTATTTTGAAATTACTGTGAATTCACTTTATAAATATAGGATTATTATTATTATCGTTGATCAAGTTTGCTATTCTATCAACACTAATCAAAGCTAATGGCACATCAGCAAAATAAATTAGGCTTCATTTGGAACACCAAGGGAACTCGTTTGTAATATTCTATCATTTAGGATTTATGATTGAACTTTAAGGATTATCTGGGATTTTATTCAGGATACCAAGTTCTTTTTAATTTTTCACTTTGTATTATAGGGAAATACATTATTGGTTGAATTTTGCAAAACTCTGTTTTTAGCTTTTTCTATGAATAAAAATATGATAAACTCCAAAAGTTTAACGAGTGTGCTTCTTTTGACTTGAAATATCTGCAGGTTTTTTGTTGTCATTTAGGACAGGTAGATTGCTTGTGTCAACTACAGTTTTAATGTACATTGTGTCTTCCTTAATATAGCCATAACTTGGGTCATCCAAACGTTTGTGTGGAATGAATAATGGGCATCCGGTTGCTATGTTCATATCTGTTGTTGGTCTTTGAAAAGATGAACTTGTCTGGTCTACTCCGAACGAGTCCATGACATGCTCTCGATTGTTCTGATCGATCAGCATGAAAGTTACACGCTGCACGAATGGCCAGCTCAAAAGGGCGTCATAAGATCCTCTCATGATGACAAAGAAAAGGGACATATGGGACCCCTTTCCCATCCCATCCCCATTGGGATACATTCGTACACACATCTTGTAACCAGTGCGACTGGTGTAGAAAGCTGGAGAGTAAATGCTCAAAGATTTCCCTTGCTGTGCCTCCAATCTACGTTTGCTGAACTCTGGAATTTTCCAAATAAGTATTCCATCACAGCTAGCATACTCAAGAGATTCTATCCTCGCTTCTAGATTATTGATCTTAATATCCTTCTGAGCCAGTGCTGACTCTAAAGTTACAATGCTGCATTGAATTGATTCAATCTTTTCTTTGTCCACTCGTCTTTGTCGTTCAGTTGTCTCAAGTGTAGTGATGCACTGTTCAATGTCACGATGAAGTGTTGTCACAACCCCCTCAAATGTGTCCGTCTTTATATCCAGATGTCGAACTCTCATTTGCATTTCACCACTCTCCACATGCTGGTCCTGTGTGCCACTGATAGCCATGGGTCGAGTGGCCAGATTTTGTACTACACCTTCTAGCTGTTGCACCCTGTCAAGAAATTTTTGGAGCTGATGTGCTACAAGTCCAGTCTCTGAACCTGATAGATTATCAATCCTTTCCATCAACTGGTTGACACGCTGTTCGATATTGCTTGTTTGTTGAATGACATAAATCATATGGTTTCCAGCAGACTGTTCCACATGCCCTGCAAATCTACTTGCCTCCACCTGTGAAAGTTACAATTGTTAAATGGAAGTCCTTTTCTGGTGTGGAAACAATTGCTATAAGATTACATCTAAAAATGTGAGAATTCTACATCTCTTCGTGACACATTAAAGGTGTGATTTTAACTTCAAATCTCAATATGAAGAAAGATTGTATGCCCACCTGTTTAATAACAGCATAGTGTCAAAGGCATCCTAATAAATATTAAAGTGACCTTCTCATACTATTATTTTTTACAGACCAAGTGATTTTTTATCTTTAATAAATAAAATTCTACATCTGTTTACTTTTCCATAGAAATAAATACAACTTACTGAACACTTTCAATCTTCAGTTAAATTTGACTTGCAAAATAAAGAATTCTTTCCATTAATGTTCAAAGTATGATTTCAACATGATCATATGCAGTAATGCCATCCAAGATCAAAGAAAATTCATACCAAAATTAAGAATTTCAATATAGAAGAGTTTTCAGTCCAATAAGTTATGTTTCTTCATTGAAAAATGAGACATGACCGGATATCTCCCTTTGTACTTAAAGCCCAGTTACATCACCAATAATGCTTGCTTTGAAAACAAACTCAAAATTTTTTTTATTAAAAACTAAAAATCAGTGAACAAGTTGAAAGTAATCAATATAAGAAGGTGGTCTTTAATGCAGGTTAGCATATATTGATTTCAATGGAATTTATTTCAAAGGTAGTCATTATAAGCAGGTAGTTGGATGTAGTTGAATTTTTTTAATATGTCAACATTGTGTGTTATTTATTTCCAGGAAGGTAATATAAATAAAAAAACAGACAGAGTTAGACAAATACATTATTATGCAATTGAAATACATGCATGTGGAGAGAGAGAGAGAGAGAGAGAGAGAGAGAGAGAGAGGGGAGATGCCATACCATTTTAATTAATGCCTGCTTTGAAACTGAATTCCAAATGCCGTGTATTGTTCATATTATTTTGTATATGTGTATTGTTTACATTACGCTGTACATAATATATAATATGATGCAGATATTCAAAATATGTATTCAAATAAATATAAATCGGTGAACAAGTTGAAAGTAATCGATATAAGGTGGTCTTTAATGCAGGCTAAAATATATTTATTTTAATGGAATTTTTATATGAAGGTAGTCAGTGGTGTCACTAGAGTTTGTGTCATCCAGTGTGGTAGCTTATGGTGTCACCTTCAGGGACCTCCTTTCTGCACCAAAGTTCAAACATTTTATAGACAGAAATGTTTGTGTCACCCTGTGTGATGGTGTCACCCAGTGTGATCCACACCCACGTAGTGACAACCCCTGATGGTAGTCATTATATGCAGATAGCTGGTGTAATTAAAGTTTGAATATGTGTGACAGAGGTTGAGTCAATTCATAAGGCTAATGAGCTAGCATTGTGTGTTATTTGTTTTCCAGAAAAGTAAATGTAAACAGAGAGTCTGAGTTAGACAAATACACCGTTATGCAAATGCAATTTATGTATGTGTGTGGAGAGAGAGAGAGAGAGAGAGAGAGAGAGAGAGAGAGAGAGAGAGAGAGAGAGAGAGAGAGAGAGAGAGAGATGCCATACCATCTGATTATCTAAAGGGCATTTCAACTTCCGGTTTGGGCACTCATTAATGAGGTGATTTTCCATCTGCCAAATATAAATGTCAAATCTGTCAAAGACAAAATCATTAAATTATCAATACAAATGAGAAGATTTCAAATGGTTATATATAACTATCAAAAGTTGAGACCCACTGTTTAAGTGAGGGAGGGCAACCTTCACCAAGGGTCAGTCCAAATCTTTTTGAAGTCTAGGGCAGTTGCCTCTTATCAGGATTTGTAACCTATGTAGTCCTGGTGAAATATTTGGTGCCGTGATCAACAGGTGACAGTTAAATTCTGATCGATTACCCATCATGTCTTACTCGCTGTAATGGAGAGGGAAAGTGGAATAATTAGACAATACTTCTATGCATCCATGAGGGCAGCCATATATAGAAGTTAAGTCTTCCACATTTTATTTCATTTGAGTGTACAGAATATCTCCACCAGTTTGACCTATTACAGAAGCTACATAAAATAGAGACCTTATAGTGCCAATAGCCAGTCTTAGAATGTTGTCTTAAGCTTTACAACACCAATGACAACAAATTATTAACCAGTGTGTAATTAACAATTACAGAGCTCACATCTATAAAAATCTTAGCAATCTTCAGTAGTAACCCTGAACAAGATCATGCAGATAATACATTCTGACTAAAATGATCTTGATATCCATATTTAAAACTTACAATTTAAACTTTTAGTAAGCATTACATAGCCATTATTGTGCTGGTACACCAACAAACCACATATCAACCTATACATCAAGCAATAAAAGGTACTTTCTCTTGGTATGATACCATAGTAGAGGTATTCTAATGAGAAAGAAAATAAAAGAAGAGTCATTCCAAGTGATTGGCGCTCTACTATTCAAACAGAATTTCCAGGTCTACACTACAAGACCTTTGTTTAAACTGTTGAGTGTTTTGTCCATCACTAATTTTCTTGAGCGATATGAGTTTCAGATTAGATTTGATGACAGCTATATAGACTTTTGACACAGTTTTTTTAGAACAAAGCGTTCAGAGGGTTTTCTTTTTCTGGTGACATTCACATGTTGGTATAACCACTCATTTGGGAGAAGGAGCAATAACAAGATTATCGTGTCGCCTGCTATGGCAGCCATTTTAGATATCGGAGTAGCATCATTTTCTTTTGAGACTAACTAGACTTTGGAATGAATGTGTGTTTAAAGGGATCAATGTGTGTATGTAAAGTTTCATCCCATAAGGTTTCTGGTCTATGACCAACACAGCTTAAATATAAATTAATGTTGTTATGTATTATTAATTTTAAATATAAATTAATGTTGTTATGTATTATTAATTTTAAATGTAAATTAATGTTGTTATGTATTATTAATTTTAAATGTAAATTAATGTTGTTATGTATTATTAATTTTAAATGTAAATTAATGTTATGTATTATTAATTTTAAATATAAATTAATGTTGTTATGTATTATTAATTTTAAATATAAATTAATGTTGTTATGTATTATTAATTTTAAATATAAATTAATGTTGTAATGTATTATTAATTTTAAATATAAATTAATGTTGTTATGTATTATTAATTTTAAATATAAATTAATGTTGTTATGTATTATTATTTTTAAATATAAATTAATGTTGTTATGTATTATTAATGTTAAATATAATGTTGTTATGTATTATTAATTTTAAATATAAATTAATGTTGTTATGTATTATTAATTTTAAATATAAATTAATGTTGTTATGTATAATTAATTTTAAATATAAATTAATGTTGTTATGTATTATTAATTTGTAAGGAAAATGGGACATTTGGATGCAATTAGCTTTGCCCACTCTCAGAAACTAGAATGTACAGGGCAGAAGTCATAACCTGTGAGTAACCTTGTGTTGGAGCCAGTTGGACAAGTTAGTACATCACTAAATTACCTAGATTAGTTCATACATCACTAATTACCTTGATTAGTTCATTCATCACTAATTACCTTGATTAGTTCATGCATCACTAATTACCTTGATTAGTTCATGCATCACTAATTACCTTGATTAGTTCATGCATCACTAATTACCTTGATTAGTTCATACATCACTAATTACCTTGATTAGTTCATACATCACTAATTACCTTGATTAGTTCATGCATCACTATTTACCTTGATTAGTTCACGCATCACTAATTACCTTGATTAGTTCATGCATCACTATTTACCTTGACTAGTTCATACATCACTAATTACCTTGATTAGTTCATGCATCACTAATTACCTTGATTAGCTACTACAGATGAGAAAAAACATATAGCACACACTCTAGTTATATAATTCCTAAATTGGTTCACACTTTACACTTATGATTAGGCTAGAATTCAAACAAAACCATAATACCATACCATTAGTACCCAAGATTGCTTGCATATACAAAAGATCAAGACAATAAATTACTTACTCTATCCCTCTGAATCTTCTTGGTTTTACACTGCTCACACATCAGAGGGTACTTGGGACATACTTTGGAATGTTCCTTGAAAATAAGCAATAAAATGGTGCTTGATTAATTTGGATATCTTATGGTTCATTCAAAATAATAAAAAAAATTAAATTGCTGCAAAATCACTCTTTTCTTTCATGATGTATTAATATTTTGTATGTGTTTTGCAGTTGCCATAATAAAACCATTATCAGTATGTTAAGAGAACAGGATTCATCCCCAGTCTAGGAATGTATATACCAACAAAACTTCTTGTTCATTCTAGATTTGTTGTCACTGTGTTTTATGTTATTTCATTTTAATTATTTATTAATTTATTTATTTATTTATATTTTCAGAAGAAAATAATATACATATATATGAATGTATATGAATTTAAAATTATAGTATTTACAAAATACTCAGCTCAAACAAATAACGAAGAAAATGCATTGTCTCTCAATAATGCATAATGATCAAGGAAATGGGAAGTTGCAAATTACACAAGAGTGATTACAACATTGCATATTTTGTTCGCACTTGATTAAAGTGACGGTGGACAAGCATAAAGTCAACCTTTATTGTATAACCTTACCCCTGAAAATAACTAACTATATATGTAGGGTAAAAATGCACAAATTAGTCATAAAAAATTTTTTTGGGATAAAACGTTTCTTAAATAATACTTTCCCGATCAAAAATTATTTGGAGAACTTCCATTACCTCACAAATATAAACATTTCAAATGAAAAGAGACTGTACTTATGTTTTTTTGTTAGCCTGACAAGATGAAAGTCAGGTGAGAGTAATCTCACCTTAGAGGGATTGGCAACAAATGCCCATAATTTGTCAGTTACTACTAGAGGTGGAGAGAGTTAAATCCCCTAACCCCAGAGTTAGCCCTGATTGCATGTCTAGCATGAAGATCCCCAACCACTGTGACATTGCAAAACCGATATATGCTTAACGTGGGGGGGAGGGGGGAACAGGTGGCAGAGAATACCTAGCCTTTTTTTCTATTTTTTAAGGCGACTTCTCTTTGTTATTCAGATTTGTGCTTGCAGGAAAAAACATATATAGTTGAAGCCTACACTACTGGTTGCAGTGATGAAAGACATCATGCTAGCTACACCTCCCAGTTTTCTCCAAATAAAGTAAGTATAAAACAGTTGTAGCAAAAATCCCAGCAATGTATCCATTATTAATGTTAGCAACTATCTCACTTAATATATACTTTTATTTTAATACCAATCGTCATATCTACTATCTCTAATTTAGTTTAGTGTTGCGTAGTACTTTAGTTATCACTCTTCACTGAAAATTTGAAAAAAGTCTTGCTGGTGCTAGTGAAGTGATATGTTAATCATGCCCTTTGTTAAACACACACACA
The DNA here is from genome assembly GCA_030141615.1 of Unio pictorum. NCBI lineage: Eukaryota > Metazoa > Mollusca > Bivalvia > Unionida > Unionidae > Unio > Unio pictorum. Next base: position 3,288,078 of record JARLTB010000200.1, read on the forward strand.
CACACACACACACACACACACACACACATGAAAATAAAACCAGAGAGCTTTCCCTGCTTAATTACCGACAACTCTACATTAGTACTCTGCTGACCACAATGTCTGCAGTTAACAATTCTTTTAGGACATGTTTTTGTCTTGTGGTCCTCCAACTCTGATTGGGACGTGGAATTACCACACTGAGGACACTGGACCATCTGGTACTGGCACTGGGATGCATGATTCTGAATATACAAAAAGATTAACATGAGAAAGGTGCATTCTTTTTCTTGGCTATGTCTACTGCTATTACCAATGCAGTCTTGAATTCTTGTCATTAAGATGGAATTTTAAAAAAATTACTCAGCATCCAACATCAGTTCAACTCTGTAAGATTAAATGTATTAGCATATAGTCCTTCATTCAGGTGTGTTGTATTTTAAGTTTGGCTAGCTGGTGTTGTTAATATAAAAATTGTGTTTTTATCATACAACTTTGTTATTTCATTACTCTGGTTTAATAAATGAGTACCAAACATGACAAAGGTAACTTTTTTTAACAGTATCCAATGAAACCTTTGTAAGAATGAAACTTTATCTAACAGCATCCAACATATAATCCTGACAAAGTTACCTTTCTTTATTAGCATCTGATATAACATCTTGACAGTTATCTTTCTTGAACAGTATCCAATGCAACATCATGATAAAGTAAATTTTTTAGCAGTATCATATACAACATTTTGACAGGGTTATCTTTATGTAAGAAGACCAAATATAACCTCATGATTGGGTTACCTTTTTTTTAACAATATCCACTTTAACATTGTGACAAAGTTAATTTCATTACAGTATCCAATGTAACATTCTAACAATGTTACCTTTCTTTCACAATATCCAATATAATTCAAGGACAAAGTTACCTTTCTTTAAGAGTATCCAATATAAAAGCCTTAAAAAGTTACTTTTCTTTAACAATATCTTAGGCATACATAAAGACAAAGTTATCTTTCTGTAATAGAATTGTCTAACAGCTTTCTCTTTTTATAGAAAGACCCACTAAGTCATACTGTAATGGTATTTGTAATTGTATTTGCTTAAATATATAAAAATTTCATCAGTTTGAATTGTTGATGAGATATACGGTACACAGTTTTTGAAGTAACATTAGATTCTTAACCATATATAATCTTCTTTATTGGAACCTCAAAATGTACGAAAAATACCACGATGCCAACTCTACTTATAATCACTACATATGATGCATTAACTTCTTTAACACTTTTAACAACACTGGCATGGAGTGTAAAAATATAATCTTAGTAAATTCTATATCTTTGCAGTTGCATATTTGGTGAAATTTACCCACGTGTAGTATCACAATGTAAATATTCGTGCAACAAAAATATTAATAATCCTGTTCTAATTTGAGTTTATTTCCCTGTTGTCTGAAAATAACAACTACTGTTTCTATAATTACAGCATGCCATGCAGTGATTAATGAACATGATAGATATGAATGGTTACACAACGACCTGTAATGGAAGGTAGAGGGTGATCAGACAGCACTAGTTTAATGACTTCTCGATTAGATCCAACCCTCACACAGAATTCATTTCATTAAATCCATTTGAATGCCCCTCTTTCATCTCTTCTGGAACAGCCCTAATTGAAAATATTTGCTATGCAAAGCACTATTTAATAGTAAGAATTTCTTTTACCTCAAATTCTTTGAAGATTCCCTGCCAAGAACAGCCTGGGTTGACACAACGTACTTTGATTTGACTCATTTCACGCTTCATGGCATTATCAGGGTACAGCTGCACGAAGACATAGATTATTTATCTATATAAGTCACTAACGGTTGATATCACAGATATAACTTTCATTTGTCTAACTACTGTATTGATACAACACACTAACAATTCAGTTAAACTAAGTGAAAGTGAAATCTCTAAATCTCTTTTCCTTAAATCATTAAATTGTCACCAGTTTCATTAAATTTGCATATTTGCATTATATATTTTTGGAAATTTTGTGATTTCGTTAATGTACATTAACATTTATATTTACTATATGGCAAGATGGTTTTCAACATGAGTTTTTATTATTATTCATTACCGTTTCATAATTCACTACAAAAACATGTTAATTGATTCTTTTTTAAATTTGCAGTAAACCTTTTCAACATGTGGTTCTTTTCTCATCCTCATAACAGTTAATAATCATTGTTATTACAGAAGTCATTTTTTATCAGGATGTTTCTTTTGCATTTAAGTCCACTGCATATGAAAAATTCACTGAAACAAATAATGACATAAGTGATGCAAAAGTTTTTATTGATTTCACATATCAACAAAAATCAATAATGTCTAACACTCATCAAATCCTAGATAGTCTCCGGCATTTAATTCAATCCAAATGCCTTTAAATGAATCTGACCTACTAAATTTTAGTACATGATTCAGTTGAGAATACCAATCTAAAATGCATCTCATTAAATATTATTCAGTATTTTTAAATTTCAGAAATACTTCTTTGTTACAGTTTTATGTATAAGCTTTCAATTGGTAGAATAATTCAAAGCAAGGCAAGGTTTAATCTGTGTTTACCTTATCTGCTTTCAAAACACTGTCTTCCTCTTCCACCACTCCCTCCAGCTTACATTGGGGACACATCATCTGAAGTCCATTGCTGAAATATAAAATACATCAGATTCCATACCGATAATCAGAAAAAGTACAGTTTATGTTAAGCACGGGTCATAAATCCCTACAAAAATAATAATTCAGCTTATTAAATGCTTTATTAAATGTTCACTATTATACTAAAATTCGCATTAAACCTTGTTGGATGTATCATCAGTAAAATATATGAAACTTGTGTAATAGCAATCCTAATCAATGATTGGGTGTAAACATGTAGGGAAAATCGATAAAACTGTGATCCAAGAAATCATGATGTGATTGAATCTTAATTGTAGCTCAAAGTTAAACAAAAGTGTGAATAATAGAGCATTTATTATCATTAGAACATGCATATGTTAGTTGTAGCCATGAGTTTTAGAAATAAAATTACAAATAATCTGTTCATTATTGAACTCGTGTAACAAATACATACATATACATAATGGCACCATAAGAGAGAAAAAAGATTCAACATCAGCATGATCATAAAATTCATCATCATCATCATCATGGCACCACCTTACAATTGTCATCATCAACCATCTTCATCATCAACACCACCACCAACTACATAGTTATAATTGTTGACAATCATGATCATAATCGTCATATTTTTTCATCACCAGCTTAATCATAATCTGAATGATACAGCAAATAGCATTTAAATAAGAAACATACAGCTGAAAGATATACCTGATAACTTTATCTATACATCGCTTGCAGAATCTGTGTCCACAAAAACTCTGGATTGGCTCTCGTAGAATTCTTTGACAGAAGGTGCATAGGAATTTCTTATCAAACTTTTCCTGTACAAAAAGCCTGACTGGGTAACCACCATCATAGGTAACTGATCCCGCCATGTTTTATGAATATTTCAAGTCACAGGTGTTGTTTCTAATGATGCCACCAGAAAGTGGAAAATATAAATCTAAAATTAAAAGCAATTGATAACAGTTCATTGAACCCTTAAGAAAAACCAAAAAAAAAATACTGAAGAGGTTTAAATGACAACAGAGACAACACTGTTGATGTGCAGATTTTATTTAATTGTCTCTTTTATCCTATCAAGTTTTTCAAAGTAGGAATTAAACAAAATAAAATATACAGATACATACATTGTGACCAAACATTTATGTAGTATAAGCCACTATTAGTCAGTGATACAATTGCATTCAACATTGTAATAATCTGCCCAACTTTACCACCCCAGCATTCACTGAATAGTGCATAATCATTCATTTAAAGAAAGTAAACAATCTACCAACACATTACACAACAAAGTGGGGAAAAAAGTTTCGTACAAAACAATTTATATAAGTAATGTGGATAACCAGGGGCAGGTAGACATTGTTGACATTCACGCATATCAAAGAATTTTTTAGCAGTGACCAGTGTCTTCTCAAAATACTCTGAAATAATAAATGAAGATGATATAGCAATGTTTTCAAAGAAATATTTTAAGACAGTAAACCTGAAAAGATACAGTTTGATAAGGGCAAAGGAGTTTACAAAAGAAAGTAAAGTATGTGTTGCTAAAATAAAAATATCCAATACTTTTCACCTTACTCAAACATGTGTTTCTGTCGTGAAAAGGTTAAACATAACATTCAATACATGAATGTGAAAATATTTCATTACAAATGATACCAGAAAATGTGCTGACTATTCAGCAAAGCAAATTAAAAGCTACAGTGCCACTAGTCTCATATACAAATACAAAACTCCAGTATATTGATGCAAGCAAGAACAAAAATTGGGAAAAAAAAGTATTGACTAATCTATTTGGCTAACTGATAACAGATAAATTATAATGGGTGAGACTGGAATACAAAACAATCTTTGTAAAGCGACAGATTTCCTACTTTACCTTATAATTAATTGCTTGTATCTAAGCCATTTAAGAAGAACTATGCTTTAATGCTGATTATCTAGTTGTGACTGATGCTATTCATTTGTAAACAGGATTAATAAAACATTGTTTTCCTATGTTTTACATTAAATGTCAGTGCTTCATTAACCTGGCATGTGACCTCGTTTCTAATACATCTTCGACGCAGATCTACTAATGCAGTATTCTTCAAGTCAGATTCACTCAAATCATCATCAAGGGAGATAAGACATTACATGTATTTAAATAGTCGTAACTCTTGTTTGTCTTAGCTCACAATAGTTACGTGCATGCAATGCTATGGGCGAGAAATTGAAACCACCCGTGATCAGCAAGGCTCAGAAACCCCACTGCTTTAAAAGTATTATAGTCTACATCCCCGTTTGTTTGTACCTCCCTGCCGATTTCAGTAACGAAAAACATAAACAAGATAAAAAGTCAATAAATCGTACTCAATTCATTCATTGATTTATAATTTCTAACCCGATTACGACCAGGGTGTCCATAACACTTTTATCGTCTGCGCGTCTGATGCTTCCTGCGTTTGAGCAGTGGAAACACATTATATGTTCATCTAAATTGGAAATATCCAACGATGACTGTGTGATAACGTGATCAGTCACAAAATCATCATGTATATATTATAATTCAGGTTAATTAAAGAGAGAACAGCGGAAATTGTCAAGGTCGTGTCTGCTTCGGATGAATGTCGTTCAGTAATGTACAGAAAATAGCATACACTTTGTAAGGTGAATTTAGATTACCACATTTAGGCAACAAAAATAATATATAATTAATAGGTTATGAAGACTAAAGTAACATATCAATATAATTGGGATCCCAGATGTGTACCTCTTTGGATACTTATATGAACAGTATGATTCATTTAACATATAGAATACGTACCTTAAGAAAATAGACGTTAGTTCTACACTCTTTGGCTATAGATAGTGAAATCTCCAGAATTACAGTTTTAAACTAAAATGAAAAGTGTGTCGGTTCTCTAAATTCACGTACATGTATTTGAATTAGGTAAGCTAAATTTAGCATCAGTCTATTTATAATCGAGGGAATTTCATAGTCTGGTTCATTATGGTATTCCATTCCCGTGTGCTTTCTAAAGTTTGCTATTTTGGCTATTCTACGGCCTCTAAATGCTGTAACGGCAGATTTAGTCCGTAAAAATCACCGGCACGATGAATGTTGTTCAATATTCAAGTGTTAAAAAACGCGTCCTCTGTGACGCATTACGATGAGTTAGTTCTACATGTAAATATGTCATGGGTTATCCCTTCATAGTGAGGTGCGGTAAATCACATTAATGTCGCACCCGCTAAGACACACAAGAATAAAAGTTTATCGCACCCAAATATATCATCAGACCCATTTATAATATATACTGTATGAAATTTATTAATTCATTAATTATGACCTGTATGAAATTTATTAATTAATAATTGTGTCCTGTATGAAGTTTATTAATTCGTTAATTATGTTTTGCTATTTATTTATTCGGCCCAAAATAGACGACACCCATCGTCATGTATATAAATAGCAAGTCGACAGCAATGGCTATTAAAACAATGTTAGTATATATATATATATATATATATATATATATATATATATATATATATATATATATATATATATATATATATATATATATATATATACATACATACATACACACACACACACACACATATATATATATATATATATATATATATATATATATATATATATATATATATATATATATATATATATATATATATATATATATATATATATATAATCACTCGTCTGCTTACTGGCAGAGTGTAGTAATAAACAATGACACCAACAGTAAAGCTACTGTTTTAGATAAAGGTGCTTGTCAATTTGAGTCAGAATCAGTTCATAAAAAAAAATATGGTTAAGTAAAACCACGTGCTATAAAATGAAGTCTACACGTCAACTAAAACAACTAGAGCAGCCAATAGATTGTGTCGAAAGAGCTGTCTTTCTTGATCCACTTGATCTAAAACTTGATCTCGAGCAGGAAAATAAACTGTATCAAATGAGTCGTCTTAGTGATCCTGCTGTTGTAGAATTTTATTTTGACCAGCCAATAGATTGGATCGAAAGAGTCATTGATCCTACAGATTAAATATCAGAGATATTTCTTACAATGCAACCAAAACGTCTTATGCATTCTCTGTGATCTATTATTTATCTTTAATTTGTACTAAGTGCTTGGCCTTTGTCTGTAATTGAGTGTGGAGTAGTTATGGCCTACCTGACTTTTTACCATTTTAAAACAAAAGTTATTTACTGATATTGGAGCTCAATATGTAGCCTTATCTACAAAATGTATCTGGAAGTGAACTGTGTACTTTTGGGCTTGTGATAGAACTTTTAAGATTATTTACGATTTAATTCAAACTACTTTTGGGCTTGTGAAAGAACTTGTAAGATTATTTACGATTTAATTCAAACTTCTTTTAGGCTTGTGTTAGAACTTGTAAGATTATTTACGATTTAATTCAAACTACTTTTGGGCTTGTGATAGAACTTTTAAGATTATTTACGACTTAATTCAAACTACTTTTGGGCTTGTGATAGAACTTTTAAGATTATTTACGATTTAATTCAAACTACTTTTGGGCTTGTGATAGAACTTTTAAGATTATTTACGATTTAATTCAAACTACTTTTGGGCTTGTAATAGAACTTGTAAGATTATTTACGATTTAATTCAAACTACTTTTGGGCTTGTGATAGAACTTGTAAGATTATTTACGATTTAATTCAAACTACTTTTGGGCTTGTAATAGAACTTGTAAGATTATTTACGATTTAATTCAAACTACTTTTGGGCTTGTGATAGAACTTGTAAGATTATTTACGATTTAATTCAAACTACTTTTGGGCTTGTGATAGAACTTGTAAGATTATTTACGATTTAATTCAAACTACTTTTGGGCTTGTGATAGAACTTGTAAGATTATTTACGATTTAATTCACAATACTTTAAGTTCCTTAAGTTTGATGTTGCGAGTACTTTACACACAGAACCCTGAGACTGAATATTTGTTCTGTTGTGCTTCTTCCACTCCTGAACTCGGCCTGTTCTTCAGCGATTATTTCTTTAGACCAACAAATTGTTCTCCAACTTTGTTTTTTTTTTTTTTTGACTGGCGGCCAAAATAAAAAAAGGTGGAGAACAATTTGTTGATCTATTATATCCTCTGCTTGTGGCTTCAGTCTGTTCAATATGATCTTCAGCATCACCTTACTAGCATGGCTGATCAAACTGATAGTTCTGTAATTTTGGAACAACTGGAGATTGCCTTTTTATGGGGGGGGGGGGGGGGGAGTGTTATAATCACTGACTGGGTCCATTGTGTTGGCCATTCACCTGTCTTCAAGATCTTGTTGCATGCTACTAAGTATAGCGATTTGTAAAATCAGTAACCCGTCCAAGTATTTATAAAATATGCAATCATAGATCGGCTGCAGTAAGTAAAACAAATAAAGGTCATATATTTGTTTCCATACGTATGATAGTAGTTTTAGTTGCTACAATGCACATGTAACCATGTATCACTATTTATCTAAGTGAGTTTTCTAAGTAATTTTCAAAGTAAATGTTGGAAATGGAATGATTTTAACAGATCAACATATCTTTAATTGCCATTTACTTTATTTCTATTTATTACGGCAGTACTTACGTTAAACGCGCCTGGAAAAAATAATTGGGACGACGCTAATTTTTGGGAATTTAGGAAACCATATTGGAAAATTCTGGAAAACCCACAAGACTAAAAATGAATTCGAACATACCAAATCAAACGAAAACTTTGTAACGAGGCAACCAGTCATTACCTTTTAGGCTACCAAACGGTAATACTCGCAAATCGTATTCTATATAATGTTAATGAATTTTGCATAAGAGCAAACTTTAACACTTTCATATCCTATTTATACACAATAGAACTTAAAAGAACCTAGTTTCGAAGTAAATTCAAACATTTGTCCGCATGTGTAACATATGTTAGTTTGATCAAACTAAATCAGTTTTCAGCTAACCACGGTCTACAATATTCGCTATCCTAACCTCCTGAAATGTTAGTCTGGTTCCCTGCTTAATATGCTCCCTGCGTTGCAACCTCCATTTACATCCTATTTCCTTTGTGATTTTTTTTGTGATTTGTGTAGCTTTAACAATTTTGCTGTCATGTCGCTACCACAGGAGTCTGACGTTTTATCAATAAAGTATGGCTAAATCTCTGAAAACATGAAATCACCTTATCGGTTATATAAATGAACACTTCATATATATAACCGACGCTGTGATTTCATGTTTTCAGAGATTTCGCAGTATTCGCTTTATTGATAAAACCTCAGTCTTATGTGACATTAAATATTTGCATGAGATTGTTAATGGTTGCTGTGATCATACTGATATAGTAGCTTGAGATATCTGAACGGACGGTTAATCGTTTTATGGAATGTGATAGATGATGCGAAGATATCAATACAGGGTTATGTGTTGGTTGTTTCATATCAATATAGTGTCATGTGATGAATGATGTGATGATATTATTACTGTGGCATGTGATGGTTGTTGTGATGATATTAGTATAATGGCATGTGATGGTTGATGTGATGATATTAGTATAATGGCATGTGATGGTTGATGTGATATCAGAATTGTGGAATGTGATGGTTGGTGTGATGATATTAGTATAATGGCATGTGATGGCTGATGTGATATCAGAATTGTGGCATGTGATGGCTCGTGTAATGATATTAGGATACTGGCATGTGATGGTTGGTGTGATGATATTAGTATGATGGCATGTGATGGCTGATGTGATATCAGAATTGTGGCATGTGATGGCTGGTGTAATGATATTAGGATACTGGCATGTGATGGTTGATGTGATATCAGTATAATTGGTATGTGATGGTTGATGTGATGATGTTAGCATACTGACATGTGATGGTTGATATGATGATGTTAGTATACTGGTATGTGATGGTTGGTGTGATATCAGAATTGTGGCATGTGATGGCTGGTGTAATGATATTAGTATAGTGGTTTGTGGTGGTTGATGTGATGATTTTTTTATACTGGCATGTGATAGTTGATGTGATTTCAGTATAATGGGATGTGATGTTTGATGTGATGATGTTAGTATTCTGGTATGTGATTGTTGATGTGATAATATTAGATAATGGCATGTGTTGGTTGATGTGATATCAATAGTGTGGCATGTAATGGTTAATATGATATTAGTATAATGGCATGTGATGGCTGATTTGAATATTGATATTAGTATAGTGACGTGATGGTTTCTTCTGTTCTTATGCTGAATGGAAAAAAATATTTGGATTAAATCAACCTTATAAATTATGTTGTTGATTAGGAAAATTTTAAAAATGTCAAAATAAAACAGTGACAGATAAAGAATATAAAAAGTAGTATTTTAGTAAATAAAAACGTTTCTTTATCATACATTTGAATGAATAATATTGAATGCAGAATTGCTTTTATTGTTGAAATTAAACAGATTCTATACCAGAAATGAATTAGAGATTTAATATTACAAATTCAGAGAAAATATTTTTTCTTCTGCTTGTGACATATTAGATTGAAAATACTGCACTGAATTTTGTACAATTTTTTTTACACAAAGCCAGAATAAGCTAGATAGTGTATTTTCTGTGGATTAGAAAAGATATTCAACTGTACAGTTTTTATTTGAATATATTAAGTAATTCAATTGTGGATTAGGTTAGAATGATGGTTGATAAATAACGTTGATAAGAAATTAGTCAGAATTATAGCATTTGGAACTAAATGTTCAAATATTATTACTTTCTCACTGCTATTATAAAACATTTGATCTACAGATCAGAATTCAAATTCAGCATTACATTTTGAAGTTCTTCTTCACACTTTTAGTACATATATTAAAGCTGAGAAAAATGTTGTAATTACATGAAGGTTAGCAGAGGTTTCAACTGATATCAAATCTGGACCAGAGAGGTTCCAGCCCTGAAGGGTTATGGTCCTTTTAATTTTGGCCCAGTCAATTAAATATTCATCTCTTGACAGGAAAATATTTAATTTGGAATTATAATGAAATATATTGTACTCCGTTGTCCATTTATAGATTTCATATAGCAACAGTTTTATTTTAAGGAAGCCGTTTATATCTACAAAGGCTACGGAACACTCTGTGACTTATTTCAGAGAAATGTTAGATTGTGTCTCCATGATGCTGAACATTTTACAATCTTAATAAAGTCAAATTACGTTGTTTATTTATTTCTGTTTTCATTTATTTTACAATAATTTGAATGATTTGGAAATTCTTCTGGGGCTTTTGGACACAATGTATGTTTAAGTATCATAATTGAATTATTATCTCCAGCCTGCATTTGATTGTTATCTGCAGTCTTTATTTGATAATTATCTCTGGTCTTCATTTGATTATTATCTCCAGTCATCATTTGATTATTATCTCCAGTCATCATTTGATTATTATCTCCAACCTGCATTTGATTATTATCTCAGTCTTCATTTGATTATTATCTCCAGTCTTCATTTGATTATTATCTCCAGTCATCATTTGATTATTATCTCCCGTCTTCAATTGATTATTATCTTCAACCTGCATTTGATTGTTATCTGCAGTCTTTATTTGAATATTATCTCCAGTCATCATTTGATTATTATATCCAGTCTTCATTTGATTATTATCTCCAGTCATCAATTGATTATCTACAGTCTTCATTTGATTATTATCTCCAGTCATCATTTGATTATTATATCCAACCTTCATTTGATTACTATCTTCAACCTGCATCTGATATCATAATGTTTGATATTTATATTGATTTACATGCAACACTATATATGTGTGTGTGTGTGTGTGTGTGTGTGTGTGAATGAAAAGAAATGATTTCTGCAGAATACCATAAGTTCTTCAAATAGTTGGATCAAACTTTGTGGATGGATTGCTTTTGGGGTAAGGAAATAGCCTAATGATTTGGGTGTTTGAAGGTTAAAGGTCAGGGTTACTGTGTCTGGAAGAAGGAAAATGGTTTCCACACTGCTGCATTAAGTGTACATAATATGTCATGACCAAACTTACACTAGGGGTTAGTATGAAGCCTATCACATAGAAAGGGACCTCTAAACACACAGGGACATGGACTTTAATCATGCCTGTTTTTCATACAAAATCAAATGCTTTGGCTCATTACAGCACAAAGAATGGACCTTGGCTCATCATGTCTTATTCTAGCCAGTCACAAATCTGATGGAATCAGGCTGTAAAACAGTGCTTGTTCTGGATTTAGAAGCTATATGGGAAAGCACAGAAGCCAGAAATCATGTATGAGGGCAGTAAATATGATAGCAGAAGTGATTACCCTCACATGTTTCATGAGGACTATGAAAAGAAGGGCTTACTCTCACTGGCTTCATTCGGACTATGAAAGAAGGGATTTGTGAACTCACTATCACAGGCTTCATCAGGACTGAAGGAATGGATTTGTGAACTCACTATCTTGTTGGAGAAATATCCTGGCTTTACTAGATTATGTTTTCACTTGAAGTGGAAACTGTTAGGGAAAAGAAAGAAGTGCATTCTGTTAAATGGATAGAAAAATTGTGTTTAAAAGAGGCTTGTGTCAACAATGTAATTAAAAATATTTAAATGAAATATGTATGACTGGGAGGGATATACCAAAATTTTGATGTGCTTGGCATAGTTTGTGATGCAGAAACACAAGATAGAGCATTTGGTCATTTGATACAAGTTTTAGAGCTATCATTAATTTCTTTTTTATGCATACAGATGGGGGACCATTTTTTAATTTTTTTAAATATAACGTTGACAAGGACTTTCATGAGTCATAGTGCTGATGCAAAAATCTATTTGTAATTTTTTTTTCCACTCAATTGAAATTTTTGCAAAGTCGTTTATATTGTTATTGTGCTTGATATCACTCAATTAAAAAATTGCACATAGACATTGATAATACTTGTTAAGTTTTATATCTTTATGAAATACCTTCAAATATGCTTAGCATGGCAGTTTACATATATTTTATATCAGATGACCTTGGCCTTTTATATCTTGAACATTTTAATTGCAGTGAATTCTCAAGTATCATTTCTGCATAACTGTGTACTCATTGTTGTTGTTTGATTACAGTGTTTTTCATCCATAAGAACATGGATTAATTAACTTTTCCTATAACTGTACTGAAATCAAATAATGACCTTGACATTGGATGTATGACTTTTAAGTTATTTTGGGAGAATAAGATTGTAACATACATTTTTGTGCTAAGTTTATTGTAGCAAAAAAAGTTTTGTGTTCTAGAAAAATAATAATCCATTTCTACATAATGCAAGTGTGTGTTCCATAAAAGTAACATTCCATTCCTTGTTACATCAAGGGTTTCAATCTTAAGTAATAAGATAATGTAAAACCAAAACTAGCATTCAAGTATTTAAAAAAATAAATTTTTTTAAAATAAAATATAAAATCAAATAAATTGAAAGAATTAAAAAATATCTTAGTATATAAATTCCTAGAATATAATCATCATAATCCTAATTGTGCTATCAATTTCTCACAAACCTGGAAACTGTTTCAATTAATGAGGCCTCTATAGTGCTTATGTGTTACTGAGGTAACACGCTGAATTTAACAGAATTTTTAATCCAAATTTTGTTACTTCAGTGTAATCAATTTAACAAAAAATATTGCTGAAGTACTTGAAAGTTTCACATAATCCGAGGAATTAATTAAATATTTAAGTCCTTGAATATATTCACATAATCAGGTACTTATTGTTCATTTATTGATTATCTACCTGGCTATATCAATTAAACATATAAATTCAAATCACTACTTTCCTCTTGGTGACTCTAGCATAACTACACAATAATAAAATAAATGGTGTGTATGGTCATTATATAATGACCATTTTCATTTTTAAAAAAAACAATCTCTGATTCACAATAATTTTTAGAATATATTGAATTGTTTTATTCCATTTTACAATAGTTTGGTCATCAACATACACAACCAGTCTTATTCTGACCTTCAAATCTCACAGAATGAAACAAATGTTAGAGTACGTGTGTTAACTTTCCATAGGACAATTGAACTTTTAATTACACGCTTTGTTTATATGACCCCCATTCATATTCATGTGTCATTCTTGACCTGGTTAGTTGTTAATTTCACATTAATGATCAACCTTGTCCTGAATGCAACTCTTATGATGATGTATACACGTACTTTTGCTATAGTACTAACCAATGAATTAAAGAATTTAAAATAAAACATTGTCTCAGACAATTGAAATAAAATTATATTATAAATTCTTAAGATGATTCCATAATGTCCTATGTAATGACATGCTCTTAACCCCATCAGCCAAAAATCTCTTAGGGTTAGATTTGGAAATGGCCAAAATTCTTTGGTAATCCTTTGCGAGTTCTCTCTCCTATTAGTTCCAAGAAAATTGACAGAATTGTTTCTAATGTTTGATTTTGAATTTGCTCTTGAATTGTGATTTTTATTTCCACTCATAGCCTTTTTTAGATGTTCATGTATTCAGATTAAATTTGATATATTAATTTAATAAGAAGTAAGGTAAATTCAAATTAATTTTACAATCATATCCTGACCAACTTGTAGATATTATCTGACTTGCAGATTTGTCCTTGAATAAAACATATTGCTTCTGCTCAACAGAGTCTGACTATTGCAAACATTTAATAGTGTCTGCCATTAAAATTGTATGTTTGTGTCCCCAACTTATTGTGCCAGGGGTATATAGTAAACCTTGTGTCCATCTGTCTGTTCTTGCAGACAATCCTGTAACAGCATTATGTCCTGCAGCTTTGGATGGATTGCTTTAAACTTGTAAATATTATGGTCATCAATTATTGGCATATCAGTTTGCTGATCCAACCTGAAGACATCCATATTGGAGAATTATTTTGCTCTCACCTATCCATATATATTTTCATTTTATTTTGTGTAGATTGCCCTCTCATTTTAGGTGATGTTAAACAGATGCAGTTAGGTCAATCCATTTTTTTTTACTTTTCTTTTTGTATGCGGCTGTAACTGATTAACCGTTTCAGCAACCTTATTCCTTGTGACCGGATTGTACAACAACATCCAAGGTGTTGTCACATGATCATACACATGTCATGTCATGTGCAACAATGGCTCGTACGGTGTCTATTATGTGTCTAATTGCTGTACTGTTTGTGGGTTTCCTGTGTGGACAGCCAGTGCCTTACGTAGAAAAGTATTTTGATCAGTTGCTTGATCACTTTAACTTCATGTCCTATGGACAGAAAACGTTTAAGCATCGTTATTTAATACAAGGTAAGCGCTAGTGTTATGTATTTTCGAGGCTCTTTCACTATGCATACGAGCGAGGACAACTTGATGATATGAAACCGGCAAATGTGTACAAAACCGGCCAAGCTAATTAACTTAAATGTGTACAACTCACATGTTGAATATTTACATAATTTAAATGTTCATGTGAACATAAAGCTAATATTAGAGCCCACGTGTGAGATTCTTCTCTTGTGCTATTTTTAAATTAATCCAGGCATTATTTTCAGATGAAAACACTTAGTTATAGTGAGATACGTTCTATAAATAGACAAATGAGATTTTCAGAAAAATATGTACTATTAATAGTCATGCAGGGGTTCAATTGAGTATTTTCATTTATAATAAAATATAAGTTTTCATTTTATGTAAGAGATTAATTGTATGTAATGGTCTGAAAAAAAAATAATTCATTGGTTTGTGTGCAAAATGTCCATAAAAGATGAACTTATTGGTACTCAATATATTTTGTTTTCATTCCACCCCCAAATAGGAATATACATGTGCATTGAAACTTGCAGGACTGGAGAATGTTGAAATGAAAAATTTGGGCCAATTAATAGTTTAATGAGTATAAAAACATTTTGTCAATAAGATGTGACAATGTGATCAGGTTACAGGTGGACCATTATGTGTGAATGTGACAAGTTTAGAGAGAGACTGGTCTGAAGGTGGCCAGGTTACAAAATAACTGGATTAGGGAATTTCACAATATATACATTTTACCAAGTAGAAACCTAGCTTTTCAATAATTTTGGGGGCAATTTATTTTTTATTTCAGACAAATGGTGGAATCCAGGAAAGGGACCAATTTTTTTCTACACTGGAAATGAAGGATCAATCACCGGTTTCTGGGAAAACTCTGGTTTTGTGTTTGATATAGCACCCCAGTTTGGAGCATTGGTTGTGTTTGCTGAGCATGTGAGTACTGTTGTTCTTGTTGCATTTCTACAATAAAGGAGGAATATTTTCATGCCTTGTGAACGCATAATTGCAGAGTAATCACAAAATTATGTGTGTTGGTATATTGATTTAATGTTCCCATAATATTATTCCACTATGTCATTTCCCTGCAGTCTAGTGGTCTCACGAGTGTTCAAAGGTCCTTGGGTAAATATGGTGTGATTCTTAATACAGCACTCATGATTAATAACGGGAGACTAGATTCATATATAAAAAAAAAATCTTACTTGACATTTTAAATACTTTTCACACTCTAGACAGCAAGAGAGGATTGTTGTAAGATTATAATTTCCATATCATGAATTTTTTGCTGAACTTTTAGACTTTTTCAGCCTTGAAAGACAGATGTAATTTGAAAGGCCAGTATTTAGAATGTCTGTCTGCTTTTGCATTCCATGATAATAGCAGTTATACAATGTAAGAGTGGTGGTACTTAGCCTAAAGAGAAATTCATAATTCATAATTCATAATTCATAATTCATAATTCATCCTGGGACACTGACTTTCAAATTAAGACAGTATTCAACCTATTGGTGAGGGAGGTTGGTTCAATAAATGCATTGTTTAAAACACAATTCTTTGTCTGTGATACAGTAAAACCATTTTTATATACTTTTGTATGGTCCTCAGCAGCTAATAATTGGCCCTTTTTCCAATCAAAAGTTTTAAAACCATAAAGAATTCAAATTTATTGTAAGTTGCTCCTAATAATTGTATTTTAGTTTTCTCAGAATGATAGACCTAAGCATCATTTCTTATTTCCCAAGAGAAATTCCTGTGTTGTACTACTAGTGGATAAATCTAATAGTGACCACCTGTATATAAAATTGGTAAATACCAGCCTGCTGATAAAAACCTTTCTTTAAAAAGGTTAATGGTGTGTTTTTGTTTGCTCATTAACTGCACCATGCATGTGTTTGATGTTTCATTTTGCGGATAGTCTAATTAACAAAATATATTGGCATGAACAGAGTTGAAAATATAACCATTTAGCTGCAGAATATACATGTCTGCCTTGTACAGAAAGATGTCTGCAGTAGTTTAGACCCCAGAGTGGTATGTCAAAATGTACAGTTAAGTTTATATAAAATGTTTTAATTATTTTTCATGATGTATAAAAAACATTATAGCCATGTAAACAATGGACATGACACTAGTTTATAAAGGACACGTCCAAAGCGTTGGCAAATTTTGTTCTGGGGGACATGTCTCATGATGTCCTTGTATTAAAAATGAAATGATAGTGATTGAGGAAGAAACTGTTGGAACACAGCAAAGCTCACCTGCATAGATTTATTCTGACACCTTATATTTCTTTGTATTGATGATATACCAATGATAGTTAGGGTCCAGTGGGTTTACATAAAACCCAAAAGGTACAGAATTGCTAAAGTTTATAAAGTAGTTCGCAGTGACCATTGTTTGATGTTGATGTCCAGCACTCATCATGATGCATGCACATAGCAAGTTTAATCACTGTACAATCAAGAGTGTTCAAAAAACGCATGAAACAAAACAAAAGAAGAATATATTTTCATTGTAATCCGAAAATTGCATAATATATACATGCACACACGGTAAAACCTGTCTTCAGGGACCACCTTTCTTGAGAGACCAGGTTCTCCATGTACAGATTGATTGCTATATACATGTATAGTGGTATGACATTTTATGAGAGACCACCTGTCATGACAGACCATATATATATATATATATATATATATATATATATATATATATATATATATATATATATATATATATATATATATATATATATATATATATATATATATATATATATGCTAGTAGTAGTGTCACATAACATGTAGAAGATCACCTGAGCAGTTTGGTCACAGGTTCCTTTTCTGACATGATGTATACATTTCTTAAGGAGGTATGTTTATATAATTGTTGTAAATGTAAAAGCAACCATGTTACAGAAACTGACCTAAACATAAAAAGTGTACCTTATTGCAAACATAAATCAGTCATTGTGACCTGCTTATGGGATGGTTGTTTGTTTATATTCCTTCAATGCTTGCATAAACTAGTTTTTCAAAGTACAAGCAATAATGCATTCTTGGTTGGGGTGAATTGATGCTGAGGAATTGTTGACAGGGTTCTATGTCAGACAGCCCTGTAACCCAATATCCCTGAATTTTGAAACATTTCTACCACTGCTTGTGTAGTAAATATTTCCTATTGCACCTCCTCCCCAGTGCTCTAGTGTAATCCATAAACTAACCTAAATACAAAGACTACATGATTCAGGGAGTGTGAATAAATGGCCAGGTGGTGTAATGTTATTCAGAATATATGCACATGTACTTTTTCATTTTTGTATAAGTAATAGTGTTTGAGACTCTAACCAAAACACATATGTCTGCATTTGATAAAGCCTTCAGTGATAATGACTATAATTAGGGTTAAATAATCCTTCCGGCATTTGCATGTATTCAGGCCGAAACAAAAATGATTTATTGATGGTGTCTTGTATAACCTGGTATCTTCATTAGGTGGTGTATGCCAAGGCAGGTTTTTACTTTATACTTAAATTGTTGTTATTTAAACAGAGCAAAGTGCAGATGACACATTACTGATGTAGACTGTTCTTACAAAAGATACTGTACATTATGTTAATACATGAATCTTTGATTTTTTTAACGTGATTTGTGGCAACACATGTAAGTAAATCAATATGAAATGTATTGAATTGTATATACCTGTACCTGGTTTTATTCAGTTTAAAACACATCAATGAAATATGATATACATGTGTTATTTTGAGTCATGTAGAGAATGGAACACATGTTACATTGAAGTTACCTGTTTACAAATACTTTTTTCTTCATGTTCATTGTGAATTAGGGACTATGACTGAATGCCATCTATAATGTGATGGAAAAAGACTTGGATCCCCTTTTCCGGGATTTTCCTCACAATTGGATTGAGATTTTCTTATGATTTTCCATCATATTCAGTATACATGTATTTGCCTCTTGACCATATTTTAGCATTTCCAAGGTTTTAAGACATCATTATTTTGTTTTGCCTTTTAGTAGCTAATTAAATCAGCAAGCTTCGCTATTGTATCCAAGTTAGCAGAATCATGTTTGCATATGCTGGTTGTCATAGATACTCTTCCAGGTTCAATCAGCTCTGTCTCATGCAACCTACTCAATGAGGTGAGTTGCCAAGAGGTTTTGTTTGGCACACAAAGGACAGCCAGAAATCTTGATTTTAACAGTGGTACTCTCTAACTGGTGGCATGCACTCGTTCATTTTGTAATTAATGTGGAAAAAAAGTGGCATGCACTTGTTCATTTTGTAATTAATGTGGAAAAAAAGTGGCATGCTATGTAAAATATGTTGATGCCACCTGTCTTAAGATGGCTGTTTTTTTTGCAATGGTAGTAAACTTTTCCAAATCTTGTTTTCCTATGAAAATAAACAATCAAACCTCCTTGTCATGATGTGGATGTGCCAAGAAATGGTTACTTTGGCAACAGAAATGAATGTGGCAATAACTCCTTTTCATATTGCAGAGTTTTGTTAAAAGTTTCATGACAAAAGTTTGAACTTTCTTCTGACAAGATTTTTTCCAAGCCATGTGCAAAGTTACCTTTCATACAAAATAGATTTAGGGACATTAAATGATATGGGCTTGATTTAGGGTGATTCATAATTATAAATAATTATAATGTCTGCACATCAGATTTAGGATATTGACCCACTGTCTGAGGGGCCTTGAGCCTTGAGGAGAAATTGGGGATGATGATGTTGGACTAGGAAATGAATTTAAAAAATATTGAGAGCATACAGGTATGCAGATTGTAGTTATAGTTATCAAGAAAACCAGTGGGAGTGCCATCAATGGCTTTTTGTGCTCTGTCATGTTATGTGGGATCATGTATGTGGGCTTAAGTGCATTGTATGACATTGCTATCATGATGCCAAAACGTTTTTATTCAGATCTTAGATTATTCTTTTAGAAAATGTTATCCTCCCAACTCTTAGATTTTCATGCATTTTAGAAAGCATAAAACAGATATTGCTATTTTGTTTCATTCAAAAGATAAAGAAAAAATATAATTTAAACTGTTGTAACATACTGATGTCACAAGTAAAGGTTGCGTGTTATTTGACATGTGTTCTTGAAATTCTGGGAAATATATGTGAGTTAAGATACGCTAATAACCTATCTGTTACGAATCAGAGACACACATCATTTCTTGTTTGTTTGGGTCGCAAGGCCCATTTTATCCTGTCTTACCTAAGGACAGAATAGCCATCCTGGCCTGGTCAAATAATAAAACCCAGTACTCCTTCATAGGACTCAGGTACACTGTTGCTACTACATCCATTATGCTAAGACATTTGTTGGAAAGAAAGGGAGAGAATGTCTTAACAAGAGTCTCCTGTAAATTCTGGAGAAAATATTAGTTGTACCAATTATAGGTAGCCCTTTGTAAGATTGGTACAGTGGCAAATATTGAGAACACAAGCATTTCCATTTATTTAAACATTCCTCAGTCATTGGTGAACTCTTGAATGGACTTTGCTCAAAACATGCACATTTTAGTCACACAAGATGTAGGAGGAATAAGTTTGTTTTACTACAGTATGCGTTTAGTCATTGTTATCTCCCCTACTCTTGATATTGCTGTTGAATGCTGCATTCATTTTTGCAAGGCTTAACTTAGTACAGTCAAGATGAAGAATAGGATTTAGATACTTAACTGAAAGAATGATATATTAATTAATTAAATCATGGCAATAGCAATGATATGACAATGATAATGACATGGCAATGCAAATGACATGACAATAACAATGACATGGCAATAGCAATGATATGACAATGATAATGATATGACAATGCAAATGACATGACAATTGCAATGATATGGCAATAGCAATGATATGACAATGATAATGACATGACAATGC
The DNA here is from genome assembly GCA_030141615.1 of Unio pictorum. Classification (NCBI taxonomy): domain Eukaryota; kingdom Metazoa; phylum Mollusca; class Bivalvia; order Unionida; family Unionidae; genus Unio; species Unio pictorum. Next base: position 3,308,986 of record JARLTB010000200.1, read on the forward strand.
AAATGACATGACAATTCCAATGACATGGCAATAGCAATGATATGACAATGCAAATGACATGACAATGACATTGATATGATAATGCCAATGACATGACAATAGCAATAACATGACAATAACAATTTTCAATTCATCATTCAAATAGACTTGTTGATAGGTTTCACAGTATTTCTTGCATGATTAAACCATGGTACCAGATTGTGAAAGTTGGAAATAATTAGGGATGACATTATTATTCGTTGAATATATTTCATTGTAATATAATTGATAATATTTTCTAACAATAAGGTGAATGAGATTATCACTGTTTAACCATGATTGTGATCTGTCTTTTTTGCATGCTTTGTATGAATTATATTTAGAGAAAAAATAATTATATGGCCAGTTCTTTTAATTTTTCTGAAGTAAGTAAAAATTTTGAAAGTTTTTTGTACCAAAGCTAAGAGGGAACAAAATAGTTTAAATTTTGATGGATTAATTATGTATAAAGAATTACAGACATTTTGGTCATGTGAAATATATTTTTATAGACATTAAGGTTGTGTGAAATATTTTTTATAGATGTTATTTTTTATAGACATTAAGGTAGGGTGAAATATTTTTTTATAGACAGTATGGCTGTGTGAAATATTTTAAATAGACATTATGGTAGTGTGAGATATTGTTTATAGACATTATGGTAGTGTATTTTTTTTATAGACATTATGGTAGGGTGAAATATTGTATTTATAGATGTTATGGTAGTGTGATATATTTTTTATAGACATTATGGTAGGGTGAAATATTTTATTTATAGATGTTATGGTAGTGTGATATATTTGTTATAGACATTAGGGTAGTGTGAAATATTTTTTATAGACAGTATGGTTGTGGCAAATATTTTTTATAGACATTATGGTACAGTAAAACCTGTCTTAACCCTTTGAACCCTAATCTCCCCCATATTTCGGCACAATAACCCGAGCCTCCCCTGCAATTTTTGAAAATTTTATAAAAAAGTAAAATTTTGCAAAATAAAAGTAATATTATGCCTTAATGATAATCCACTATGATATAACAGCAAATATCAAATTGTCTCTTTTCAAACATGCTTATAAAATGCTTTTTATTACTATGACTATGTAACAGACTCTCTCGAAATTTCTTCATATTTCATGTTTTTCATATTTTTTCTATATTTCACTGACCATCTAGCGAATAAAATAACACAGGCCGGTATACCGGCCTTTCGGGTTATGATGGTAGATAGCTAGGCTGGTATACCGGCCTTTCGGGTTATGACGATAGATAGCTAGGCCGGAATACTGGCCTTTCGGGTATATACACCATTACAACTGGCCGGTAAACTGGTCTGTCGGGTTCAAAGTGTTAAGAGACCACTGCTATGAGAGACCACATGTTTTGAGAGACCAGAATTTCCATGCACAGATTTATTTATTATATAGTGTTATGACCTGTTATGAGAGACCACCTGTCTTGAGAAATCATTAATTTTTGGCAGAGGGGGTGGTCTGTCAAGACAGGTTCGACTGTAGTGTGAAATATTTTTTATAGATATTATGGTAATGTGAAATATTTTACCAAAAATATTGTAGTCTGAAATATTTTTTTACATATGTTATGGTAGTGTGAAATATTTCTTTATTGACATTATGGTTGCGGGAAATAATTTTTTATAGACGTTATGGTAGCGTGAAATATTTTTTACTGACATTATGGATGGTTGTTTGTTTATATTCCTTCAATGCTTGCATAAACTAGTTTTTCAGGAAAGTACAAGCAATAATGCATTCTTGGTTGGGGTGAATTGATGCTGAGGAATTGTTGAAAGTACAAGCAATAATGCATTCTTGGTTGGGGTGAATTGATGCTGAGGAATTGTTGACAGGGTTCTATGTCAGACAGACCTGTAACCCAATATCCCTGAATTTTGGAACATTTCTACCACTGCTTGTGTAGTAAATATTTCCTATTGCACCTCTTCCCCAGTGCTCTAGTGTAATCCATAAACTAACCTAAATACAAAGACTACATGATTCAGGGAGTGTGAATAAATGGCCAGGTGGTGTAATGTTATTCAGAATATTTGTACATGTATTTTTTCATTTTTGTATAAGTAATAGTGTTTGAGACTCTAACCAAAACACATATGTCTGCATTTGATAAAGCCTTCAGTGATAATGACTATAATTAGGGTTAAATAATCCTTCCGGCATTTGCATGTATTCAGGCCGAAACAAAAATGATTTATTGATGGTGTCTTGTATAACCTGGTATCTTCATTAGGTGGTGTATGCCAAGGCAGGTTTTTACTTTATACTTAAATTGTTGTTATTTAAACAGAGCAAAGTGCAGATGACACATTACTGATGTAGACTGTTCTTACAAAAGATACTGTACATTATGTTAATACATGAATCTTTGTTTTGTTTAACGTGATTTGTGGCAACACATGTAAGTAAATCAATATGAAATGTATTGAATTGTATATACCTGTACCTGGTTTTATTCAGTTTAAAACACATCAATGAAATATGATATACATGTGTTATTTTGAGTCATGTAGAGAATGGAACACATGTTACATTGAAGTTACCTGCTTACAAATACTTTTTTCTTCATGTTCATTGTGAATTAGGGACTATGACTGAATGCCATCTATAATGTGATGGAAAAAGACTTGGATCCCCTTTTCCGGGATTTTCCTCACAATTGGATTGAGATTTTCTTATAATTTTCCATCATATTCAGTATACATGTATTTGCCTCTTGACCATATTTTAGCATTTCCAAGGTTTTAAGACATCATTATTTTGTTTTGCCTTTTAGTAGCTAATTAAATCAGCAAGCTCCGCTATTGTATCCAAGTTAGCAGAATCATGTTTGCATATGCTGGTTGTCATAGATACTCTTACAGGTTCAATCAGCTCTGTCTCATGCAACCTACTCAACGAGGTGAGTTGCCAAGAGGTTTTGTTTGGCACACAAAGGACAGCCAGAAATCTTGATTTTAACAGTGGTACTCTCTAACTGGTGGCATGCACTCGTTCATTTTGTAATTAATGTGGAAAAAAAGTGGCATGCTATGTAAAATAGGTTGATGCCACCTGTCTTAAGATGGCTGTTTTTTTTTGCAATGGTAGTAAACTTTTCCAAATCTTGTTTTCCTATGAAAATAAACAATCAAACCTCCTTGTCATGATGTGGATGTGCCAAGAAATGGTTACTTTGGCAACCGAAATGAATGTGGCAATAACTCCTTTTCATATTGCAGAGTTTTGTTAAAAGTTTCATGACAAAAGTTTGAACTTTCTTCTGACAAGATTTTTTCCAAGCCATGTGCAAAGTTACCTTTCATACAAAATAGATTTAGGGACATTAAATGGTATGGGCTTGATTTAGGGTGATTCATAATTATAAATAATTATAATGTCTGCACATCAGATTTAGGATATTGACCCACTGAGGGGCTTTGAGCTTTGAGGAGAAATTTGGGATGATGATGTTAGACTAGGAAATGAATTTAAAAAATATTGAGAGCATGCAGGTATGCAGATTGTAGTTACAGTTATCAAGAAAACCAGTGGGAGTACCATCAATGGCTTTTTGTGCTCTGTCATGTTATATGGGATCATGTATGTGGGCTCAAGTGCATTGTTTGACATTGCTATCATTGTGTCATTTTGATGCCAAAACTTTTTTATCCAGATCTTAGATTATTCTTTTTGAAAATTGTATCCTCCCAACTCTTAGATTTTCATGCAGTTTAGAAAGCATAAAACAGATATTGCTATTTTGTTTCATTCAAAAGATAAAGAAAAATTATAATTTAAACTGTTGTAACATACTGATGTCACAAGTAAAGATTGTGTGTTATTTGACATGTGTTCTTGAAATTCTGGGAAATATATGTGAGTTAAGATACGCTAATAATCTGTCACGAATCAGAGACACACATCATTTCTTGTTTGTTTGGGTCGCAAAGCCCATTTTATCCTGTCTTGCCTAAGGACAGAATAGCCATCCTGGCCTGGTCAAATAATAAAACCCAGTACTCCTTCATAGGACTCAGGTACACTGTTGCTACTACATCCATTATGACAAGACAGTTGTTGGAAAGAAAGGGAGAGAATGTCTTAACAAGAGTCTCCTGTAAATTCTGGAGAAAATATTAGTTGTACCAATTATAGGTAACCCTTCATAAGATTGGTACAGTTGCAAATATTGAGAACACAAGCATTTCCATTTATTTAAACATTCCTCAGTCATTGGTGAACTCTTGAATGAACTTTGCTCAAAACATGCACATTTTAGTCACACAAGATGTAGGAGGAATAAGTTTGTTTTACTACAGTATGCGTTTAGTCATTGTTATCTCCCCTACTCTTGATATTGCTGTTGAATGCTGCATTCATTTTTGCAAGGCTTAACTTAGTACAGTCAAGATGAAGAATAGGATTTAGATACTTAACTGAAAGAATGATATATTAATTAATTAAATAATGACAATAGCAATGACATGGCAATAGGAATGATATGACTGATAATGACATGACAATGCAAATGACATGACAATTGCAATGATATGGCAATAGCAATTATATGACAATGCAAATGACATGACAATGCAAATGACATGACAATTGCAATGACATGGCAATAGCAATGATATGACAATGCAAATGACATGACAATGACATTGATATGATAATGCCAATGACATGACAATAGCAATAACATGACAATAACAATTTTCAATTCATCATTCAAATAGACTTGTTGAGAGGTTTGATTACAGTATTTCTTGCATGATTAAACCATGGTACCAGATTAAGAAAGTTGGAAATAATTAGGGATGACATTATTATTCGTTGAATATATTCATTGTAATATAATTGATAATATTTTCTAACAATAAGGTGAATGAGATTATCGCTGTTTAACCATGATTGTGATCTGTCTTTTTTGCATGCTTTGTATGAATTATATTTAGAGAAAAAATTATTATATGGCCAGTTCTTTTAATTTTTCTGAAGTAAGTAAAAATTTTAAAAGTTTTTTGTACCAAAGCTAAGAGGGAACAAAATAGTTTAAATTTAAAATAGTTTAAATTTTGATGGATTAATTATGTATAAAGAATTACAGACATTATGGTCATGTGAAATATATTTTTATAGACATTAAGGTTGTGTGAAATATTTTTTTTATAGATGTTATGGTAGTTTGATACATTTTTTATAGACATTAAGGTAGGGTGAAATATTTTTTATAGACAGTATGGCTGTGTGAAATATTTTAAATAGACATTATGGTAGTGTGAGATATTGTTTATAGACATTATGGTAGGGTGAAATATTTTATTTATAGATGTTATGGTAGTGTGATATATTTGTTATAGACATTAGGGTAGTGTGAAATATTTTTTATAGACAGTATGGTTGTGGCAAATATTTTTTTTATAGATATTATGGTACAGTAAAACCTGTCTTAAGAGACCACTGCTATGAGAGACCACATGTTTTGAGAGACCAGAATTTCCATGCACAGATTTATTCATTATATAGTATTATGACCTGTTATGAGAGACCACCTGTCTTGAAAAACCATTATTTTTTGGCAGAGGGGGTGGTCTGTCAAGACAGGTTCGACTGTAGTGTGAAATATTTTTATAGACATTATGGTAGTGTGAAATATTTTACAAAAAATATTATGGTGTGAAATATTTTTTTACAGATGTTATGATAGTGTGAAATATTTCTTTATAGACATTATGGTAGCGTGAAATATTTTTTTATAGATGTTATGGTAGCGTGAAATATTTTTTATAGACGTTATGGAAGGGTGAAATATTTTTTATAGATGTTATGGTTGTGTGAAATTATTTATACAGTTTATGAAAATCATTACGACCAAGATATAAGCTTTACCTTACTTAGCCATGAGCCACTCAAGCTTAGGATCCAGTTATTTACTTTAATTTGATCTTTCACTTCTTAGAAGCAATGGATTCAGTTAGGCTCCATTGCAGTCTGCTAGTTGTTCTGATATGTACATAACGTTTTTTGTTATTTCACACACCAGAAGTTAATTAGTCAAATTGTAATGTATATACTGCCCATTAACACCATAAAGATGGCATAAAATTTAATTGTTTAATTTAGCAACCTGGTGCTGGTCTAAAAGATACATTTATTTCCATCAAGAAGCAAAAGAATACACTCTTGTCAAACATAGATAATATTGTCTATCAAACATACTGACCATGCATGGATATTTTACTCTGTCTATACAGGCTTGAAGAAAGGAACATGTTTAGCTGATGATTCAAACTGGATTCAACGGTTTTGGTGGCCTAGTTGTTTATCGTGTCTGCCGCAGATGCAGGAGGTCGTGGGTTGGATCCCTGGCAGAGTCATACCAAAGACTACAAAAATGGCATTAACAGCTGCCTCGCTTAACACTCAGCATTAAGTGGTTATTGTTAGGACTGGTCAGCCTGGTGTCAGGATAATGTGACTGGGTTGGACATCATGCTACATGTCTGCGGCATGATGCCCCAGTGCTAGACATCACTATAAACCGCTTCACTGCAGACATCATAGCCATATAACTGAAAAACTGTTAAAGCTACGTTAAAAATCCTAAACAAACAAAGAAACAACAAAATTTGGGTGGGATACTCTAACGTCTGCAGTTAGAATGGGTTTTAGTTTCAGCTTGTCTGGGAGAGAATATATTTTGCACTTACCTACATGATATGGTGAAAGTTTTTTTATTTTTTCAGACCTCCTGCCATATTCTTGTTTTTGGCAGGATTATAGTCTAAAACAGGGTATTTTGGTTTTCAAGTTGAAATGGCACTACAGCATATAGCATACAGTTTCAGCATACCACCCTAGTGGTCTAAGTGGTTAGAGTCATTGCCTTGAATGGGGGAGGTCGCAGTTTTGAATCCTGGCCGAATCATACCAAAGACTTATAAAATATGGTACTTGTCAGCGCCTTGTTTCAAGCTGAACTGACAATAATATATATAGCATACAGTTTTTAACAGACTGCCCCAATGGCTTAAGTGCTTAGAGAATCTGTCTTGGATGTGGGAGGTCTTGGATAGGAACCCCCATTGAGTCATACCAAATACATATAAAATATGGTACAATCGTTTGCCTGGGTTGGCACTCAGCATTTGGAGGTTACTGTTAAAACTGGTTGATAATTTTACTGGGTGGGACATGTTGCCATATGTCTGTAGCATGATGCCTCACTGCTAATCATCACAATAAGCTGCCACACTGCAGACGTTATGGTATTATGACTGAAAAATTGTTAAAGTTATGTTCAAAATTCCAGTCACAACACAAATCACAGTTTTAACAACATATCAACTTCTCTAAATTATGTACACTATCACCCTTTGATATGATGCAAAAGGGTTGGTAGTATGTGGATGGAATTAGATATTGTGATAATGTAAAGCAATGGTCAGAAAGAATGGGGAAAGGGACCTATTTATGGTGTTACAAGTCTCTGGTAAATCTAATCCATGACCTTTCTAGATAAGCACAAGAAATTATAAATTTTAATTTTTTTCCCATGTGAGTTTGAGAGAAGGTATATTGCAGATTTATATATCCTAAATCTGACCTGAATAGCAGAAATAAAAAAGATGCTTGTGTCCTTGTGAATACATTAGTCTAGACAAGGTCAACATCATTGTCAGTCTAATTAATGCCTCACTTTTGCATGGATTGCTTCAGATTTCCATTAAGGGGTGATCAAATGAGCAGGGCTAAATTACCATTTGCTTGTATCTGATCATAGAGACTTTAGTGAATAAGACATTTTAATCAAATGTCTGGCATGAATATGGTAATCTGAGCTTTGGGGGACTTTGGAAACTTGCTTTGTATGTCTGGAAATGCATTTTGCTTTCTGTTGATTTCCCAAGGTACCAGTACAGAGTCTCTATGTCACATTCAGAATGATAGTAGACAGTTTAAATGCTAAAAGTCAAAGAATTAAAATCAATACTTTGTGTCTTTGGAATGTCCTTGGAATTTCAGGAACTCTTTAACTCAGTTTTCTTGGTAAATAATTTCCATTCCATCAGAAGAGGCGTCTTTGTGTTTTAACTTTGAAGTCAGTACATTTGCTGCAAGAAGAAATTTTGCTTTAGCATTATAGAAAAATATATTGTTGTACAATTATTAATATTGATTATCAGTTGTATCCTGAATATATGCGACATTTATATCATTTAATACATTTAGATTTATTTTTAACTTTCTTAATTGTATCTTTTCATTTTATAGAATATTTCATAACATACTTTGGATCCTTTGTAAAGACTTGTAATACATTTATAAAATCCATTTCTGTGTTTAAATTGCATGTACATTGTAGTTCAAAGGTTGTATAAGAAAGGTTTATCAGAATGATTTAAACATTTTTCTTGAGATCAGTAAAACATTCAGTAAAATTGTAGGATAAACTACAACCTTCAATCAGTCAGAGATAAGGTATTATTATTTTAAGGTATTATTTTTTTAGTTTTGAACCAAGACAGTTAAAAACAATTACACTTTTAAATGTATTATACAAATTAGCATCAGTATGTATAACACAAAGAGTAAAAATGGCGTTCAAAACAATAATATCAGAATAACAGATAGTATTCATTAAAGATAGATACAGTTGGGATAACATTAGAATAATAACTGATCTAATTCATTGGTCAGAAAAATATAATATTCCTGTGTGAAGTTTTTTAAAATTGATTTTTAAAAAAAAAACATTATTGTCATGGAGTTTTCTGGAAAAAGTTAAAGAGTATTTTAGTTTTGGGAATTCTAAATGAAAATGAATTTAGATATTTATATCAAATATATCTGCAACAGTTATGCAGAGCATTTTTTCTATAAGATTTCTGGTAGTAAGACAAAGTGATGTTATCTCACCATACATGTTAATACTTTGTGTAGAAATATTGTGAATTCTTTTAAAAGGTAGTTGCTTGGGGAAGTAAACATTGTGCGGATCATGGGATGGAGTATGTGAAAAAACTAAAAAATAGTAAAAATCCTTTTTTGGAAAGATGTATTTTGTGCTCGGATTAAATTCAATGGAAAAAAAAGTGCATTCTATAGATGAACTGTATCTGGCAGAAGTAAAATAATAATGTCACAGATACAATTAAAAGATCCAGAAAAAAAAACAATTTGCTCTGATTCAGTTACTTCACCCACTTATACTGACCCAAATTAGTGCATTATTAAAAATCCAAATGGGTTTTAAAATATGAATAAAACCATTAATAATAATAATAATAATAATAATAATAATAATAATAATAATAATAATAATAATAATAACAACAACAACAACAACAACAATAATAATAGCACTTAAATCAAGACAAAATTGAGAATTGATGTTTTTTTTAATTGTAATCCAGAGAAATAGAAACAGATTTACATGATTGTATTTAAAAGCACCAAGAGACTCTAAAATTTCAGTATAGAATACTTCATAGAATTGTACTTGCAAAAGGCTAAACAAGACAGCTGTAATACAAAATAATTTATCCAGTTTTTGAGAAGATTCCAGAAGAGACCATTCAACATTTATTTTTGGAATGTTATAAAATTTACGAGTTTTGGTCAATCCTTTCTGAATACTTAATGCAAAATGCTGTGTATGTGTGTGTCTGTGTGTGTGTGTGTGTGATTTGGATTTTACATTGCTCTCAAACAAATTCAGTCCTATCATTATGTCTACAGTGTGGCAGTTTATAGTGATGTCTAGCATTGTGGCATCATGCTGCAGCCATACAGAATGATGTCATGCCCAGTCACATTTTCCTGACACCAGATTGATCAGTCCTAACACTGACCTCTTAAGGCTGAGTGCCTAGAAAGGCAGCTGTTAGTACCATTTTTGCAAGTCTTTGGTATGACTCGGCTTGGATTTCGAACTAACGACACATGCATCCGAAACATATGCTGTAACCACTAGGCCACCAGAATGGTCATATATCTAGCTTTTGGGAAAAAGAAAAAGAGACCATTTAACATTTGTTTTTGGAATTTATTCATAATAATGAGTTTTGGAAAAACTTTCTGAATAATTAATGCAAAATACTAGAATACAGGTTGAATTCTTTTTTTGGTGACACATCAGAAAATTGTATTACTAAAACTCGATATATGTTCAACCAGTTAAACAAAAATAAGATGAATTTGCAAGATCTGATTAAAAGTTATAAATTGTTTCATCTTTCTGAGTTCTTATCACAAAATAAACAAATTAGTTCAATACATATTGAGTAGAATCTTTTCCTACAATATAATTAATTATTACAACATCTGCTCTCTCTATTAATTTCACCTGGGCTTCATATTTTTGGCAGAGAGAACAAAACAAAATAATCAATGTTTGTATTACATATTTATTAATCATTTGCTTCTCCTGAATTTGTCCTTCATTAATTATAGTTAGGAAATTGACGTTTGTTTTACTGCCTGAAATCTTCAGTCCTTTCTGCAATAACATAATTAGAGCTTGTGACCTGCCAGTGGTCTCGGAATATACTACAGTCTTGTAGATTAAAATTTAAACATAACACAGATACACATAGAGATGTAATGTGTGTGTCATTTGGATTTTTAATGTAGCTTTAACAATTTTTTGAGTCATATCACTACAATGTCTGCAGGGGCCCCGAGTGGCCGAGTGGTCTAAAGCGCTCACCATTACGGATCACTGCCATCTCACCTCTGTCTGCATGGGTTCGAGTCTAACATTCGGCTAATGCAGTTATATGAGAAAGCTTGCCAGTATCTTCTCATGGGTCGGTGGTTCTTTTGAGGTTTTTCCCAGGTTCTTCCTCCTCCAATAATACTGGCCGCCATATATAGCCTATCGTATGCTGAAAAATGGCGTTAAACCCTACAATAACAACAACAACAACGATATCTGCAGTGTGACAGTTTATTGTGATGTCTAGCACTGGGGCATCATGCTGCAGACATGTAGCATGATATCCCACCCAGTCACATTATCCTGACACCAGGCCAACCAGTCCTATCATTGACCACTTAATGCTGAGATCCAAGCAAGGAAGCTATTAGCACCATTTTTGCAAGTGTTTGGTATGACTCGGCCAGGGAACGAACCCATGATCTCCAGCATCTGAGGCAGATACTCTAACCACTAGGCCACTGGAATGGTACAGAGATGCAATGAAGTCCTCCAATATATACTTGCTTATGAGTTGAGTCTGACTGTAAACAACTTTGACAGTGATAAGTCCTTTTGCTTAAAATGTGTTAAAAAAAATATACAATATTTAAAACATTATATAAATTGTCAATGTAATATATCAAGTTTAAAAAGGACTGGCTTTTGATGACGATTAAAACATCATAAGTATTTACATTTATATATGAAAGGCACCTTATTACATAAAAATAGATGTGATTTCAAGGGATATTGGTTTTGAGAGATTTCAGTGTAACAAAGAGAATTATTGTTTTGTACAAATTATATATTCTGTTGTTCTGGATGAATATTAGGTCTGATATTTGTAATATTTGGATAATCTACATTTTATTGGACAATCTTCATTTGTATTCAATAATCTACATTATCAGAATTCAGGATAGCGAGTTTGTTATAGGAAGAAACTATCATACTGTCAAAGGTTTGTGACATGCCCGGACAGCCATAATCCAATGCCTTGGTGTCCTAAGAAAGGCAATTAGTTCATACATCCTCAATAAGACGCTGCCAATAATGCATGGAAATGTCATTATCAACCACGCAAGCAAAGGATTTTGTGTCCCATATTGATCTGATGATGAGACCAAGCTTGTTGAAAAACTCATCCTTTTTTTCCACAGAAGTTTGGTCAATATTTATTAATACATCTTTGTCTGATAATATATCCACCCCTGTGTTTTAGCAAATTTATTAGTCTGGTCTGGCATATTCTAAATTAACTTTCCATTTATGACAAAAAGCTGCATATTCAGAGCAAACATCATTGAAAATATAAATATTTTTTCTGGGGTATCACTACTCACTATGCTGCCTGCTTCAAATTATTATCTTATTATTTCAGCTGCAAAGTAAATAATCAAAAATTAAGTTGTCAAAATGAATATATATATATAAATATAAAAACTTAAATTTAATCCTAACAATGTGTGCAAGAGAATATTTGCAAAATATTTGATGTGTTTCCGCTGTGACATAAATCTTTTGTTTGAATTCTATACAAAACTCTCTCTACATAACAGAGCCAGACATCTAATTGGCAAACTGAATGGCAGTGTGGTTGAATTAGCAGCATTTGAGAACTGGCGCTCTATCAAACAGGGAATTGCCAGTATCAGAGGACTTTTGGTTTATCAGACACAGAATTGTATCTGAGAACTGTTTGGTCTCTCAGACAGGGAATTAGTCAATATCTGTCTTGCATTGAGTTAAGGTCAGTGTTGGTGTATAAGCCTGCATATTGATCAAAGTGGACAATTCAGATTAAAAAAATGCAAAGGTCAGATTGCCCAGAAAATCATGGCTGTTAATTAATTGAGGAGAATTTGGGGATCTAAGTGTTGCTGACAGAAATTGACAATTGATGAGAAGGGGATGCTGTTATTATTTGAACACTAAAGAAACTAATTGATATAAATTTATCCATTAGAATATGACTTTATAGGGCTCAGATATTTCCAATTTATGACATTCTTATTTGGAACAGTATTATTGTTCATATATGATAAAGGTAAGTCTTGTAGAGGGCTTCTGAGAAAATTTTCCCCTTATATCCTATGTATTTTCTATGAAATTTGTGTTTGTATAAATTTGTGAAAAGTTTTGAATATGAATTCCAGTACAGTAGATTCTGGTTAATTGGAACATATTGGGACACTTTGGTCCAATTAAGCGGCTGCCTCAATTATGCAAATAAGTTACAGTATACAGGTATTTTTCCCTTTAAGACTTGTCATAATTAAAATAAATGGCTGCCTCGATTAGAACATGGCCCAATTAACTGGAATCTGGTGTACTAGCATTCCATTGTAGGAAAAAGTCTCCTATATTGTTAATTGTTAATTGACTCAATGGTTAATTACTAGACTCATAACTAGAAGTGTCTGGGTTCAAATCCTCTCTACACCAGGCCAGAGTGGATATCATTGTGTATATGTGTAAGACTCTTGCTTCATTTACCCTGGCATGATAGGACCTTTCATGTATTTATTTACTCATCTGGAATGTTTATATTATCTATATTTTAAAGGCATCAAAGCCAGATCTTGAAGTGAATTTTCTTCATAACATTTATGGATAATAATCCTCAGTATTTTAGTGTTGATTATTAGTAAATTGGTACACATGTCTAATGAGATACACTGGATATTTATTGCTTACACAGGCACACAAATTTCACCATCATTTTCAGGTACATATATATAAGTATAGATATAGAATTATAATCATTTTGTCTGCATGGAGAATGCTGTCCAATCAAAACATTTCCAGCATTTATTGAAATCAAGTGTATTTGCATAATGGCAGATTGAGACTTGAGCATTCTTTCACCAGAAATGGAAAAGTAATAACAGTATGAATTTCTGTTGTTTAGATTACAAAGAGATATCGTCAAAGCTGTGTTTGTGTGTGCATGCATGCCAATTAGCAGATGACTTGAATCACAACTATAAGAAGAAATTAATAGCTCAGAAAAATCAATTTGTTGCAGTCACTTCTGTTTACATGTATATTGAATATCTGGCACTGAAAACTAGTAAAGTTATGTCATAAACATAACAAGTTGCCTCAAAAGATGTTACATGATTATTGAGCTGTACAGGTTACAAGCAACATAGCAGAGGATAATTATCAGAGCCCACAACTCCACCCAAAGTGGAGATGGCAAGACAAAACTCAGAAAAGGCATATAAAGATCTATGAGAACATGATTTACTGGGATTGGGAGTAACAGCACTTATATAACATTATTATCTACCATCTGAGCTACCAAGGCGTCAAGAGACAACAAGAACACCATATTGCATCAGAATAAATATGTTGAATGGTTCCTGAGCTATAACAATGTAAAAGAGCAAACTCTCTGATGAAAATAGACAGTAGAGCCTGTTAGATCTCAACAGATTTCACAGTTATGACCCTCGGTTTCTTATAGTATGGATGGACTTGCATGCATGTATAAATTTGGTATATTTTATGTGCATCTTAGTAACTTTATATTTTTATGCAGCAAAACCTGTTTCGAAAGTCATCAGACCACCTGTTCTGAAAGACCTTATTCTCAATGCACATATTTATTGATTATATAGTGTTTTGACCTGTTATTAGAGACCACCTATCTTGACAGACCATACTGTTTTTGCTGTAGGGGTGGTCTTTCAAGAAAGGTTTACGTATATGATTTGGATCTCATTCGTTTCTGAGCTATGACCAGATGACATATTTCCTGGGCATAATGATGAACCCAGGGGTTAGTATGCATGCATGTATTGTTACAGAATGGGGTTAGTATGCATGCATGTATAGTTACAAAATGGGGTTCACAGTAGTTTCTTTTATGACCCAGGAGCAAATGTCTTGGAGGTAAAGAAAGGCAGGAGGGCATGACATCTTCCAGTCTGACCTATGTTGACACTTGTTATCTTACATAATAATGAAATTAAATTATGTACGACATGCATCTTGAGAGTTATTTGAAATTTATCACAAATGCACCCCAACTCTTTGCCCCATCCACAAGGCAGAGTCAGTCTTCCAAGCTTTGGATCAGTCTACATCATTTTTAAGAACTATCAGTTTGAAAGATTATAGTCTGAGTCTGTATTCCCGTTTGTTTGAACCCCCCTGCCGATTTCAGTAACGAAAAGCATAAACAAGATAAAAACAAGTCAATAAATCTTACTCAGTTCATTCATTGATATATAATTTCTAAACCGATTGAGATATGGGTGTCCATAACACCTTTATCGTCTGCGAATCTGATGCAAAAGAAAGTTTAATTTTCAATTTTAAAAGTTACTTTTAGTAGCTTCTTTCTTAAATTATTATATTGATTGATTTAACAAAATTAAATTAAATTGATGCTCAGGTAACGATTGTGTCATATATTCATGTCATTTCCCCTACTGTTTTCGAAAAGATCCTGCATCGGTCACCTTGGTGATTTTCACTTGTGGCACCAAAGAAAGGCTGTATTATAACGAGATGTATATTTCCTTGGCAAAATTAAATTATCGTAGGGAATATAGACGACTTGGTACAACGTGAATGAATGTTTAAGGGTCCATTTATTCAGAAATCAGTGAACCTGTTTATAAAAATTATTTTGAAATCATATATATTCATTTTTGTTGTACAGTCTGTGATTCATGAAGGAAAAATTAATCATCCATTTTGACACGGTTTACATGCATGGCTTTCTTTCCTGAATCTGTTTTGCGGACTAAGTGGTTAGAGCGACTGCTTCAGATGCGGCTGGCCGCGGATTCGAACCCGGTCGAATCATACCAAAGACCTAAAACATTACTAACAGCTGCCTCGCTTGGCGCTCAGAAATAAGAGGTTAGTGTTTTGGACTGGTCGGTCTGGTGTAAGGATAATATGATTGGGTGGGACATTATGCTACATTTCAGCGTCATGATGCCCCAGTGTTAGACATCTTTATAAACTGCCACATTGCTGGCATCGTAGCGATATGACTGAAATTCGTTAATGCTACGTTAAAAAATGCAAATCGCACACACACACACACACACACACACACACACCTGAACGTGACCAGTTGTTACCATTAATCATGGGGATGTACTATGAAGGCAAGATACTTAAAATAAATTATTACGGTTGAATTATATTTTATATTGTTATCTCGAGATTGCAGAAACTGCAACTTTCGTTTGATTTTGAATTTTGTTTTTGATGAGTTGAACCTAATTGTGTTTGTGCCCCAAAATTCTGAATTGTAATGCACTTTTACAGCTAGCAATTTAAAAATTTGATACAGTAAATGTAATAAACTCCAGCAGATCCAATCTGTTATGCAAGAATCCCATATAATTCGATATTGATTAAGCTAAAGAAATGGTACTTAATGTCTTTTATTCTGCATTAAAACTATTGGAGAAAAAGGAATTGTAAAAAAGCCACTAAAATATCCTAAAAACAAAACTAAAACAACTTAACTTGAAAACAAAATGCAATTACCATATAAAAAATAAAAATACAATTTAAAGAAGTACAACTAATGACTCATTATCACCAATCCCCCTGATGTATACTGCATAAATTCCAAACCCACCTTAACGACTCCCTTCTCGTCCAGACTACCGGAGTGATCAGGGGTCTGAATGAAAAATCAGAAGATATAGTGCTTTCTTTTGTTATGATTGGATATTTAAAGTTCGCTTACAACATATTTGTAAATGTCACTGTAATTGCAATTTAATAATAATAATAATGAGGACTTTGTATAGCGCCTAATCTTTCGAAGCTCTAAGCGCTTTACACCATCGTTAATGATATGACTACACTATAGAAAAACAAATGTCAAAAAACAATGAAATTGGAAAACATAAAAAACATGCCGAAAACATATAAGATACAAAACGCAATTAGGTCTCTAAGTTTGTCCCTGCAGTCGAACAGGTGAGTTTTAAGAGCAATCTTAAACGGGACCACTGTGTCATTATGTCTAATTTCAATGGGCAATTCGTTCCACGTCGCCGTGCCCTGATATGCAAAAGAACGTTGTCCATATGACTTTGTTTTCACCGTGGGAACAATGAGTATACGATTGTCAGAAGAAGAGCGTAAGTATCTAGCTGGTGTATACACATGTGTGAGACTAGATAGGTATGTTGGACTGGAGTCTTTCAGCGAAACATAGCACAGAGAACACATTTTATGTTTGATTCTGTATCGAATTGATAGCCATTTTAGGCTACAGAGCAGTGGTGAGGTGTGCTCTGATCGAGGTACTCTAAAGATGATCCGTGCAGCTGTGTTTTGAACTTTTTTTGAAGTTTCTGTAGTAAATATTGTGACGAACCAGACAGAATTGAGTTACAATAGTCCAGTCTTGAAAGTACTAATGAACACACAAGTGTTTTAGTGGCATCAACTGAAAGATATTTATGAATGAAACTGATGCGTCTCAGTTCAAGATATGCAGCATTGCATATGTTCATGACATGTTGGTGCATTGTGAGAGTACTGTCTAGAGTGTCGCCTAGGTTTCGTACTGACTCTGTGAATTTTATGTTGGTGTTGCTGATATTTATTGTCTGAGGTAAAGGATGTGAATGAGAAAGTCTTTGTGTTGTGATCAGAATAGCCTCAGTTTTATCATCCTTCATCTTCAGCTTGTTACATGTCATCCATGATTTCACATCAGAAATGCACCTCTCCTCCATGGATGGTAGCATCAACTTCAATTGGGTGGCTAGACTTGTATATTTGGGTGTCATGAACATACAATTTGTACAACACTGGTTGATGATCTATGACACTTGAGAGCGGCTTCGTGTATATAATGAAGAGAACAGGTCCAAGAGCAGATCCATGTGGAACACCACAACATACGTCAACTGGGCTGGAATGTATTCCATTTGCATATATAATGTGTGTCCTCTTCACTAAGTAGGACTTGAACCACTGTAAGGCTATATTCTTAATGCCAAATACATGTTGGAGACGGTGAAGTAATATATCATAGTCTGTTGTGTCAAATGCTGCAGATAAATCCAGGAGAATGAGGACTGTAATCCTTCCATTATCCAAAGCAGAGAGAATGTCATTAAATACTTTCAGAAGAGTAGTTTCCATATTGTGACAAGGACGATATGCAAACTGTACATTGCTAAAAAGACTGTTTGAATTCAAATGAGATACAAGTTGGGTTAGAACAACCTTTTCTCAGATTTTCGATATGAATGGGAGATTAAAAACTGGGCGGTAGTTCTTTAAATCATTATGGTCAAGTGTTGTTTTTTTCAGCAGAGGCTTTACGATGGCAGTTTTGAAAAATGATGGGAATTCTCCCGATGACAGAGATATATTAATAACATCAGTTAATGAAGGCAATATTGGGTCTAAACACTCAAGCAGCAGTGATGTCGGAATAGGATCAAGTTCACAAGACTTTGGTGCACTTTTCATCACGATTGTCCGTACTAAATCAGTAGAAACAGGTTCATATGCTCCTAATGGTTGTCGCTGAAATCTGCATCATAACTTATGGTGACGAGTCAGTTGAAATTGTGCTGTCAAGCGAATCTCTAATGGTTGTACTTTGTCACGGAAGAAATTTGCAAATTGGTCCGGAAGCACTGCTGGAGAGAAGGTTGTTGGAAGTGGTGTACATTTGTTCCTTGACAATAGTTTGTTAGTTATCTCGAAGTGCTCTTTGCAGCTGGAACTCTCCGTGATCTTAGTGCTGTGATAGGATAATTTGGCTAAATGGACTATGTTTGTGACGTTCTTCTTAGCGGCTTTATAGATTTGTTTATGAATAGTGAGTCTGGTGGAAAGTCAAAACCTCTGCTTTTCGGCGATGTCTTTTAGCAGTGCGAAGCTGGTCCCTAACACTGCTATACCATGGAGAACACTTTTTTTTTTATTGATACTCTGCATTTGGTGACTGTGGCATGTTTTTCAAGCAATGAACGAAGGCGGTTATCAAGTTGTTCCGTTGTTGCATGTAAGACAGTTGTTAGGTTTTCTTGGATGTCACGCATTAATTTTGTTCTATTTATCATACGGAGGTTTCTCTTAGTAACAAATAGAGATGGAGGGTTAGGGACTGATACGTCGAGATGGCATACAATGTAGAAGTGATCCGATGCAAGTTCGTGGGATACAAGGGTGGATTGCAGAATATTATCATCAGGTCTATAAAGAAACCAGTCTAAAATGTGACCAAGTTTATGGGTGGGTTGGTTAACTGACTGTTTAAGATTGAAAACATCTAGTAGATTTGACGTGTATGTTTTTTCTTTATGGTAATGACATTTAAAACCCTGCTTTGCGACTCAAACTAAGAATAACACCTTCTTGCTGATGTTCATCCTCTCTCAATGACTCCTAGGGGTGAAAGCTAATGATGTAATACCCCTTATAAATGGTTCCTCCCTTCCAGATACCAAGTGATGCAAAGTATATATATATATATATATATATATATATATATATATATATATATATATATATATATATATATATATATATATATATATATACCTTCATTGCAGATCCCCATCTCACCGAAGTGATCGCAGCCATGCAGGCCAAGACAAATTCAATAACCCAAAGTGTAGTACTATACATTTCCGAAGTCGGACAAGTAAATGTTGCAAGGCGCTAGTCCCGGATAGAAACTTTTTCCTTTTTTTAAAAAACAAGTTGGTTTATCTGCCTTCTGCCCGCTTGGCTTACCAAGTGTTTAAATCTTCCTCTATGTATCCAATCACACACGTTCTTTTTAAGTGGTCATTGATAATCAAATTAGCACCTAATCAAAACACATAAAACAAACAAATATGGCATGATTAATTAGCAGTGCTTTAGACAACCTTGATATGCTACGTTTGCTCAACACATACAGAAGAAGACATCGCCATTGGATTTCTTCAATCGGCAGTCAGTGGAAAAGCGCTTTATGACAATAACATTAGCTTCTTGGTAATGTAGGTCAAAGACCAATAATGCTACAGTTACACGACAATATTGTAGTGAGGCAGAGCTTCAAATTGCAAATAGATTTAACACTGTGAGGTAAAAAGGACAGACAAAATATAGACATATATGTAGATGATAAAACAGAACCAACATTATTATAGCTACATAGTTGTGCTCTTCCGTTAGGTAGAGAAATAGATAAACAAAGTATTTTTTTTTAAAAAGAAAACAATTTTGTTACATGTACATTTGACTCTTCTTTGGAATGGTGACACTATTTATTGTTTGAGTTGAGATAATAGGATATGGTTGTTTGACTTCATTAGCGAATAGATTTCTACATACAGGTGTTTTTGCTAAAAATTTCTGGTATGAATCTGTTTCTAAGATCTATATCTAAAAGGTACAGTAAAATAAAGTGATATTCAGCTTCTATTTCGCTTTTATCACAATGCATACATATTAGTGGATTTGGAGGGGTTGTTCTCCTCTATAGTTAAATTATGAGTGGAACAATGGATTCTACGGAATGCATTTTTTAGATGGATATGTAAATTATTGGTTGCATAAAACCGAAGGAAAACATATTCATAACATATACTACAGTTATATGCCTTGTGTGATTTATTTACAGCTGAATACGTTTTCATCTCCTACACCATTTGCATACCATCTCTAGCCAAATCCTTATCTAAATAGTATGTCTTTAAATTTCGAAACCCTTCTAGCTGGACCAGATTTTTCCATTTCTTTCAGAATAATAAAAAATTGTCTTGGACATCGCTTATCACCCATTCTAATCAACCTAATCCAATACTTGACCCGTTTACAATATTGTATGTCTCGGAAGGTTTAGAAGTCCTCTACAGAATAGTGTATCTTAAATTCAATTGTATGTGAATTTTCACACACCCAAATTGCAGATATGATCATAGCACCAAATAGTTTGAAATCTTTAGTCAAGGAAAGTTTGCCTAACTTATTTTGAATAAAATTCACTGAATGTAGAAATGCTCTAATTGCGAGTTCTTTCTTTGCTTTCGCCAATTTAAGTCTAGGGGTGAAATATAATCCCACGAGTTATACCCAGATACGGTTTGTATTGTTTACCTTTATAATACCACTTCTCGATACTCCTAAAAAGGTTTACTGCTTCTGAATACAATAATTTATAATTTTAGTTTTATCGAAATTAACACACACTCCACCGTTTTCAGAAAATGTGTCGACAATATTAATTGCCATTGTAAAGAACCTACCATGTCAGCGCAGTTTAAAACGTCAACCAGCATTAAAGAGCACAACAATGTCAGATGTTTCTTGCCTAATAAAGATATCACTTTGATACTTTTGTCGGAGGTCTGATACTAAAGAATTGATAAATAAACTAAACAGAAGAGGGTGTAGTGTGCAGCCTTGTCTGGTGCCAATATTACAGTTGAAGCGTTCTTTGTATTGTCCTTTTTTCTGCATACGTTGAGTTTTGTACATCGAGTCTAGAACTTGACTGAATCCCCTTTCCACCGATACTTTTGTTGACTAAGCAAGTCAGTACAATTATTTGATCAAGATAACTAAAAACCTTTACTTTGAAATTGCACAGAGAGACAATAAAATCGACCTTTTATTTACTCAATTATTTTTAAACATTGCTTGAAGCGAAAAATATTATATATTGCTGAATATTTGCGGAATGCTGCCTGTTCTTCAGTTATATTTTTAGCTTGGCACAACTGAATGAGTTGTTGGTTTAAAATACTGGTAAAAATCTTAATCAGGGTATCAGTGATAGTGATAACCCCTGTAATTCTTATGGAAATTTGAAGAACCATTTTTTTGTCTAATGGGAAGATAATGCTTTTGTGAAAAAACTTTATCAACATAAGAGTTCGTTTATTTTATGGATTTTCTTATTAACAGTAATGGGTCTTTAATTGTTTTTTAATTAATGATACAGAAGATCGACTTTGACGAGCGTTTGAAAAGGGCTCAGGAGAGAGTTATTTTTGGAGTTTAAGGTCTAAATTTGTCAAATGATCACTTTAAAGGAAGTAGTTGTTAAACGAGGTGGTCTTTACTATGTGTATCAAATGTGTTTATTAAATATTTTGGCAAAGAAGGTCATAATGAAATGAGGCTTAAAATCATGCTTTGATTGGTCTAGGGAGAAAGTAGTGAAATAGTTCTCTGTAGTTGTTATTTGAGTTGTATTTATATTTGTTTGTTCTTGTCAAACACCGCAATTTAGTTTCATTAGTTACCAACATTTACAGTTGGTCTTGAAATAGATGGACGTTGACTGAGTAATAGTTAATTGGATTTATATAGATTCACATGCACCCGCGGACGTTTGTGAACTCTGATGTTTTCAATTCTTAAGTCGGGGATTTGATTTTACAAAACTATATTTCTGAGCTCAATACTGGTAGCTTTTAAGTAGTAGTACGAAACACTTAACTTCATCAGTCTTTTTAGTTAATTTCATTTCTTTCTTTCTTTTGTTTGCGGGGGGGGGGGGGGGGGAGGGGTCTGCGGGTGAATGTGTACTACGTCGTAATTATGACGTATATTCTTCTTCTTCTTCTTCTTCTTCTTGTAACATATGTTTACTATATAAAATTAAGCTACAAAGCTTCAAAACATTTTTATAGAGCACGTTTGTCGTTATACTTGCGAGCAGATACTGTGCATTTTGTACGAAAACAGACTTAAAGAATTTATAGAAAGTGTTTTATAAATTCGTAATTTAATCTCGCTTATTGCCCGTTTAAATGGGCTGTATTTTGCAACATGCATTGCTCTTTTCGTTGATTTTCTAATAGGGCCTGACATTTATACCGCATATTTGCATCATTTGGTTTTCCTCAACACTTCATGCCATATAAAAGCACAAGGCAGGAAATTAATTTTCCCAAGTGTTTCTTTTTGTTATCCGTAGCAGCAGTTACTTATTGTGTATAGTCCATTTTAAATGTCTTCGTTCAGATGGCATTTGTCATTGAACTAAAACATAAAATGAAATTAACTTTTGGGATATTTCATATTTTTGCTTTAAATACTAACATCATTTCGTAGTAAGTAGATCGATGTTCAAATGTTAACATTGTCATGGTCTAGATTGTGCGTCACATTCTGGGTTCAAGAATAGTCTTACTGCTCCCTTAAATGTTTAAATCTGTATTACTTGCAGACGCGTTTCCCCAAATTATAAAGCCGTATTCCAGACGTATGTCATTATATAATAAACTGTATGAGAACCACGTATTCTATGTAGTAAATTGAGATCTGAACATGTACTGTAGCCCATCTCTTTAATGCAGTCGATGGGAGCCATAAACCATACCGCATTATTGTCAGTTCATATTACAAGGAAGTTATATAATTTCGGTGGAGTCCATGACCGTACTCGCATTATAACAGAAACTGTGTTATAATGAAGGTCGTTGTAGTGAGAGGATGTTCTGTAATCAATTTGCTCCTTCCGGTTATGCATCCTATCAAACAAGGTATATTTTCGCAATAAAAAAGGAATGTTTTTTATGATTGCCATCGATCCACTGAATATACTCTGATTCATTTTTCTTTAAAAATAGGCCAAAACACAAATTCCTGGCTGATCAGCAGTAATTTTCCACATTAATCTTCGGAGTATTTGCCACAGGAAATGGAAGAAAAAGCAGATCAATATATAAATCTATCTGTACAATGATTTTTTTTCTCTACGCTATAGGGCAACAACAATCATCCAGTGGGAACAAATCCTTATTAGAAAATAATTTATTTGAAAGGGAAACAATAATTGTATTATATAAACTATAGGAATACAATAACATACCGTGTTCCTTCGATGCAAAAATAATCTGTATACTACAGCTATACGTTAAGAGCAGGTAGGTTCTTAGATCATGAGAAAGAGTTTGAACCTTCTTTTGTTATTTCTGCTTCGTTTCACAGACGTTTAGATTTTAGATAATGTGAACAAACTGGTTTACTTTTAATACTTGATGATAATGCTCCACCACATGCGTCATCCAGAAATTAAGATTCTTTATTTTAAAAAATCGATCTTATTTCTTCGAAAAATGTAAGAACGATTGACAAATACCTCTTGAGTGTGTGGTGAAAATGATAGGAAAATTAAACTTTAAATATTGAAGTTATTACGTTTTGAAATGGTATGCTGTACGGTACAAGTCACAGAGGTAGTGTGTCACTTATTTATGTCCAGTCTGTTTCATCTCAAAACGAAGCAGCTAGCGCAGAATATCAAACTAACGTCTTGGACTTGCCTGTTAAACACAAATGTGTCTTATGTTTGATCGATGTGAAACCCGTGTTTGGATTATTAGTAATTGTTATGTTTTATCTGTGTCTTTGATAAGGAAAAATAAAATCTCATTCAAAATCTAAGCCATATGTGTGTGTGTGTGTGTGTGTGTGTGTGTGTACGTACACGCACACAAACACACACAGACGCGTTTTTGTTTAGATCAACAGTTTCTTGTGCCTGTAGGATATAGAATGTTATACATTTACCTACATGTATCAGATTCATCCATGAATCAAAAGGGGATTGATTCCCACATTGTAGTCTTTCATTATGTATTTTCCTCATTTTGTGTAGGGCTTATTTCTCCTTCATTTTCCTATTTATTTGACGTATACTCATGTTTTAAAACATTTAAAGTAAATCTTTAGTCACATCATGTAGAGTCATTGTCTGGATCTGACTGAATTTGTTTGTCTGCAGTGTTTGCTTCTTGCATGCCTACACGATCCGTTAATGATGCTTTAAGATGGTTTTCAGCTGTCCTTTATCAATCCTGCCTATTCCGTATAGTATTGCTGGAGCTCAATATGTACTTTGAAGTTTAAAAACATCTCTGTTCTGTTTGAAAAGAGTTTTGAGATGGATGTCCTTCGATATTTTACAATATTTTATTGCATACAGTGAACTGCCCAACCTGAAGTAGATTCAGAAATACAATTTCCCTAATACGTCAGCAGATTGAAGCTTGTAATGTTTGCTTCATGAACTTCGATCGGCTGTGTCCAAATGCATATTTAATTGGTTGACAAATCCGGGACTTTGTCGTTCGTAGTTGGCTGCCATTGTTACATTAGGTTAAATATGGTACGCAAAACCCATGTTGGATTATTAGTAAATGCTTTTTTTTTACCTGAGTCTTTGAGAAAGAAAATATTCAAAACCCAAGTCAGATTTATAATACCTTAAGTGGCCCTTTTATGAAATTTCATCTGCAAAATTGTTGATTATCCTTGGGTTAAGATACCTAAATCCAACTGGCAATGCTGATCTTTTGTGTTTGGCAATGTTCATTTTTTTTATTGGCTCCAATTCAGTTTATTGTAAAAGAAGATCAAATGGTCCAATTAGCCCAGAAAAGAAGTGTTAATTAGTTGCCAGCACCACTCCAGACATCAGTATGGATATGTATCGATTGCTAATACAATACCCGCTCATTATAACGGTATCCATTTCACCATTGAGTATAACAGCCAAATAGTGAGACTGCCCTTATAATGAAGAACACACACACACAAACACACACACACACGCGTACGTACGTACGTACGTACGTATGTACGTATGTATGTATGTATGTATGCTTTGTAACAAGCAGGCTGTTATAATAAAGCCTCTTTAATAAAGGATTACTTGATATATGCAATTGGCATTCAGGGAAAGCCAGTAAATCGTAGCGAAGTTAATGGAAGATGATATGAGTTTAAGCAATATAAGATTAAAACAATATAAATATTAAAGTCTTCACGTTATTTATATAGTTCTTTTGCTAACTTCAGAGGAAGTAATTGTTTGCCAACGTCATTAAATGAAACACTGTTGTCATTCGGTGTTGCTAGTTTGCTAATTCGTGTCACAGTCGTAATGAAACAACATAATGTTTGAAGAATTATAAAAATTTGATTATAAATTTCTCGAATGAGTATAAAATCGACAAAATTTCTTATTCCAGCACAAATCATTATAATTAGTGAAAAACCAGCAGTTGGATTAAATGTAGCTGTAGGTGTGGTCATCCTGGTATTATATACATTAGTATATATCATGGAAGATAATTACCCCTAGGTTTCAAAGTCGCTTGCCTTGGTTTCGTTAATCATTTTGTACCTTAGGAACTGTATAAGACTTCACACGTCAATGCCAAAGCAATTAGTCAGAATTCTATTGGGATCGGTCATATGCAGTGTGCAACTGAGATTTGTTGATACGTCTATTAAACAAACGCATGATTACTTTGTGGATAACGTTTTTATTATTATTTTAAAACTCCATGAAAAGTCTCGATTTTGTGATTTTAACATTGAATACATCAGCTATCAGCAGGAAATACCAATGACGTGTTATTTAATAAGTTACGTGTTCAGAAGGCAAGGTTCTATAATGTCTTATGGATTGCTTTGTTTGATTTTCGCATTATTGGGCACCCAAATTGTCTATAATTGAGAGAGAAGCCATTAACCAATATATGTGCTTACAGCCAGGAAGTTGAAATCACTGCTGAATTATTGATTGACGTAATTCGGATGCTAGTGTTATAAAAAAAAAAGGCTCAGCTGAGAACAGTACGGTTAAATAGTACACAAATGTATCTTCCGCAGCACTCTGGCTAGTTCATTTATGTATCTTCTGCACCGCTCTGGCCAGTACATTATTGTATCTTCCGCAGCACTCTTGATGTCAGCTGTGAGCGGTAAAAGATTTAGCTGCATTTTCTTTGACTGGTTTAAAGTGTAATTTTTAGCTCAGCGCCTGACATGATTATAAGATTAGGTTCAGTTGCATGAGACTGGGAAAACGAAACCAATTACATTTAGGAATGTCGGGAGACTGGAGGATAATGGATTTGTTGAACTATGATCAGTTGATATCAGATCTTGTTGAATCATGAATGGACAGGTAAATATAAACACGTGA
The DNA here is from genome assembly GCA_030141615.1 of Unio pictorum. Lineage (NCBI taxonomy): Eukaryota > Metazoa > Mollusca > Bivalvia > Unionida > Unionidae > Unio > Unio pictorum. Next base: position 3,335,678 of record JARLTB010000200.1, read on the forward strand.
GAATGAGTTTCCTTTTGAATAGATCTGACATTTATCTTATAAAACCGTGTATTTGTAAATATGTGTAAATGTGGAAGCTACGTTTACTACAGATAGTTGCTGTTTTAAATTGTTAGTGTTTAACTTTTAGGAGGAATATAAAATTGTACTTTTATGTATTTGACATTATATATAAAGATGTTTTGTAGCTTTGTAGCATATATATATATATATATATATATATATATATATATATATATATATATATATATATATATATATATATATATATATATATATATATATAAGAAAATTAAATATATTGATCCTGTTTGCTATAGTATTTCCTTTTTTTTTATTGTTGCTTCTTTTGTTTTTAAATATTTAATTCTTGCTTATTTCGTATAGGATTTAAATTCTAGCACATTTATCATTTAAAATTGATATATAATATCACTAACCTATTTATCATCAAGTTTATTGAAATTGTGTACGCAAAGTTTAAACCTGGGGCTCTGCATGAAAATGGGAAGTTTTTTTAATGTTTTCAGTAGGAAGCTGTCATACTTTCTAGTGGAAATGTATAATTTAGATCTATAAAGTTTATATGAAAACCAGTCAGGAGAATCTGACATTAATTGTGATTCGCTAGCATTTAAATTTAAAGAGAAAACCTATTAAATTGGGGACACAGTTTTAAACCTTTAGTGTCTTTTTAAAGGTAGTCTGTTTTGTGCATTCAGCTCTTAATTCTTAGCGCCAAATAATTTGGTTATTTATGTTATGTCGCCTGATAAGATGCATAATAGCACTGGAAGCTCTTGGAGAAAATGGCCGTGAAATTACACGGTTGCGACTTTCAACTATTTTTTAATAACGACAAAAGGTGGTGCTCAACAGTTTCTTATTTCGCATAGGGTTATATTTTTATAGAAAAAGATTTTTCCAGGTTTTCCTCACATGTTATACTTATTATTAAAAATAGAAGGCTTTGCATATTTATTACTAAAACAACATTTAATTCTCATAATTGTTTGTGTTTAATTGATAGGTGCAATTTGGGTTATGGAGTTTACAGCATTGCCCTGCTTTTAATGTACAACTGTAACAGAAAACTTGGTCGGCTTGGTTATTTTATTCCTAGAATTGAAAGGTAAATCGTAAAACAAAAGGAGCCGATAAGTTTGTATATATATATATATATATATATATATATATATATATATATATATATATATATATATATATATATATATATATATATATATATATATATATATATATATATATATATATAATCATTCCACTTTATGAAGATGGTATTGTCTAGTGTGGCAATCTCCCCCCCCCCCAATTTTAACAATAACTAACTGCTGAAGACAGTTTATTTAAGATTAATTCATGCTTATTTTTAGAGCACATGGGAACAGGTAGTTTGGTAATCTGTGTGCTTAGATCATGTTTCAGTTTCCTCAAGTACACTATCCCACACAGGTTTTTTTTTAATAGCCATAATACATGAAAGTAGCATAGAGGTATGCCAGAATTCTCTTCATTGTGCATGATACAAATGCGGGCAAATTCATTTTCCACCTGTCACTCTATCATAATATCTGTAGAGCGCCCCCTCAGTTAGTAGATCGTCAAACATATAATGCAAGGGTCGCAATTTCATTATCCACCTAGGCCAGTCCAGGCCTGCTAACTAGGTGTATTCTGTTAGATCCCATTTCCTCATCATGTTATATTCATTAATGTATTTGAAGTGCCGTTGCAATTGTGTTTGGCTGTTAGGCTGATGTTTTAAAGTTTAATGACACCAGGCCTTCTTGGGTCTCTTGTTAAATACTTCTTCAACTATTATTTATGGGCTAATAATGACGGCGTACCATTCTCCGTACACACACACACAAGACAATTCACACCCACCGATACATTTTCATCGATTTTGGATTGCTTGAACCCTTAGATATGTAAATAGCATTAAGTATTTAAAACATTAAATACGCCAACATTTCACTTGCGATCATCATGAAGAGGTAAGTAGTGCGTTTGTTTTGGCTGAAATAGTTATGTATGTCTATAATTAAATACAGCAAATTGTAAAATATATATTTACCGTCATTGATCATGAATTTTAAATAGAGCTCTGGTAATGTAGAGGTTTGGGCCATGCTCAGCTTATGCCTTTTGTTTTGCCTTGCAATAGCCAAACAGTTTAAGCTCGCAATTCAGACTCTCCACCATTAAGTTAGAGGTGCTCGTAATGTTTACCCACATAAGAAATTATAAATCTGTAATAGATAATAAATTATTTACACACTTGTTCGAGAGTTATTGTATCTAAGTAAGTTATGTTAGTCACAGAAGTACTTTAAAGTATTGTATCTATAGTAACATTGTTAATCATACTACAAATAATGCAGTGTAGCTTGTCTCCATAGTAGCTTTGTTAATTACAGAAATACTCCAGTGTCTACAGTTGCGTTGATTATCACAAAACGACTTGAATAAGTATCAACAGTACCTTTTTTAGTTACAAAATAGTCTCGAGTATTGTGTTCTCAATGACTTGATTAGTCACAAACGTACTTAAGATTGTTGTATCAGGACTTACAAATTTAGTCACAAAATACTGGTGTTGTATCGACAGTAGCTTTGTTAGTCACAAAATACTGGTGTTGTATCGACAGTAGCTTTGTTAGTCACAAAGATAATCCAGAGTATTGTATCAGCACTAACATTTTTATTCATAAACATTTTCTCAAGTATTGTATCAACAGTGGAATTTTTAGTCACAGAAGTACTCCCGAGTATTTATCTTCACTAGATTTGTTAGTAAGAAAATACTCCGTTTTAAATACAATGTTTTGTTCGTTTCCTTACTCGCTTAATTCGTGGATTCTCCGTAGTAATTATCCTAATTAACGAATATTGCATAAGATACTTTATTGATAGTGTTCTGAGGATGTCAGGGTGTCTGGAAGATCATGTGACATCTTTATAGGGTGTACGAAACTGTGCTAAGGGGTATGGAAGATAGTGTGACATCTTTATTGGGTGAACGAAACCATGCCAGGGTGTATGGATGATCTTGTGACTTCATTAGGGTGTACGAAAGCATACCAGGGTGTATGAAAGATTGCGCGGCATTCGAAATTATAATGACGTGTAACTAACAAAAACAGAATGTCTTATTTTTATTTGTTATTACAAAATTGGCATGAAACTTTGTAAATAGGATTATTATCGTTCTTGATCGTAAGTTCGAAAATCGTTAAGGGAAGAATAAATTGAAAGCCAGATTGATGAATTTTTTTCTTTCTTCATCAGTAACGATTGGCTGGTGTAGTCCGTGATTTACATTATACAACAATCTGATCAATACAATTACATTATCAGATGTCGGAAAGACAAAACTGTTCAAATATACATTCTCAAAATGACGCGTACTGAAAGCTAAAGATGGCGATCATCGCAGTGAAAATATACGCGCGCGCACACACACTGTCATATTCCTAATTAAGCATTAAGATAGTACTAAAATGTATCAATTTGTTTTAATCAACTAGTCTATTCCAGTCGTAAATGATACATGAGCATTTGAAAGCATTTTTAAAAATAAAAATCTCTTATCAGCATACGTTTTCAACACCGTTCAGTGTGCGTTTTGGATTTTTAACGTAGCTTTAACAATTTTAGTAATATCGCGTAAATGTGTCTAGAGTATTGGAGTTTACAGTGGTGTCTAGTACTGGGGCATCATGCCGCAGACATGTAACATCATGCCCCACCAGTCACGTGTTATCCTGCTACCAGACCGACCAATACTAATACTAACCTTTTACTGCTGAGCGCCAAGCGAGGCTGCTGTTAGAAGCATTTTTATGTCTTTGGTATGGCACGGAGGAGATTCGAACCCGTGACCTCCCGCATCCGCTCTAACAACTTAGGTCGCAGGAGCACCGTAATATTTTGCACATACAAATATGACAGGGATTTATCTTTGGGTTCAGATTGTGTCTCAACGCTTTTGACATTTTCTATTTTGTCCATTTGGATTGGAGTCGGCGCAGTAGGGGTGATTTCACTTAAATTAACAAAGAAAGATAACAATTCCAGAGATAAAGGTTTCTTAAGGCTGTCACCTGGCATGTGTTATTATCGAATGTCTTAACACATATAATTCTTATGGAACCTCTGGACCATGCACCAGAAGTATGTTCCTCCCTCCCCCAACCCCGTTTATTTGTTTAAATCATAACGTAGAAAATAGTATGGTTCGTCTGATGGTTGGTCGTAAATGGGAAAAGGACTACAGGAACAACTAATATGACCGCCATAGCAGCAGTCTTACATATCTTGTTATTGCTACTCTTTACAGGATGGCCATACTAAACATGGAGATGACACTGCAAGACTTATTATTATGTCTACTGGGTACTAAATGAAACTTGTGTCGATCTTGCATCCAGTATGGTCGACAAGCAGCCATTTAAAAAATGTTTTCGCCTAAACGTCTGCTTCAGATGATTAGCTGGTTCTAAACAAAAATTGACATACATGATCCAAAATGGCCACCACGACGACCATATTGAAAATATTGTTATCACGAAAACACTTGAGCTATTTCATTGATTCTGAATTTAGACAGTGATCATCAAGAAGTCTGCACATTGTAGGATTTATGAAAAATTGTGCATAATTGACTGTGGAATCAAATTTATTTCAATTTCTTGTATTTATGTTCTTTGCATTGCTTATCAACACGATGAAATGGAACTATACAAGGGAACTTGACCAGACTCTGTTTGGTAGCATTCCAGTGAACAGCTTGAGAGTCAAGCACGCTGCCATCGATTTTAAAGACAAACGTTTTGGTTGTATTGACTTGTTAGCGTGATGACGCAAACAAGTAAGAATTGATGTTTTTTTAAACAATCAAACCCAGCTTGTGGATGATTTCGAGGAATACCTGAATGATATTCCATTGAAACAATTTTGTCCACAAATATGTTATAGATTTTACCAAATCACTGAATTGCTGTATCTTGGCATTGCTATAAATTTTTGGACCGTTAAAGATTCTAGGTCATGACAGAGACTCTTGCATTATACCTAGAGGTGTGTGAATATTTTCAGCTAGACCTGTAGGAAAAAAATTGTTTTACTAAATTTGGTAAGGTGGAGTTTTACAATAATATGAGATGGTTTCAATTTTAGCGGTAAAGAGAATAAAAGGAAGGAAAAGATACACAATTTAGATTTGTGGACATTTTCTCTGTCAGCGATACTTTAGTCCCTTGGAAAGACAATTTTATGAGAAAATTACTTTGTTAAATTGATAGCACGTATCGTTATGTTTTGCACGTGTCGTCGAGCCAGCATTAGTAGGCCGGAATAAACTACAGTCGTTTTCCCGACTGTTTGTGTGGCGAAAGAGGCGTCATTAGTTTGTCAGTGTTTCGGTTGAGATTGGGATATGCATATATTTCCTGGGTTCCCTTCATACTTAACATGAATAATTATGAAGCTAGGATTGTTCGTTTTACTATATGATCGCTTGTTCCTTTTACGTTAGTGTCAGTGTCAGTCGCATACAAATTGCATTGGATTTTGGATAAAATATGTTCATTTGGTTATATTTGCAAACCTCGCAGCATATTTAGAATAAAGCACTAAGAGGCTACTTCCATTTATAATTACATCACTCTCGCTTGACCATATGAATGGTTCGGAAGTTAAGACAGTTCATTTGGTGGCATGAACGCTTGCCTTTATGAACACTATGATCACTATCGTAAGGCCTTAGGGTCAAAGTCAGCGATTATTTGCGTTAAGGTTTTGGTTGCATTTTTCTCATTTGCTTCCAGTTCAGTAACACCTGATGGACTTTCTTCAAATGTACATTAATCATTATTAAAAACTTTGAAAATATATGCTGTAAACTTACGCATTTAAATTTTATGCATAAAGTCGGATAGAGAAATTTTGAATTCAGTTTTGTTTGTTTGTTTGTTGATATTGCATATTTCCCAGCTGAATCATTACTGAACTTAAGATAGTTGATTATGCGGCTTGCATTCTAGTTCCTTTGATCTTTCAGGTCAAAGTCACATTCAAGGTCATGTGTCAATATTGTTTTGGTCTAAGAGTTTTTGTTTGTTTGTTGGATTTCCTAATCCCCTGGTGGATTTGTTCATACATTATACGAATGAGTATGAAACCCATACAACTTATACGGCATGCGTACTCGGTCGTTTGATGTCAATATGACAGTTTTGTATATAAGTACTTTGATCGTGGATTCGAGATACAGATCCTGACGTTGTGGATGTAATCTGGCTCACAGGTAACTGGAGCCTTGCAAGAGGTGATATTAATTTTTAAATAAATTATTTAAACAGGAAGAATAACCAATTTGGTATTTAAATACAGATTTTCTTCCTTATCAGATTGGAAACAGAAATCAAGATTTGTTTTCCTTAAAAGCTGTTTGGTGACCCGGTCACGATAAAAAAAAGGATAACCTTTTCAGAATTATGGGGCACTGTCACTTTAGTGCTTACAGCCAGATTAAGCTAATTACTAGATGTGAAAAAAGATGAGCCTGGAAATTCTACCTTCATTTCAAATAAAGGGGGAACATTTTCTGAATATCGGAAGGATATAACAATAATTAAATTACCTTAGTGCTTGAAAACATAATGCGCGATTTTAGACCTAATTTGATTATCAGCGAGGTTTTTAGCTCATCTGGCCAAAGGCCAGGCGACTTTATGCTATAGGTATTTGTTAGTCATCCGTCTAGTTGTCAACACGCGCGTGTTAATAATCTATTAGAGGTTTCTTTGGTATATATGCATATATTATACTGGTCTCTGACGGCTTCGATTTTGAGCGATATCCACGCATATTAATTTAAATGATCTTGCGTCTGATTGACTGGGCTTTTGAAAACTCTAGGTGCCGTATGTCTGATCAGGCTTTGACAATATTTGATATGTACGCTTATACCATCAGGATTTGACAATATTTGATATGTACGCTTATACCATCATGATTTGACAATATTTGATAGGTACGCTTATGCCATCAGGATTTGACAATATTTGATATGTACGCTTATACCGTCAGGATTTGACAATATTTGATAGGTACGCTTATACCATCAGGATTTGACAATATTTGGTAGGTACGCTTATACCGTCAGGATTTGACAATATTTGATATGTACGCTTATACCATCAGGATTTGACAATATTTGATAGGTACGCTTATGCCATCAGGATTTGACAATATTTGATAGGTACGCTTATACCATCAGGATTTGACAATATTTGATAGGTACGCTTATACCATCATTATTTGACATTATTTGATAGGTACGCTTATACCGTCAGGATTTGACAATATTTGAATGTACGCTTATACCGTCAGGATTTGACAATATTTGATATGTATGCTTATACAATCACGATTTGACAATATTTGACACGTACACTTATACCATCAGGATTTGACAATCTTATACCGTCAGGTTCTGGAATTAAACATGTTATGAGCAACATCCGCTGATAGTAATGAGATGGTTTACCGCTGATTGGCCGAGATTTTGATCAGATTTGGTGTGTAACTTGCTGATTGGCCGAGAATTTGATCAGATTTGGTGTGTAACTTGTATATTTGAGAACTGGATGAGTTCAGTTAAAATCAACATCGACGCATATTAATGAACGTGATCTTGAAATGTCAGATTGGCTTTGTTTGTAAATATTGTAAGGGTCAAATTTATGATTAGATATTGACTGATTTCGGTAATATTATATTGTTACACGCACAGGGGTATTCACTTGACCGAGCGGTGTCAAAACCCTGGCGCGAGTCACGCTGGAAGTCATATGTTTTCCCCAAATTTCCAAAGACTTCCATACAACTTGAATTGTAAAATGGAAAGAAAGACGTGTCTGCTATAATTAATAATCTTTGCTCTAATCAATTGGCGACTCAGAGGAGACAACTTGCCCAAGAGTCCATTAACCGCACCTTTGCATGGTTTTCTTCTTTATCATCCTATTTCCGTACCGCAAGCCCGTCATGCCATAGAAATTCCACTAGTATTCCCTTACTAACTGGGAAATATTTAACTGCGCGACCCTAGGCCAGTCAATCCACTGAATATCCGGCGTATCACGCTCATATACATACGCCCATTTTCCACTATGGACACATAAACGGTACCTACCAAGTTCCAGCTTATTGATTCCATTATATAATTTATTGATTTCCAACCATAAATACTGCCTTTTCAATCACATCACTTTTATACACCGCGGAATTTTAATATGGACTATGTTACTCCATGCCAGGGACAGTCATTCGGCTTGTACCCAAATTCACTACTAACGAGCCCAGCATGGTTCAAATTCACTAACACTCGGCTCTGTGATGTTTGCTCCTACTAACTGGCTAACTATTTCGGGCTAGTAATGTTTCCATGGCACCGAAGACCAAATACTCGCACAAATTAAAAACGGGATGCTGTCAAATACACATACTCCAAATTTATTACAATATCATAAAGCTCTCAGCTCTCTTGCTCAGGAATCTTCATATTTTTTTATATGTTTTAATCATATGACATTGTTGTGGTGCTGTTTAGTTTTAAAGAGCTGATGCGCTGTAAAACCCTCAACTTACCATCCGAATGTCGGGTCAGTTACCTTAGCAACTTGTTTTTGGGTGGTGATCTTGATTGTTTCTAACGTATTACTAATGGGTACCTGACCTGCTGGTGAGGTAGATGTATTGGATAGGAGTAAGGACTGATCCATTAATCTACGCTGAATGCACAGATGAACTGTCTTTATAATTCAGATTAAATTTATGTACTTTAAGGGTGGGCTGAGAATCTCAAAGTTATGAACAAGTGCCTTATCCTGATAGACAGCGAGAGATCTGGTTTTATAATTGACCTATCTTTTTTATGCAGAGAAAATATGTTTAGGACTGAAGATAAGTGAGATGATTATCAGCAGAATATGTAGTATCTATGTAGTGCAAGCTTTTATTTCCCCTCTTCAGTGTCAATACTCGCATGAATTTGCCTTCACTGTATGATATGTTAACTGGAAAGGTGAGTGATATCAGATCCACTTGTGTCTCATGTTTATGAACAAGAGCGAATGCTGCAATTGTGCATCCTGGAAAAGTTTTTGATGATAGAATACTCTTCTCTGTGGTATGAAAACTCTAACCGATCAAAACTTGGGCAAACATGTGCTTGTCAGATCGCAAGTTTTCTCTCAAGGGTATTTGATTGCTTGTTTGTTTTTTTATGGTTTAACACCATTTTTCAGCACAATATAGGGTATACATGGCGGCCAGTATTATTGGTGGAGGAAGTACCCGGTATTGCTATTCATATTTCATCCATACTGGTTAAGTGTCTGGGAAGCAAGATTCCCATACATTATGCAAATAATTGATTTTTTCCATTTTTATAATAATGAAAACATTCATAACTTTTTTATATATAGTTTTATGAAAACAATATTTATAAATTCATAATAAGGGAAAAGTGATCCATAATTTGTTAGATCCCCAGTGTGTAGCTTACTTCATAAACTTGTTGATATGGAATTCTCATTCTCTTGGGAACATTTGATTCATCAGCAACAGAATTATTGTGAGCCTGGAGCTTAGATTTTATCCATCACAAATTACAAATCAATCTCAATTTCTGATGAAAATACTATACATCGTAATATGTTAGCATGCACAAATGTTAGTGGATGCATGCATGTGTGAATAGTTTAAAGATATCCCAGCACAGTACTTGCTATATGGTGCGATTGAAAATTGAAAAAAAGTAAATGTAAAGAATTTCAAAAGAAAAACTTGCGGAAGATAAAAGACAAAAGGTGAATGGTGCTAATTTTTGTCAAGAAAGGAAGCAAATTTTCACTTAAATTGTGTGCACATTTAAGTTTTGCTTTATGATGTCACCATAGTAATATATAACAAATATAAGTACTTAGATGCACAGTGTGAGTGGTGGGGAGGGGGGGGGGGCATAGATGGCCTAGTCATCAAGGGGTTGTCTTTACAGATCACTCAAATGTCAACTGTCCACTTGTGTTTGAGTGTCAGTTTGATCGGCACAGATTTTTTAGAAATCTTGCCAGTAGTTTCAAGTGGGGTGGTGCTTCTTCCCAAGTTTTTCCTCTACCAACTAAAATGTAGCTACGTAATAAAGTAAAGTGCTACGTTAAACTCAGCAAAAGCAGACCATTAGCTGCATGGTATTGAGTGGCATGCATATTTACTATGGAAGTTTGTTTCGGCAGTGCATATGACACTATAGGTATAACAGTAACAATTGTACAACTCCAGGTAGGCGGAGCTTAAAGTGTCAGGAACATTGCATTCAGAAATAAACAACAACACTAGCTGTGATTGGTGTAGTAAGAGTTCTACTTTCTGTTAGGCTTAAAAAAAAAAGTTAAATCTCTTGGCAACATGTGAGATTAAGTTATTTCATATTTGGGCATCTCCAAACCTCATGCCTGTCCACTCTTTAATGTTGTCTTCCCATCTCTTTTTCTGTCTGCCTCTTCTTCTGCACCTCCAACACTATGCCTTGCAAGATTGTTTTTGCCACCCTATATGATCTTGAGACATGACCATATCACTTCAGTTTGCCTTTTTTTCACAGTGGTCAAGTGGTCTTCATTGGACCTGATGGTTCATTGGATCCTGCTGTGGAGCTCTTTGTTGGTTATATGGCCATGGTTATATAGCAGTTGCATCTCATTTTGAAGGTCTGAATCCTTCTTTGGCGATCTGATGTATGTGTCCATATGCCATTTTTCAGCACAATATAGACTATACATGGTGGCCAGTATTAATGGTGGAGGAAGAATCCGGAAAAAACCACCCACCCACGAGAAGCTAATGGCAAGCTTTCTCACATACCCACATTGGCCGAATCTGAGACTCGAACCCACGCAGACAGGTGAGATGGCAGTGATCCATAATGGAGAGCGCTTTAGACCACTTGGCCACTTGGGGCCCCCCTATAGTTATTGCATTTTGAGCAATTTTGTTATAGTTTTTGTATATAAATATACATGTCAATGTCTTTTTGATATTTTCTGGCTTTGCTGTGTTTTGTAATAGACTCTTATTTATGACAGAGTTAGATTGAACATCAGTATCTGCGAAAGTATGGGCTTTATGAAATTTATATTTTAAGTATGGGCTTTATGAAATTTATATTTTAAGTCTGGGCTTTAAGACATTTATATTTTATGTATGGGCTTTAAGAAATTTATATTTTATGTATGGGCTTTATGAAATTTATACTTTAAGTCTGGGCTTTAAGAAATTTATATTTTATGTATGGGCTTTATGAAATTTATATTTTAAGTATGGGATTTATGAAATTTATATTTTAAGTCTGGACTTTATGAAATTTATATTTTAAGTCTGAGCTTTAAGAAATTTATACTTTAAGTCTGGGCTTTAAGAAATTTATATTTTTTGTATGGGCTTTTTGAAATTTATACTTTAAGTCTGGGCTTTAAGAAATTTATATTTTATGTATGGGCTTTATGAAATTTATACTTTAAGTCTGGGCTTTAAGAAATTTATATTTTAAGTATGGACTTTATGAAATTTATATTTTAAGTATGGGCTTTATGAAATTTATATTTTAAGTCTGAGCTTTAAGAAATTTATACTTTAAGTCTGGGCTTTAAGAAATTTATATTTTTTGTATGGGCTTTTTGAAATTTATACTTTAAGTCTGGGCTTTAAGAAATTTATATTTTATGTATGGGCTTTATGAAATTTATACTTTAAGTATGGACTTTATGAAATTTATATTTTAAGTATGGGCTTTATGAAATTTATATTTTAAGTATGGGCTTTATGAAATTTATATTTTAAGTATGGGCATTATGAAATTTATACTTTAAGTATGGGCTTTACAAAATGTATACTTCAGAAAGTTACAATCAAAATTAAACAAATGTAAAGGAGAATGTGGTAATTGATAAAAAATAAAGTTTGCTTTGGCTGGTTAAGCATTAAATAATCTGTGTAATTGTTAAAAAAATTTTTTACATGCCTATCTTACGTATCTATTAAAAACATTTGGTAAATAGCATTTATTTATACATTTGCATCTTCATGATAGCTTGATTGATGATCTGTTTTCTTAAAGCATCTGGCAGAGTCATTCCAAAGACTTATTAAAATTTTACAAGCAACTGCTTTGTTTGGCTCTCCACATTAAGAGGTTAGTAATAGGAATGGTTGGCTTTGTGTCAGGACAATGTGACTTAGTGGGATATGCTGCCACATGTCTAATGCATACCCCAGTGATATTCATCATTATAAATTGCCACAATGCAGACATCATAGAGAAATGACTCAAATAGTTAATGCTACATTTTCCACAAATCCTGAATTCCAACTCTTCTGTTTACTTGTCTTAAAAGGATCAGTACAGGTGTAAAACCTAAAGACATAATTGGCTATGTGGGTCCACAAAATGATAGCAAATTGCCTTTCATGTGGACACCTTGAGGCAGCATAACTGTGCTGTCACTGGCAGGTTTTAAACCTGCGTCCTGGGGATTACAGTTTAAATGCTTACACCAACTAAACCATTGTGGACATGTAATAAGATGCACAAAAGTGATGTAGGTTTACTCTGTTTAGCTTTTAACAAACTTTATTGGCTATAATATTATTTGTAAAAGTCTTCATAGTTGGAGATCTGTAAAGCTCATTCCTCAGTGATCAAACTGATGGCCAATTTAGGCAGCAGTTCATAAAGGACAGGACTGGTTATCTATATTGACAAATGTCTGCTAAAGGCACTCAGAAATCAAAATGTCTCATAATGCTCAGTCAAACAGGTCTAGTAATGATTCTATACAGTGTCAGAATTATTGAGCCAAATTTGTCTGGAGATGGTGCAGATGTCATGTTTGGGTCACATTCCAGGAATAATTTGGTGAGAGGAATAATTAGTTTTGACAGATATTTACCAAGTTAGGCACTGGTTTATGTGCCATTGACCCTTCTGTATGTCACTACTGCTTAGTATTCAATTTGTGTACATCATTTGGCTATAGTAGACAGATATAAGGACTCTTTCCTATTATGCATGGTTGAGGGAATAAATAGTTTTATCAGATTGTGGTACCGGTACTCACTTTGCAATTCTATTGGTATTTTAGATTGCTGACTCAGCACTTATGACACTATGTTGGCAATCAGGATATCTTAATATAATTTGGCTAAATATTTGTACATTTGTGGTAAGATTGTTTCATATAGTTTCAGAAGGCATAACCGTTGGCTGAACACGGACATTAAAATAAATGGGCGATTATAGATAACAAGATTGTGATGTTGAATCAGAAATTTTCAGTTTACAGTATATACTCACATAAAAGTCGAGACCAACTGCGAAAAACAAAGTACCTGATTTTTTGTAGCATAATACACCTGCCTGCAGCTCAGAGTCTGTCTTATTTGTTCTACTGATTACTCATATTGGACCCATATCTGATGTCGCGAAATGCATCAACAGATTTTGGTCTGTGTAAGACCCAAATCTGCTACACAGACCAAAATCTGCTGGTGCATTATGCATCATCAGATCTGGTTCTGTGCAGTTGGAATCAACTAAAAGTGAGCAAATATGGTAGATTTTCAGGTTAATTTAAAAAAATATTTCTTATATCCCTCCCAAAAAAGCTAGTTTTGTAAAAGGTGGCTAAACTCATTGATTCTTTATTGAACTAGATATTGTTCATCCCAGCAAAAAAACAAAATTATAAAATTATATGCTGACAAAAAGTAAATATTAAATATTAAATATTAAGTCCAATTCAGCGTCAGAAGGTTAGTTGGTTGTCATTTTCTTATTAAATCTAATCTTGGAATACGAGTTTGGAATCTGCAAAGGCAAATATTACAAGGTAAGAAAGTAGCTAACAAATGAAGTTTTTTTCAGATAATTTTTTTTAGTCTTATGTTAGTAGAGAAAACTATTTCCAAAATATTTGTTTCATCATTATTTTGAGACAGATCAGTTTGTAACGAACTCCCAGGCTAGTAAATGTGGCTCTGTTGTATTTCTTTGTTAAATTTATTTCTGCAGAAGGCTTTGAATTTTTACTCAATAGCACTAGAGGAAAATATTTCTTCAGAATAGAAATAAACAGACACTAGAGTTAACAGTAACATCAGAATAGAAATAAAGGGACACTAGAGTTAACAGTAACATCAGAATAAAAATAAACTGATTCTAGAGTTAACAGTAACATCAGAATAGAAATAAAGGGACACTAGAGTTAACAGTAACAACAGAATAGAAATAAACTGATACTAGAGTTAACAGTAACATCAGAATAGAAATAAAGGGACACTAGAGTTAACACAGTAACATCAAAATAGAAACAAACAGACACTAGAGTTAACAGTAACATCAGAAAAAAATAACAAAGACTAGGGTTAACAGTAACATTAGAATAGAAATAACAAAGACTTGAGTTAGTAGTAACATGAGAACTAAAGTAAACAAACTTTGGACATTAGTAAACAAAGTCTGGAGTTAGCAGTTACATCAGAATAGAAATAACAAAGACTAGAGTTAACAGTAACATGAGAATAGAAATAACAAAGACTAGAGTTAACAGTAACATGAGAATAGAAATAACAAAGACTAGAGTTAACAGTAACATGAGAATAGAAATAACAAAGACTAGAGTTAACAGTAACATGAGAATAGAAGTAAACAAACTTAGGAGTTTTTAATGGTTACATCCTAGTAGGATTAAACACTAGAATTAATGATTGCCTCATTATAGACTTAAACAAACACTTAGAGTTAACAGTAAAATGAAAATAGAAGTGAACAAAAACTAAAATAAAAAGTCACATTTGAATAGAAGTAAACATATGCTGGAGTTAACTTGTTCAATTGGAATTGAAGTAAATATAGTTGTTGTTATGGGCTTTCCACCATTTTCAGCATACAATAGGCAGCCAATGTAACTGATGTAGAAAGAACACTGGGAAGAACCACTGACTCACAGGAAGCTACTGGCACACTTTCTTATATACCATGGTTGAGCCGGAAACCCGAAAATATCTAATTTGATTTTTGTCATGCAAGTTATCATGGAGAAAGAAAAGTGTTTTTCTTACATGTTTTTAATGGTCAGTAAATCATGACTTTAATTGCAATACAGATCAAGCATGCTAATTTGATTTTATATATTAAAAAAATAAAAGTTTCTTATAGATGTATGGGGCACATGTATTTTAATTCACTGTAGTTCTGTTTCCTTTTTTAATTTGAATGTAATATACAATTATTCATCAAGTAAAATGTCATAATTTTCATTAAAAATGTCAAAATTACTGAAATTAGGGTATGATGAAAAAAGCAATATTTATGAATTTATTTCCTTGTTCAGTAAAATAACTATTCAGTAAGCTAGGACCACAAAATTAGTCAGGTATTTTCATTCATTTCAAAAACTGTATATTCATTGGTATGGTTAGCAGAATCTTCTTTATAAATTGATAAATTCATGCAAAAAAGTTTGAAAGTTTGTATTTAATTCATTATTTATTTATTTGTGTGCTTATGTACATATTCATTTAAGTATATGCCTGTGTGATATTTTCACAAAGTCTTAAAGAATTTGTGAATGAAAAATGTGACTAAAGGTGATGGTATGAAATTAAGTTTATTGAAGCGGATATGATTCATCTAGCAATAATCGTCAATAAAATTGTTATTATATAGCAGCAGAGAGGGTGAATCCTACAACGTTTTTAGACAAAATTTGATTGAAATCCTAAAACGAGCCGTCCTATAATCTCATTTTAACCAAAAAAAGGGCGAATCCTACAACGTTTTCAGACAAAAAAAATTGATTGAATCCTTAAAACGATCCGTAGGATTTCGTTGAAATCTTAAAAATCTACGAAATCTCATTTTAACTAAAAAAATGAAAACGAAGATTTTTACGATTTTTTAATTAATTTTGGTCGCAACTTGTTGTCATCCACCCTCTCTGCTGCTTAGTGATTTCATCACTGGGTTGACAAAAAATAATAAATGATTTCAACCGAATATTTGATCCAGTCCGATACGATATCGTGTCCGAGGATCATGCAAATTTATTGTTG
The DNA here is from genome assembly GCA_030141615.1 of Unio pictorum. NCBI lineage: Eukaryota > Metazoa > Mollusca > Bivalvia > Unionida > Unionidae > Unio > Unio pictorum. The sequence continues at coordinate 3,351,881 of JARLTB010000200.1, forward strand.
CGAATCCGTGCGGAGTCGACTGAGCATGACTAAAGAAATCTCGAAATTGATTGAAGTCCATATCAGAACACCATGTCTGCCATATATTTCTAAGAGTATGAGTATCAACGCCGTTGAATACAGAAAGAATATTGCAATTATCTCTGATGACTTTTGGAACCTGAGTGTAGCGTTGAGTGACATATATCACGTCAGTGTTTTTGTGACGCCCCCGGGAAAAGATCCTAGCAGGATTTTTTTGTTTATCCAACATTATATCGTCGTATACGACTAAATTGTTAATATCTCCATCAATATCATCAATGCTCGGTGCTTCATCGATATCGGTTATAAAATCAATGACGTTCTCACCGCTAATTTCTGATGCATTCTCGTTAAAATCTTTTAGCACTTCATAACATCGTTGATCATCTACGCTAGGAGCAATTAAATACAACTTATCCCACTTCATCCATCTCATTATTAAATTGAGCAACAATTGCGTTTTACCGGATCCAGATGGCCCGATTATAATCATCCGGATAGAGTTTGGTAGCGCTGCATGATGCTTAATTGGTTCTCTTGTTTTAGTCGCTGAAAAATCAATTATATCCATATTTCTATACATAAATTATGGATCTATATTGTGTGAAGTGCAAAACGCGTACTGGCACAGATGATGTGACGACAGTTACAACTAAAAATAACCGATCAGCGCTTTCTGGTAAATGCATGCAATGTGGTACAAAGAAATTTAGATTTGTGTCTATGAAATCTGATTTAAAAAAAAACGAGGAGGTGATATCGCAGCCAAATTGGCAAAGCTCCCTGGAACCCCATGGGCAAAGTACCCGGGAGAAAAGCACCTTCCCGGATATAGCTACTGTGGACCGGGAACCAGACTTGATATCAGACTCAATAATCAAAATCAACCCAACCCTGGTGAAGAACCAATAAATGCCATTGATAAGGCCTGTCACCTTCATGATGTTGCTTATAAAAGCAGCAATCTGCAACACAGACATCTAGCAGATGTGAAATTAATTCATGCGTTAAATGCTATTCCTGATAAATCCTTCAAAGAAAAATTGGCTTCATTTTTGATAAAATCGGCTATGAAAAGCAAATTGATGTTAGGTGCCGGTAATTAATAATATGGAATCAATTTATTATTCCCCAAGAGGATACTGGAGGGGTAAATCAGCAGTCCATAAACTCGCTAGCGCTGCAAAAGTGAAAAAAACCACTGCGGCTAATTGGTTATCCAAACAGGCACTATGGCAAATTTATCTACCACCGCCTAAACAAATTCAATTCTCGCATTTTGATGTGACCGCTCCTAATGAAGTTCATCAGGCTGATATATTATTTCTGCCACATGATCGTGGTTACAAATACGCGCTAACCGTAGTTGATATTGCAAGTCGATACAAAGAAGCAGAACCGTTAAAAACAAAATCAGCCACTGAAGTCGCTTCTGCATTTGAAAGGATTTATCGACGAGGTCCTCTGCACTGGCCAAATCTATTGCAGGTTGATCCTGGCAAGGAATTTCAGGGTGCAGTATTATCTACAATGAAACATCATAATGTCACCATACGACGAGGGCATACTGCGCTACATCGCGATCAGGCCATTGTAGAACGATTTAATCGGACGATTGCTGAGCGGTTATTTGGATATCAATATGCAAAAGAATTCATTCAAGAAAAGCGATCGCGTGAATGGGTTAAAAGATTACCATCTGTGATTACTGCACTGAATAACGAGATTACTAGAACAATCAACATGAAACCTATCAACGCGATTAAAAAGAAGTCAATACTTGAAAAACCACAAAAAGATTTCCCTAGAAACGCTAGCGTTTCCCAACCAATTCTTCGTAGTAATGTCATTGTGAGGTACTTATACGAACCAGGAGAGCTTGAAGGGGGTAGAAAAAGGGCTACTGATCCTATTTGGAGTGTTACCGCGCATAAAATATCCGGCATAACACGATCAACTGGTAGACCAGCAATCTATAAACTGGATTCAACTGCTCCTCAGCGGGGTTTTACTCGACAACAACTACAGGTAATTCCCGAGGATACTCAATTACCACCGCATGGTCTTTACTAGCACCGTTGCGTCTATTGCACTCAAGACAAGTCAACATCACATTATTTCTGACATGACCGAGACTGTTATTTTTTCTGTCTACGGTGAATTGGCGAGGATCCTTATCCGAATACTGCCAACGCATTATACAATTGCAACTCGCGCAGTGATTATTCTGTTGTTGTTTCAGCGTAATTATTAATTTAGCATCAATATCAAATTCTCGTTGTTTTTTTTTGTCCTGTTGTTTGTAACCGGAGAGTTTTTTATTAATGATGCTAACATCAATATCACTTATTGTTGTGTCATTATCATCGCCTGACTCTGTCAGGACAATTCTTCGAAGTTGATTTATTTTTCGTACTCTGGATACTGCGAGATAGACTAAATTCGACCATTCGATGTGATTATCCACCATCCAAACAATTGTATCCGATATAGTCAATCCCTGTGAAGAGTGTATTGTTGCTGCGTATCCTAGAGTCCACGGGGATTTATTAGCACGCAATGCATCTTCAACGACATTGATATCAACCAGCACAATATCATTTAATACGAGAATTTGTTTTTCACTCTGTCCTGGAATATCAACTTCAATATTCTGTTTTCGTGTATCCGATGGCCTATAACAAAGGGGTACTGGAAGCGTTGCAAATTTTTCTTTATGCAATTCAAATAACTTCATCTGAAGTGTATCCCTGACTATTTTTCTACTTGCAATTATCAAATCATTTGGTCTCCATGTTTCCCAGAAATCGTTTATTTGAGTTTCTGAAATCACTTCACGCGCTATTTCGCATTGAATTCTATCCGGTTGTAATCTAATTAGTTTCTTAAATTCTCGTAATCGTTCATCAAGTGATCTATAATCAGTGGTGATTTCTTCATAGTAGTCTACAAAACCCTTTAGCCATTCATGTGGAGATGCACCGACAAATGGTGGTGGTTGGCCGTGATCACCGCACATGACGACTTTTGTGTTTTTGTTTAACAACCACTCAAGAAATATTTGTAATACATCTAATGACACTGTGCATATTTCATCCCAAATTATGATTTCAGGAATGAATTTATCACCCATACGCTCAGGAGTCCATTTGTCACCCTTCCATCGAAAGAAACTATGGTAAGTACAGGCATTTACCCCTCGTTGTATCATCTCTCTGGCGAGTCTGTGAGTCGGTGTTAGCACAATCATGGTTGACCGACGAAATAATTCAATTGCACGAGTTGTCTTTCCTGACCCACCACAACCGTTTAAATAAACTGTTTTATATCTACAGATTGGATCAGATACCGGTGGTGCATTAGAAAATTCTGATTGATTTTCAATACGGTTACAACAAAGATATTTATCATCCATGGCAACGTCTGCCGATTCACAATACTCATGTAGCATCTCCTTTTTAAATCGCCAACGCCCCCAATTTTCTTCGGGATCTGTGAATTTAGCTACAGCTGATTTGTACTTATTGTGTATATACATCGAATCAGTGGCCACTCTAACCGCGGTATTAGGAAATCTATTTATCATCGAAAATAGATTAATAGAAGCATAGGCTAGCATTGAACTTCTCAAATGTGTATACTGGGAATTATATCCATCACAGTAGGTAACAACCGTACCCATTTTCTCACCATTGGATAGAAAAGCATCCTTACGGGATACAAGTTTTCCCTGTTTCATTAAATCCGTTACAATAAAATCGTATTCAGCGATATCTATGATCAACCGCGAAGAATATTTTGCATTGTCGTATCGTCCACCCTGGGTAAATTTACCGATTATTCTTCGTCCGAGATCCTTTGCTTGTTCTTTTTTAATTTCAAATAACTTCATAGACAAATTCATGATTTGTTCTTCACTAAAATTCGAAGAATTTCCATCAGGGAATTGTTTTCGTAGTTCGTTGATTATACGATCTAGATCGGGTTGTGGTAGCCAAACTTCTTTCTGAGCTCGATAGCATATAATAGCCTCGGAAACAATCAACGATATTAGCATACCACAATCAATCATATATCTCAATAGCACTATTGGCATCCAGGCCTTTTCAGATAGGTGTTTACCGAGCCAAACATAACTACACGGATGTAACCCTGTAGCTAATTCGAATGATATCACACGAGCGAATCCGGTTAAATCAAAATCAGGTAATGGTCCATTAATCGCAACACGAGTCATTTCATGTGTTGGGTGTCCAAATCGTTTGAAGTACTCAGCGCATTCCCCATATCCGAGAAAACTTCCGGGGTAACACGCGGATATATCAATTGAAATCATACCATCACGTGAGTATTTCGTATTCCACAGTCCTCCATGACCAAATTCGACGCAACTCGATTTAACATCCTCGAGAAAATCACTTCGTGTTGGACGCCATGAGTTTTTTTCTCTTGCGAAGTGAGCTACCACTGATGGAATCGTAAAACTATCCGTGAGTAGTTTTTCATGGAAACTTTCCGGTGAAAAATCACTAGCGATTTTTCTCATTCTGTTATCTAATTCTTCAACGCGATATAATTCACCATTTGGTTTTACAAATTGATCGAATCCTATTTCGGGATCTTCATCACTTCTAAGTAACCACACTGACACAGGATCATCCTTACACAACGCATTAATAGCATCAAATAATCTCTCTTCATAGAAAACATCCCCGGAAAATTCCGGGGGGATATATTTCACGGTTCGTTCTCGTGGAAATACTGTTACCGCAGGTGTCCACGCGTGTTTGTTATGATCAATAATCTGTATTGGTGCTCCATTTTTGTTATATTTCGGTTCGTATAAAACCTCTCCGGTTATCGTCATAACTGTTATTGGAAATCTTAATGATGTTTCTAATTTAGCTATATCAGAAATCTTTGCACCGTTCTGTTTCACTGTCAGTTCCCATTCGGTTATTTTCCTACGTCGCAGATCAGTTAGTTTATTTCCTCGGGATGCATTTGTGAAGTGCTCCATTACCCGTGTTGCTACACAATTAAGCCCTGACGAATATTTCATAGGAGCTAGTTTTGCGATATCGGGTTTATCATTTAACGGATATAGCCCATAAACCATTGCTGTTACGGGATAAGATCTTTCGTAGTATGGTTTGTCAATGCCGGTTAGAATCCCTGGTTTGGAATCTCTACTCACAATGACAGCTTTTTTATTCTTGAGGATTGGTTCAAATTTATCCCTAATAATCCATTTGCCATCGACTTCAATAATGAATTTGATTCGGAAAAAATACCGTTTTTCCCCAACACGTGAAATTATCACTGCTGCTTTTTCATCATTCATGGTAGCGTCAACAACACCATCAATTCGAAATGTTGACCAACAATAGGATGCTCCATCACGTTTGAATTCATTAAAACAGTCTCTGATTTTACTAATCATGGCTTTATCAAGAATTGTATTCTTTGGTGTATTAGAAACTATATCGAGATTGAATTGAGCATCTTTCCAGGATAATTTTTTGGACGCTTTTTTTGGTTTATCGAGATTAAATTTAGGATTGATTTTGTTACGTTTTTTGGGACTATCGAGATTAAATCTAGGACTGATTTTCAATAATCTCTTAAACTCTTTCATGTTTCCGTCTCTTGGACGTTTGTTACGTTTTTTGGGTCTATCGAGATTAAATCTAGGACTGATTTTCAATAATCTCTTAAACTCTTTCATGTTTCCGTCTCTTGGACGTTTGTTACGTTTTTTGGGTCTATCGAGATTAAATCTAGGACTGATTTTCAATAATCTCTTAAACTCTTTCATGTTTCCGTCTCTTGGACGTTTTTTGGGTCTATCGATATTAAATTTAGGATTGATTTTCAATAATCTCTTAAACTCTCTATCAGCATTAAATTTAGCATTTCTCGAAGTCAATCTCTTGAACTCCATCATGCTATAATTAAAACAAGCATTTAAATGAAAGATTTTTATATAATGAATCACTGCAAGTGGCTTATGATTGGATCAGTAACCCCGTGTAACAAATCATGCAGAAATGAGTTTTGTGGGTATCATATGCAAAGCTTTCGACGTGGAAGCCTTGGTCCGTTACCCTGTATTCTATGTGGGGTTGGGGTTAGGGGGAAATCACGGTTGTGTTTGAATTGCGGTGGTAAGCGATACAGGGAGTTGAAGCGTTATTATGATAAAAGAATAAAAAATGGACAATCAATCAGAAATTATGACCCTGACGCTGACAAAGTCAGTATTCTTGACGCTGACAAAGTCAGTATTCTTGACGCTGACAAAGTCAGTATTCTTGACGCTGACAAAGTCAGTATCAAGGATAAAATCATAAGAACTCCTCAAGACTACATCGAAAGATTTATCATTAAACCAAACAATGAATTAGACAAACAATAGTATTATGTATACGAATGAACCAAGAATTCAGACAACATCCTGTGATCACAAATTATGAAGCATCCAGTGATGGTGTTGTAAGAAACCGCAAACTGAAGAAACCAGTTGGTTCTGTGAATAATCAAGGGTACTTGATGTTTACTGTTAGGGAGGGAAAAGAAACGAAAACTTATCTCAATCATCGTTTCGCATTTGAGTGTTTTTATGGATTGATCGAGGATGATTTTGTTATTGATCATATCGATTCTAATCCAAAGAACAATTCTTTATCAAATCTGCAGGCTATCACACAGAGTGAGAATTCCAAACGAGGAAGGACTGGCACTTGTTCAAAAAAAGCGAAACCCGTAAAATCTTTGAATACGATAACTAACGAAGAAAAAGTATTTCAATCAATGAATGAAGCCAGTAGACACTTCGATATTTGTAGAGCCTCAATACGAAAAGTTGCAGAGGGGATTTATCGATCTGCGATTTCAAAAGGGACGGGACAAAAAATTCGATTTAGTTATGTCTAATACGTCATATTTTTCATTTAGAAATATATCATTATTATAGAATAATGAATTCTGAAAACATGAATAGCATCATATCCGAGATTTCAAAATTGAAAGGTTGGGATATTGAACTATCAGATGGGTTAAATCCTGATCAAATCATGTCTGATTTTCAGGATATAGAATACGGAGTTAACAACAATAAATATATGCTACCAAAGAAGTATGCGCTCATCAAAAGAATTCAGAATTCTATTAAGGACTCTCTCGCATTTTCCAGTGACGTAAGTGTGTTCGCTCCGTTGTATACCATCGTAGAACGAATACGAAAAGAATTGGGGTACGAATACGAATTGAAAAAAGAAGTCAACTCTAAAGTTAGACACCTACGGGCGTTAATTCAAGAAAATGAACAATTTTGATTGACCAACCATTTATCATTATTTGATTGCTCGACCATTAATCATTATTTGATTGCCCGACCATTAATCATTTTTTTTAGCCGACCCTCAAGGGATGTCAAAAATCGATAGACGATATGTCAGATTGATCAAAAATAGAATGGCGAAACTATCAGTATTATTTTTTTATATATACAATTTTGATAGTTTCGCCATCGATGAACGAAGCTGTCTCACGATGAAATAATACTTCCATGACCATCCGATGGTGTTAGGTCGGGATTGAAAAATTGTTTCACAATTGAAAAATTGTTTCTGATTTCAAATAATGGTCAATGAAGCATTAACAACCCGATTGGCTCGTGAACGATTAGATGCAATCAGGAGATTTGTACCAATTCGTGACTCTGTACGGAATAAACTGCAACAACGACAGAATTTACAAACTGATTTTGCTGCGGGATCTGAAGAATTGTTTAAACCGGTAACCACAGCAACGAAGGGAGTAGAGCGCGCTATACTGGGAGATGGTCCCGAGACGGGAAAATCTGTTATCGGTGAACTTGAAAAAATAGCAGCGAAAACTGAACAAACAGAACAGGCTGTACAAAAAATGGAATCAAAAAGAACAGTAGATGATTTACGCGTGAGATTTAACGAGGAAGGGTTAGCAGCAATTGATAAGACTGATCCAACAGAAATTCCTGCGCTTGTTGTTACGACTTATGAAAACAGGAAAAATATGTTGAAACCAGAACATCATAAGTTTGTTAGAAGTATAACTCACTGGGCTGATATATTCTATAAGATCAAAACTGAAAAAAGTCAAATTAAGACAGGTAGTGCATCATACATCAAATATATCAATGCGGTGGGTATAGTGTATAAACAATTTGAAGAACTAAAACAACAACAAAAACCGCCAAAATTACAAAGGCGGCGACAGCAACCTGCAAAGAAAATATCTTTTTCACCTAAAAAACAACAAATACCACGTGATGATGATGATGATCCTTTTGGTTATTTACAAAAAGCCGATTTAGACGAAATAGAAAAAATGGATGTAGCAATGGGTTATAGCGGAAGCGGATTGCAAGATTCCAGTGGACCCCAAAGTGGGGTATGTCCTGGTAGTGTTCTCAGTGATATATCACGATTAGAGGTTCTTGTAGGAGGGTTCCGAGCTGGAAATAACTCACCGGAAATAATTAATGAAGCAGCTGATATCTGTAGACGGTTATTTCAGGGTGGTATCATGGATATCAGCACATATCGAGATTTCATTGACGAGTTAGCAAATGGGTATCACAGTGATTAATTGATAAATTGTTTTACAATTGAAAAATTGTTTCTGATTTCAAATAATGATCATACACTACAATCATGATAAACCAACCCCCGTCTACGTAGTTAATTCACGGTTTCCGGTTTATAGAGCATACTACGGAGATGGTTTAGGTAATACCATTTTAGGGTTATTTGCGAGAATGGCTCCAAAAGTGATGCCGTTGGCTAAACAATTAGGAATGAAAGCAATTGATGTTATTCGTGATAAGGGTATTGGTGCTGTTGGAGATCTTGCTGGAAAAGCGTTTTCAACTGCGAAGAATAAATTAACATCATTAGTGAAATCACGGATGAAATCCAAAGGATTTTCAAAACCGTTACCGTCTACAGCGGAAATGCCTGCAAGTGTTAGTAGAATTATAAATAACGCAGTAGATGAAAAATTAGCGTCGATGGTTTTAACCCCCGACCAAAGCAATATTGCAAACATGATAGCAGGAAGTGGCTTTAAAAAACTACGACGATGAAATGGGAAATCGCGATTTAGACTCTGATAAATAGAATAAAATGTTCAAACAGTCACGTGATCCAGCATTTGATATAGACGCCCCAGTTGGCAAGGATGATTCTGTACGCGATTATCAATATTACGCCTATCATGCAATAGACTCAAATAGTCGAGCAAGAATTGATCTTCAAGTCCATGATACCAGTAAATACTTTCTACCCTGTGAAGCGTTTATCGAAGTAGAAGGAGAACTTGTAACAGCTGCTGATACTCCTGCTGTACCAGCACCGTATCCAGCTGGTACTCAAGTCGGTTTTGTCAATAATGGTATCATGGCGCTATTTGAGAGTGCTAGATATCTCATTGATGGAAAAGAAATCGAGTCGATAGATCGCGATGTTGATGTGGCTACAACAATAATCGGGTTAGCGAGATATTCTGATGATTATACAAGATCAGCAGGACCCTCTATGATGTTTGCAAAAGATGGTAAGAATACCGCTGGAGGAAATCCATTTGTTGTAAGACGACCAAAAAAACGTGATAATAGTGATGCTGATGCCGAGGATATGATTATAAACAACGATGCTAATTTCAATCTAGGAGCTGCAACACGAAACTCAATGTTGGGAGTAGGGCGTAAATCATTTTCATGCGCGATTCCACTGCATCATATATTTGGATTCTGTAGAAACGTCAGAAAAGTTATCTATGGAGCGAAGCATACAGTATCGCTTGTACGAAAGAGTGATGATAGTGACGCAATCTGGAGGATTCCAGCAGATGTTGCAAATCCAAATGCTGATGCCGGTAAAGTCAATTTAACAAAAATATCATTGTGGATGCCAGTGTTGACTCCAGCAATCACCGCAGAAGAACGATTACTATCATTTATGGACCAAGGAGGAAAGTCGTTGTTGAGTTGGCTAACCGTGAGTACAGATGTGAAGCAATCAAATATCAACGGGTTATTCACGTGGAATCTAGCATCAAAACAAGGTGTTTCTGCGCCACGTCATATATTTATTGCGTTACAGGATAACTCACGAGTTGGCGATCAACGTTTCAGCCATATGATATTTGATCAATTAGGTGTGAAAGACGTCTCACTGAGAATAAACGGCCAACAGGAACCATCCGAGGATATACAACTTAATTACACAGAAAATCATATCGCACGAGTTTATCATCGTCTGTTGTCATTTATGGCACGCGACCAAAATGTGGATACTGGTTTGCAAATATCACAATACGACTTTAAAAATCTGTATCCGATCTATTACTTCTCACTGGAACATCTCGATTTGATGAGACAATCTGTCGTTGATATACATTTTAGAGCTAATGTGACTCGTGGTGCTATTGCTGATTATAGAGCGGTTGCTGTCATTCTCAGTGATAAATCAATGCTACTTGAAGGTGTTGGAGGAAGAATGAGAGTGGTAGATGCCCCAGTAGAAAATCTTTAAACGATTTTTCCATTAGAATCAATCTATTATGTATAATGTCATATAGTGTTATTAGTGTTGCGTTAACTCCCGGTCAATTAAAAAAATTGCAATCAGAATCGGCTAAGCGATGTGGAACCACAATCACGTTGAAACCCAACCAAATGACTGGTGGTGCAAATAAACTATCGCTGACAACTCGTCAGGTGAAACATTTCAATGATGCACTAGTAGCAAAAAAAGGTGTCCAGATTACTCTTTCTGCGGCTGCTATCAAAAATATGATTAAAACAGGCGGTATATTCCCGTTGTTAGCTGCGATACCAGCATTGATTGCAGCAGCAGCCCCAGCGGTGGCTAAAGCGGCAGCGTTAGGAGCCGTTGGTACTGCAGCAGGAATGGCACTAAAGAAGGCAACTGGGAAAGGATATAAAAAAAAGGGAAAGGGTCTAAGACTACCAGGAACCCCGTATTCGTGGTACAGCGGAAAGGGTCTAAGACTAGGACCGGTTTATTAATTGAGGAACCTATGGTTCCCAAATCTTCGATGGTTCCCATGTCCAATTTTGATTTAATGGATGCTGCTAAAAAACTAGCGATTAAAAACTTCAGAGGTGTCTTTATGAAAGATCAATTACCACATCAACCAAACAGCGTTGAAACCGGAATCATTAATTTAGATAACAGCACCGGACCCGGAACTCACTGGGTTGCATACGCTATTGATCCACGTGGGATTGTCTATTTTGATTCATATGGATTAGCCCCACCAAAAGAGTTTTTGCGTTATATAAAAACCCTTCCAATGAAGACTTGGTATTCTACGCTACCAACACAACAAATGAATGACCCACCAATATGTGGCAGCGAAGTATTAAATGTCCTTGACGCTATTTCTAACTCCTTGAGTAACCCAAGCGGAAAACCACCACATATTGTCGTGAATGAATACACTAGTAATCGCTTTTTAGAGAGAGAAAGAGTTTTACAATAACATGATTGATATTTGGGGGAGATCATTGAAACCCAAACCCGATGGCACTGCACCCCCTGATTCTCTCAAGGATATAAAAAAAACAATCAAAGATGAAATCGCTGAGACGTTGAACTTAACAAGTGTTGACCCGAACGAAATAGTTGTATTTCAGGACAAACAGGGTAAATTGAAATCCAGTGATGTGTCGTTGGATGATATTTTAGTTAAACAACGAAACGCAATCGAAAATACTATCGCGCTTTTTTCCGATCAGGGTAAATTGAAAACTAGTGATGTGTCGTTGGATGATATTTTAGTTAAACAGCGAAACGCAATCGAAAATACTATCGCGTTATTTTCCGATCAGGGTAAACTCAAACCGGGTGTAATCGTTTCGACGATTACAGATCGATTAAAAACTCTCAACGATGAGTTAAACAATTCTCTGTTTGTACTAACAACACTTGAATCTAAAATTGAAGAAAACGGAAAACAGTTTATATCATTTCGTAGAAATATCATTGATAAATTTATTGGAACCCCGTTGGATAAAATTGAAATAAAACTCCCTGATATTAAAAAATCCATCGATGAGACAAAAAACTTCATCGAAGCCGTCAAAGGTGATTTTTCGAGGATGATAACAATCATTGAAAAAACAAAAATTCCTCATGAGAAAACCAACAACGTAGTATATACAATCCAACACGGATCATTTGAGTGGACACCTACAAACAACAAATTAAATATCACTGCAACCGTTAAGGGTATTTATCGATTAACACTAGTGACACCATTGAGTCAATTTAATATTTCATCGTCCAGTTCATCCGGGGTCAATAATACGATTTCAACGATCATCGACAAGAATACAACTGAAAAGTTCACAATCACAGCTACTGATAAAAATTTGATTGGGGTTTCAGTAACCTGGTATGTTGAATTCGTAGCGGATTTAAGTAAATAACTAAATTGAAAGGATTTCACAATTGAAAACGCTAGCTTTTTTAAAATAACAATGATTTCATCAACGCAATGTCGCTATGATCAGGTCAGAGAATTTCAGAATAGACTAAAAACCCTCACTGAGGAGTATCAAATAAAAATAAAAAAATACCGACGAGGAATCACCGCAATTGATGTTATTATGTACTCGGTGTCAAGCATTCTCACTGGCGCCGGAATAATACTTGCATCGGTTACAATGATTGCCCCGGTCGTAGTTCCAATTTGCATTTCTGCGGTGGCTACAATCGGGGGTATATCAACCGGGATAGCAAAAAGGATATCATCATGCAGCCAACGCAAACTGCAGAATTACTTACTTCAATTTCATATTGCATCAACCGCATATTCGCAGTTATCATTGATGATATCGTCGTCACTCGATAATACGATTATATCAGATAGTGAATTCTCAGCGATGGTCAGTATTTTTGATTCCGCGATATCGAAATTAGAGCGACAACATGAATATAATAACAATGACAACATCGATGGAATTAGAAAACACGAACCCAAAAAACAAAATGATCTCAATAATATCAACATTACCAGATTGTGAGTTCTCAGTGATGGTCAGTATTTATGATTCCTCGATACCAAAATTAGAAATACAACATGAGTATAATAACAATGACGACACCGCAGGAATTACTTCAACGAATAGTGGAGAACACGAACCCAGTACAAACAAGCATGATATCAATAACATCAACGAATCCAGAATTCAGTGTGAATTTCCCCTCTCCGGTCCCAGTGAAGGAGATAGCGCTAGCAAAACTACGAGTGTATCACAGTTGGCCTAATATCAGATCAAAATCATTTGGTGGTCAACAACCCAATAATTCACTGGTATTTGCAAATAAGAATAAAGACGACGGTACCCCAGACTGGAACGTCGTTTCGATACCAACAGGGTCATACCAAATCGAACAAATCAATGATGAATTCGCGCGTAGAATAAAATCGATTACTGGAAAAGAATCAAAAATCGCTATAACAGTTCATGAACCGACGCTATCATCCGCAATTGAGATAAGTACAGAAGGATACGTCGTAGATATCTATCAGAGTTCTATTAGAACCGTATTAGGATGGCCTGAATTACCACCCCGGGAAGAAACCGTTAAATTACCAGAACCACAAAAATCTGATTATATCACAGACAAAATAAAACCTAAAAATCCAATAAGGAGTTATAAAAAATACAACTTATTTATAGAGTTTTTTGGGTTAGGATACGAACTTAGGGCGGAGGGTGGACCATTGCAAGAATATAATTTTGTTAACGAACCTGAAATCATTAAAAATTTCACAGCAATGAATAATGATTTATCGCTGTTGTTAATATCTCTTAAATCCGGCTCTCTCAACCGAGATGAATTTATCAGCGTCGTAGAAACATGCAATAAAATTATCGACGATATGGAAGTATTTAATTCACAAATTATTCGAGTGATATTAGATGATAAAAACCCCACATCGAGAACACAATTTGCAAATCAATATAAAATCCGCGTTGAAAATATCCCAAAATTTAAACTACCAGGATATAACGTACCAGAACTAAAAAAACTTCTCAGTGATGCCATCGACGTTGGTTTTAAAATAATTCATGATGCATGGAAAAAAACAGCATCACCGGAAATAAAAATCCTCAAACACAATAATGACCCAGATGGTGGCGGTAGGCATATCGCTCCGTTCAACGTAAATATATCCTCAGTGATTGCACTCAATTTAGTATGTGATGTTATTGAAGGAAGCTATCAAATTAATCTCGAACGATCAAATCAAGCTCAGCAAGGATATATTCTGTATTCATTTGCACCAACAGCTCCTCCAGGATTCCTAATTATTGAAAACCCAATTAATCCTGTCTACATGCGATGCCATAATAATTCATTAACCAGAATTAATTTCAAACTCACCGACCAGTCAAATAATCTGATTGATTTACAAGAAGAGGTGTTAGTGATTAGTTTGTTTGTGAGATCATAAATGATTTTCGTCCTAAAGACTTCCATCATAAAGACTGGTTAAAATCATTTATTATTTTTTGTCAACCCAGTGATGAAATCACTAAGCAGCAGAGAGGGTGGATGACAACAAGTTGCGACCAAAATTAATTAAAAAATCGTAAAAATCTTCGTTTTCATTTTTTTAGTTAAAATGAGATTTCGTAGATTTTTAAGATTTCAACGAAATCCTACGGATCGTTTTAAGGATTCAATCAATTTTTTTTGTCTGAAAACGTTGTAGGATTCGCCCTTTTTTTGGTTAAAATGAGATTATAGGACGGCTCGTTTTAGGATTTCAATCAAATTTTGTCTAAAAACGTTGTAGGATTCACCCTCTCTGCTGCTTATATAAAAAAAAAATTTTGAAATAGTGAAAAACTTTAAAATTGGAGTTATAATTTAGAACCTTGGGAAAAGAGAAAAAAGACAGTGAAATTATGCTTTGGGATGAAAAAGATGAACGTATTACCATGTTTTACTATCTAACTATATATCTATCCAGTTTCATTTGTTCCTTTTTCCAAAGTGTAACTCTGACTCACTGACAACAAGTCACAACTTCAGAAGGATTTGATTTGTAAAACAACATTGACTGTGGGTGAGAGGGTCAAATAGAAATTGGCTTAAATTGGAGCCCTAATTCATATACCTGTGAAAATAAATCACATTTACAGTAATCTTAATACAGATTATATTGTACCAAATACTAGGGGATATCATGTATACAGATTATATTGTGCCAAATACATGGAGATATCAGGTATACAGATTATATTGTGCCAAATACTAGGGGATATCATGTATACAGATTATATTGAAACAAATACTAGGGGATATCATGTTTACAGATTACATTGTACCAAGCAAATAAAAAAAATAGCATTATATAGTGAGAATAAAAAATAGAAAGAATTGTCTGGCATGTGTTCAAGTTGATTATCAAATTTAAATCAAGAAAACCTTGGAAAGGGACTGCAGTAAGGAAAATACACACACACACACACACACACACACACACACACACACACATATTGAACCAACTGAACCAAATATTCCTGAGAAATACTTCTTGAATGCTTGAAATCATCAAGAACAGATTTCTTGGAGCCAAGAGGCACAGTTTTATTACCCTGACATCAATATCCTTCATCTTAGAACTTGGATAACACCTCTTCTCAGTGCTTAGAGTTACCAGGTATATTTGCTTATAAGTAGAGTCTAAATGCAAATTGTACAGATCAGATCTGCTATCACATAATTTACCTGCAGATATGGGTCTATGCAGTTTGTTGGGAGTATTAAGAAGAACTTAGACTGTGATCTGGCAGCACAATATTTGTCAGTGGTAGACTAGGATCTGTGAGGAAGTATATATGGTTTGCAGACAATTCAGAACCAAGATATGATAGTTTTCTTTTCAATGCACTGTAACTGATTATCAGAAATTGGATTGAGGGCTAGGAGTTTATTTCCTGGTCTTATGTTTATCACTCTGCCAGTGTGCCATTATTTCCCTAAATGTGTGTCAGGAGTTATTATTTGTGACTGTGACCTTTTCCAATTGGATTTCAAAAATTTGTTATGCTTCCAGTAATAGGCACCTAAAAATTTGCTGTCGGCTTTAAGAATAAGCAGAAAAGCTCCAGCATATACGATACTGGTTTTAATGATAAAATTAAAGTGCCAACATTTTTCTTTTTTTATACAAAAAGTAATTAAATGTTAAGTAAAGTATAGCAAATTTAAACCAGAAAAAAAGCAAACCAATTTAAAAAAACATAAAACTGCAAGAGGACAGTGGAGTGCTAAGAATGAAAGTTTTTCAATACAAATGTTTAAGGAATATTATCACCTTATATACATGTACTTATATATGTCGGGCTCAACAGTAAACAACATAGACCGAGATCCACCAGTGCATTTATACATAGCATAATCAGGGTCTATGTCAGTTGTAATGCTGATTAGTCTTTAAAGACCGCATAGACCCAGACTATGTCAGTTGTAATGCTGATTAGTCTTTACAGACCGCATAGACCCAGACTATGTCAGTTGTAATACTGATTAGTCTTTACAGACCGCATAGACCCAGACTATGTCAGTTGTAATGCTGATTAGTCTTTACAGACCGCATAGACCCAGACTATGTCAGTTGTAATGCTGATTAGTCTTTACAGACCGCATAGACCCAGACTATGTCAGTTGTAATGCTGATTAGTCTTTACAGACCGCATAGACCCAGACTATGTCAGTTGTAATGCTGATTAGTCTTTACAGACCGCATAGACCCAGACTATGTCAGTTGTAATGCTGATTAGTCTTTACAGACCGCATAGACCCAGATCTGACAGTGCATTATGTAACAGCAGATGGGAGTATGTGCTGTTTGCAGTGGGACCTGACTGTTCTATACCGTACATTATGTAGGTTGGTTGTTTTTTTTTTTTGTTGGATTGGAATTAGATGATGGAAGTATGATTGTTTAAAAAAAAACAATGCCACATTAATTTATATCACCTGAAGTTGAAATGATGATATTGTAAAGTTTTGTTAGTGAAATTTATTTTCTGTACAAAATAGTCATGCAGGTTTTCAGTGTGAAATTTATATTTTACTAAACTATCTTCAAAAGTTATTACCATGACAAAAAACTGCATATGAATCTGAATTAGTTTACTAAAGAAAGTCGTACTTGAAGAACATTTTAACATGCTATATATAATTTACTAAGTGTCAAATGCAGCTTTTATTCCAGTCACTGGACTGTTTCATAACTGGAGCTGTTAGATTCTGTGATGACATTGTTTCTTTTATATAGTTCCAGGATCCATCTTGGACATGTGACTGTCATACATGTACCATCCCTATTCAAGTCTATTCCAACTGCAAACTGCACAGACCCATATCTGGCATTGCATAATGTGCTGGCATCTCTGAGTCTGTGCAGTTTGTTAAGAGAAATCAGTAGAACAACAAACTGGCATACATGACAGTAGAGCTTGGTCTGTTTTTTTGCAGCTGGGGACAACTTTAGCATGGATATACATGGTATATTGTATTGACATTTCCTAGAGAGTTGTCTTCTCAACGGCAAGAATTAATCAGAGCAATATTTTGTCACTGCATGCCTATTATTAGACTGGTTTCCTGTAACATAATGGCATACTGGAAGCAGAACAGTTCAACTCAAATGTTTAGTCAAATCGCTTTGATGCAGGCACGTTCATACTGACAGGATATCAGGTATCGCTTAAAAGGATTTTAAAAAATTCAGATATAAAACATTGTGCAATTTAGAAAGAAGGCAGTTTTGTCAAGGAAGGTTGTTGCATATTGCATAAAGATGTTGATTTGTTTTCAAAGGAAGGCATTTGTGTGATTCTTCAGTGTAACTTTTTTAAAAAAGAAAGTCTTTTTTGTGGTTCTTCAGTATAACAAAGACGCAGACAGATTGACGTGGGAGCTGTGTCTTGTACAGAATCAAAATCAATCAGGATATCACATTTTGTGCTTTCATTTTGAGGCTTTTAGTCATCAAGATAATTGCATTATTTTTTGCTTTCTGTTTGTTCTATATCAGGTGGAAAGATATTTCTACATTTTATGATAAATGTTGGAAACAAGATAGATGTTGGAAACAAGATAGATTGCTGGAAACAAGATAAATGTTGAAACCAAAATAGATGTTGGAAGCCAAATAAATATTGGAAACAAGACAGCTGTTGAAAACAATAGATAGTGGAAACAATATAAATGTTTGGAAACAAAATAGATTTTGGAAACAAAATAAATATTTGAAACCAAATAGATGTTGGAAACAAGATACATTTTTAGAAACAAGATAGATATTGGAAACATAGATGTTGGAAACAAGATAGACATTGGAAAAAAAAGATAAGCTTGGGTAAAGAAGATGTAGATGAACCTTTGAATAGTTCAGAGTTTAAAATTTAATTTTTAAATTTAATCTTAATTTTGCCTTACATACTCAGAGTTAAGCATGGAGGAAAGTGGGAGATGAGATACTTTGAGATGAGATACTTTGCAGTGTTGTTCTTTGCATTATTCACGTTATTAGAATAACTGTATGCCTGTGACGACCAACAGTTCCTATTGATCGCAGTGTATTGGGAGCGGTTCATGATGCTTGAAGCAAGATTGAATCAAAACCAATCATGTGAATTCCTGATCAATGGAACTGTTCTCAAGCAATGTTTGTTATGCTGAAGCTGGCATTTGTTTGCTTTAATCAGAATAGACTGAAAATCTTGTGATGTAGTAGTAATAGTAGTTGAAAACAGTTTGTAACAGTTAGTTAAAATTGACTTTATTACCATCATAACTATTAGTGCAGCATTGTTGTTTAGATTTTTATAGACAGGTTACAAGATACAATGTTCTCACTAGCAGCTGGCAGCCAGTTTAATTAAGCACTTTTTGTTTCTCAAATTGCAACATCTTAGCTGTCTGTTTTTGGTTACATTTTGCACTGACTGAACCTTGTGTTTCTGATCTTGAGCTGGTTACTTCAAAAGATGGATGAGTAGGTTTAAATATAGGCTGAGAGTGGTCAGATAAATTCCAGATTCGTTTTTGATATTAATCTGATATATGCTATATTTAACTAATTATTACTTTATTTGGGGTGAAACAACTGCTAATTGACTATTAATAAATATTTCAGCTCAACCGTTCAAAGACAAGACCAGTCCTGCTGTAGAAGCTATTTGTGGAGAGATGTATGAAAATGTTACTACTGTTTACCTGTATTATATATAATTTGTTTTGACATCAAAATGACAATATTGTGTAAAGGTGTGAAAACACTGTTCTGCCATATTGATCAGTATTAATACCTCTCTTTGAATCTGGAACAATTATTAAAATAGCGAAAAGGAACAACAGCATTGCTACTCAGAAATTGGACTATCCTTGTTCTTTTATTCTTTGGATTCATGATTGAAGCCCAGTGAATTAAGGAGCCCATAGGCTGATATTGATGCAGATACCATGAATGTAGGAGTGTTAATCGAGACAATATTTATTTGCCTGTTTTTGATCTTGACTGTTGTGACAAATACAGTCATTCTTTGTGTAGCCACCTGGACAGAATCATTACGCAATGTCAACAAAGTGTATTTGTATTCCATGACATATGCAGACCTAGGACTGGGTTTGTTCATTATGCCTTTTGCTGTGTACTGCTCCATAATTTATCAGTCTGGATATGGCAGTGTAAATCCCTATTTGTGTCATATACAAGCGTACAGCACTATGATATTTATTCTGGCCAGCCTTTATTCCATGGCATGGATTAACGTTGACCATTACCTTGCGTTAAGAAAACCTGAAAGATATAACCTGAAGATGTCGCGACCACGTTCTCTTTGTTGGATTATTTTTGCCTGGATTGCAGCCATAAGCTTCTGTTTACCACCATTACTATCATTACTATCATGGCTCCAGGAACAAGAGTTCAACAATTCTGTTTTTATCTGTACCGTGCAGATTAAGTCAGAGACACCCTATTTCATTACGGCAGGTGCCCTAGTCTTATTTCCAGCATTTGTGTGTTTGTCAGTCACAAATGCATATCTGTTTACTCCATTCTTCAAAAAGAAAGAAAAAATGTACAAAGTTGTATTATTAGAGGTGTCTACAAGGCCTAAAAATTACCACATTAATTTTGTTATTTCTCTAATTTTTGTTGGTTCATGGATGCCATGGTGTTTGGTGAAAGCTTGTGAGTTATTTGGAACAAATATACCAGCAGCCTTAAATTTTTGTACCTTTTGGCTAGCAATGGGGAATGCCTATTACAAATTTTTTGTATATGTATGTATGAGTTCAGAGTTTAGAAGGGGTATAAATGTCTTTATTCAACAGGCAACATGCAAATGTAATGGTGAAAGAATTAATTTGTGTTTTCATCCTGAACATTTTTCAGTTAATCTCATACCTGGTGCATGTCTCAAGCCTTCACAAGCAAATCAAACACCTGTGTAACTTTTGCCCTCAAGCTATTGAACTATTTTGCCATGGAGATAAAGAGAGAAGAAAAGTATGGGTTTTACAGGACATTTATGGACTTGAGAGAAGCTCTAGAATATGAAACTGTGATACATTTATGAGGATGAGAGAGAGAGAGAGAGAGATAGAGATGGAAGTAGTTTCTATAATGAATGAGGCCATTTGCAGTTGAAGAAGCTTAAAATAGATACCTTTCTATGGCAAAATAAGGATTTTTACTCCTAAGCTTTCGACCTTTTCACAAGGTCTTTATCAGAATAACAATGTCTCGACAGAAGTCGCATAATCAACTAAATGTTGTCACAAGGTCTTTATTAGAATAGCAATGTCTCGACTGAAGTCACATGACAACTAAATGTTGATCACAAGGTCTTTATTAGAATAGCAATGTCTCGACTGAAGTCACATGATCAACTAAATGTTGATCACAAGGTCTTTCTTTATTAGAATAGCAATGTCTCGACTGAAGTCACATGATCAACTAAATGTTGATCACAAGGTCTTTATTAGAATAGCAATGTCTCGACTGAAGTCACATGATCAACTAAATGTTGATCACAAGGTCTTTATTAGAATAGCAATGTCTCGACTGAAGTCACATGATCAACTAAATGTTGATCACAAGGTCTTTATTAGAATAGCAATGTCTCGACTGAAGTCACATGATTAACTAAATGTTGATCACAAGGTCTTTATTAGAATAGCAATGTCTCGACTGAAGTCACATGATCAACTAAATGTTGATCACGTGATGAAATCCTTCTTTACAATAGTGAGAGTTCCAACTTTTTATCATGGTTCAACACTGGCACCCCATCACTGATTTAATTATCTAATTAATCCATGATTTCATTATCTAATTAATTTCCCTTTTTTTCTTCTCCTTAGGGTATCATTCTCTCTACCAAGTACTCTGATGTCATCCCAAGAGAAAGTATTCCCTGATTCTTTGCAGTGTTCACCAACTGCAGTCAGGGTTTCACTGTTAGGGCATAAGTATTCTTTAAGTGAGCAAGTGTTCTTTAAGTGTACAAGTGTTCTTTAAGTGTACAAGTGTTCTTTAAGTGTACAAGTGTTCTTTAAGTGTACGAGTGTTCTTTAAGTGTACGAGTGTTATTTAAGTGTACAAGTGTTATTTAAGTGTACAAGTGTTCTTTAAGTGTACGAGTGTTCTTTAAGTGTACAAGTGTTATTTAAGTGTACAAGTGTTCTTTAACTCTTGTGTCAAGGCTCCTAGACTTCTCCACATTTATTACACATGCTTATTGATGACTGAGCACTTTGTAATCAAAGGAGTGTGTTCTTGTTCAGTTTGATAATTGTGGATAAGGCTAAATTGGAGAGACCACTTAGGAGCCCAAAAACTTACTTTGCTACAGAAAGGTATCTATTTTGAGTTGCATGAAGTAGTTAAAATCTGTTTTTAATGGCAGTCTGGTATTGTACCAAGTATATATATGCATATGTCTTTATTGTCTGTAATTTGTTTATACTTTGTATCATTGTTTACTATTGTACAAAATGTCAAACTAGATGCAAAAAGCATGTTTAGAAAAAGCCCTCAGTATAACATAACTGCAGTAGCTGAGTAGTTAACAGACAGAAGTCACAAGCTGAAATAAATCAGTGTGGGTTGATTGCTGTGACGTGTTTTTGTGAGGGCTTTTATTCCCAATATCTCAGCACTATCTAGTCTTTCATGTGTTTATGTGTAATTAAAAACCTAAAGGTAAAACAAATTTGTATCATGTAGAGGTATGAAAACTTTCTGACAATGCAATGGGTATAGACCCTAACTCTGAAAAGTTCTTGGTCTAGACTGTCTCTAATGTTTTAATATGGCTTCAATGGTGTTAACATTTTTATGTTGTACATTAAAACACAAAGAAGTCTGCAACACTTATTGTTGGTTGACATTTCTTTTAGTGTGTTGAATTAGCTATCCAGCTTTAATGGCTTCATTTTAGTTAGAAGTTTTCTTTGCCCAGGTTTTGTAATTAAAAAAATAAGAGCTACAGACAACAATTAATAGGTATCTATTCTTCTTTTTAACTTCAATTTTTACCTACTGTTTTGCTATCCCATGGCAAATGTAATTAGCTGGAACAGTACCTACTGTTTTGCTATCTCATGGCAAATGTAATTAGCTGGAACAGTACCTACTGGTTTGCTATCTCATGGCAAATGTAATTAGCTGGAACAGTATTTACTGTTTTGCTATTTCATTGGATGCAGCTGAAAGTAACTGATCCAATCAGAATGCTCATTCCTTTTACCTTGGAAGACACTTGCAAAAATTCATTATGGCTTCTGATGGCAATTTAGACACATGCATGCCATTTTTTCTGAATCAAACAAATTAACACGGAAGTTTTCTTCCAAATCAAGGAATGTTCACATCATGGAAGTCATCATATTGACCACTCAACATGTGCAATGGGCTAATCACTAGTTAGTTAATTTAGCTTGACCAATCAACATGTGCAATGAGCTAATCACTTGTTAATTAATTTAGCTTGACCAATCAACATGTGCAATGAGCTAATCACTAGTTGATTAATTTAGCTTGACCAATCAACATGTGCAATGAGCTAATCACTTGTTAATTAATTTAGCTTGACCACGCAACATGTGCAATGAGCTAATCATTTGTTAATTGATTTAGCTTGCTACAGGCAGTAACTCTTTCAACTACAATGGGGCACATGTCAAATACTGTTAGCTATAAAACATAGGAAGACTATAGAATGTGTAGATGAATGACCGTTGACTAGAAAAGTTGGTAATGTGTAGATGAATGACCGTTGACTAGAAATGTTGGTAATGTGTAGATGAATGACCGTTGACTAGAAAAGTTGGTAATGTGTAGATGAATGACCATTGACTACAAAAGTTGGTAATGTGTAGATGACAGCAGAGAGTTCCAACAGAGAATTTTCTTGAAATAATGAGCCAAAAGATCAGGATTTATACTGTTTCTATTAGACTATGAAGATAATATGATAACACATTCCAACGTCTCTGGTACTTTTACAATGGCAGATTTGGGTCTACACTGTGTTTGCTGTATGATGATTGTTATACAATCAAAATGATGGCAGATTTGGGTCTACACTCTGTCACTGTGTTTGTTGTATGATGATTATTATACACTCGAAATGATGGCAGATTTGGGTCTACACTGTGTTTGCTGTATGATGATTGTTATACACTTGATATGACGGCAGATTTGGGTCTACACTGTGTTTGCTGTATGATGATTGTTATACACTTGATATGACGGCAGATTTGGGTCTACACTGTGTTTGCTGTATGATGATTGTTATACACTCGAAATGATGGCAGATTTGGGTCTACACTGTGTTTGCTGTATGATGATTGTTATACACTTGATATGACGACAGATTTGGGTCTACACTGTGTTTGCTGTATGATGCATTAAGTAACTATTTTATCTGTTATTACACTGTGGGTATGTGTAGATTTTAACAACAATTGTGTTAATAGAAATGAGCTTGAAGCAAAGTGTGTTCATTTGTTACTTATTTTAGCAGTTTAACAAGATACATGTTATCTGCAACATAATTACTTGTTAACTGCTGACCTTAATGGTTAGACACTTAGACAGTTTGCACTATATATGTAACCTGTATAAATTCAATCACTAATAATTTCATTTGGTGTTATGTAAATTGTGTGGAAAGCATCACCATCAAATGAAGATGTAGGTACCCTGGATACCTGTTAATAAGAAGATTGAGGCCACAAACTCCACAGACCCATATCTGTCATTGCATATCTGTCATTCCATAATCTGCCAGCAGATCTGGCTCTATACAGTTCATTAGCAGAAAAATATCTATCTAGATTGTGACTATTCCCCACTTATATTCAGAGGACAATTGTTATCTAGATTGTGACTATTCCCCACATATATTCAGAGGACAGTTGTTATCTAGATTGTGACTATTCCCCATGTATATTTAGAAGACCATTGTTATCTAGATTGTGACTATTCCCCACTTATATTCAGAAGACCATTGTTATCTAGATTGTGACTATTTACCACTTATATTCAGAAGACCATTGTTATCTAGATTGTGACTATTTACTACTTATATTTAGAAGGTTGATTAGAAACATATTATTATGTATTTGAATGTGGAAATCTTACTATGTCAAGAGTGGAAAATAATTACTTTGTGAAATAATTGCAAAGCAGAGTTGTCCTTGCTTTATTTGCTTTATTTTGTTAAGATGTGCAGAAAAATACTACTGGCACTGCAAATGTGGACAGGACATAATTTGTTTTTACTCTTCTGGTGAGAGAGCAAAATGAAGGTGCTACATCATTATCTGACATCTATATAGCATCATTTGCATTTGTTTTAACTTCTCCTTCTGAGCAGCATGAGTAAAACTTGACATACTGTTTCATCCTGGTAGCTATCTGGTTGGTTTTAAAGGAACATATTGCCCCAAATAAAAGATTTTTTATGACTTATTGATAGTTCTAAATAAATCTGGTTCATGTCTGACATCAACCACCTTAATTTTGTTTGTTTTTGCTACTTTTGTAAATTAATTTTCATATTAAATTTTCACTAAAAAGGCTTCATGTAACTTATAAATGGTCCTTAATAAAACTGATGTGATCCGATATCCAATATGGCCACCATGGCCGCCATCTTGAAATCTTATTCATTATTTCTTCTGTTATATAAACATTGGTTTTCAACTCAAGCCTTTACACAGTATGTATTTAGGCCTAAATGGAAATGGTTCTGATTTGATATCCAACATGGTTGTCATGGTAAAATGCTTTAAAATCTTGTCAGCAGACCACACCAATCTGAACATTCAAAATCAAAATACTTTTTGGTGAATATTTAAATAGAAATGGGTATTCAAATATTTGTTTGTTTACCTAACAAGTTTTGCAGCATTATATTAAAGACACAACCTGAAGCAAATTGCAAACTTACTTTAAGTAAAATGACAATTCAGAATTGTGACAATATAATTATGTTGTGAGTGGGAGTTTAAATTTCAGGTGATTTAGCAGATTTGATGTTGCCCATGTCACCATTTCAACTTTTTGTTATTCATGTGGTCTTGAAAATATAATGTGTAATACTGCTATTTCATAAATAACCTGGTAATTTGTTATTGGATTGTGGTTTTATCACCAAGTTTAAGCTCCTGATATGCTATACTTGACAAACAGTATGTTTTAGTTGAGGATAAGTCTGGGAAAGCCCCAGGAAGAACCACCAGCCAATGGGGAAGCTACTGGCAAACTTCTCACATACCCATGTTGGCTGAGCTAAGACTTGAACCAATGCAGGCAGAAGTGAGGTGTCAGTAAATTAGAAAATTAGGTACTGGCATCTGCCCCAGGCCCTGGTATGTGAACAGGGAATAATGTGTTAAATTCATCATCTGTAGCCATTATTTGTCAGTAAACATTTAACTATATTGAATAGGCCTCATGCCGTTGTAATTATCATTGTCAACAAGCCACACTTTAGAAAACTATTTGAGATACTTCCCACATTTAACTGATCAAGTTGATGCCCTTTATTTACTTTTGTTCTTCTTTAGCTGCAATGGAACTTTTTATAATGAGTTTGGAAAATAGTGTAAAAAGACCTACATTTATTTGGTTTCAGTCAGAATCTGCCATTCTTCATATTGTTGCAAAACTTCTAAAATCTCATCTACATGTGTAATTACATATAGCCTGACTTCATTGTATTGTCAATATGACATGGTGATGTAATTACATATAGCCTGACTTCATTGTATTGTCAATATGACATGGTGATGGTAGTGATGGGCTGTATTAATATTAATAAATTTTTATATTCATTTAACATCTGAACTACAGCTACATCTTCTGAGCAGATTGTAATACTGATATTGGATTTTTATTGAAAAACTAAATGTGGTGCATAATTGTTCCTCAGTAAAAATGTGTAGCTAATGACATCCCAAAATGGCCACTAAGGTTACAACTACTACTCAACACATCCGGATAAACTTTGAAGGATTTAGGTTTCAACTAAATCACTTTAGACAGTACCGTAATGTATTTATTTTTTTACTAAACTATTTCTTTTTTTTACATCCAAAATTGTTGTCTTGCCAGGAATCGTGAACATCATGCTGCTTAACTCAACTTTTTGAATAGATGGAAAGACTGGCATGGACTTGTCACTAAAATACAGTAACAATATGTAGCTGGTACTGAATGAAAATGGAATCAATTTGTTCTGTTATTGAGTTAAAACTTAAAGATGAGATGTTTTGTTCTATCAGTAACTTAAATATATACAAGTGACTAATGTGCATTTGAAGAGGATCCCACTTCTGACACCATGTTGTGTTACTGAGTTAAAACATAAAGATGAGATGCTGTGTTCCAACTATCAATAACTTTAATATATACAAGTGACTACTGTAAAGTCTTAACACAGTGCTTTCGAAGAGGATCTCACTTCTGACGCCATGTTGTGTTATTGAGTTAACACAAAGATGAGATGCTGTGTTCTAATTATCAGTAACATTAATAAATACAAGTGACTACTGTGAGGCCTTAGCACAGAGTGCAATCAAAGAGGCACACCATGTAGATGGTACCAGTGGATATTTGACTCATGCACTTTTGGTCAGTTACACATGTATAATGTTAACATTGTAACCACAGTAGCCATCTCATAAAATCCCATTACTGCTCCTGTTGAATGAATTACGGTATCAAATGAAAATGGTGTGTATATCTTAACATCTAGTATGCCCACCATAGCAGCCATCTTGATAATCTTATATTGCTACTCCTCCAAAATGTAAAGCCATGTTAACATGGAATTTTCACCAAAAATTAATTGTGACATGTAGCTTTGGGGTTGTGAATGAAATAAATACTGATATGACCTCAAATATGGATGCCAGAATGAATATATTTAAAATATTTTGTCAATAATATCCCAGAATAGATGTTGTGTCTGCATGGTTTTCACCAAAAGTGTCACAGTGGTTAATTTGAAAATCATATTGCTAAAGAATATCAGAGATGGTTTCAAAACTCAGTAGTCAAAAGGAAGAAATTGTCATATTCTGAATTCCTGGAAATTCTTTATGGATGAGCATCTGTCCCTTTGAAGGACTCTTGTTCAGTAAACAAGTTGATAGCACTTTGATATTGATTTCAAGGTCAAAAATCTTGACTCAGGTTGTTACCATGATATCTTGTAAGCATGACAGTGCAAACAAGTATGGACTGGGTTTTATTTTAATCAAACCCAATCAGTTGATATATATATGAAGAATTACATAAATGATGCCAGTTCATGTTGGGTTGAGTTTGGGTTTTCAACAAAATCTTAATTCTGGATTCAACTGAACTTAACAGTGATGGTATTTGATATCTTTTGTCCATGATGCAAACCCTGAAACAGGCTCAATGTTCTAAATAAACATTTTTTTTTGCATTTCAATATTTTGTACTTTATTTGCATTTTGTTTGTGTTCATTCCATTTTTCCTTGGCATTCAGTTTAGGTTTTCATTTCAGGTAGGCTGTCATTGGTGTTTTGTTTATAGTTGCAAAATGGATTCATATTTTGGGTTGATCACATCCAATCATTGTTTCTTTTCATATTCATTCATTTGGAATGCATTCACTTAAGTCTAGTTTTACATTGGAAAAAAATGGTTGCTTTTCTTTTTTTTCTATAAAAAGCGTGCTTTAATTATATGCCATTAGATTTATGATAAAATAATATAACTGTGATAAATACAAAAGCATAGCTGCAGAACATTTGTCAGCCAAGTTTTTTGGTTTCCATTAAATAAATATTGTGCTGATGCAATTTACATTTATAATTTATAATGTGATCAGATAAATGGCAATTGTTAGAACAATTTCAGGGCTTGCTTCAAAAAAGTGAACAACTGACTAAAGCATAAAGAATGAAAATCTGATTTCAGATTATCATTTATGATGGCTTTCAAATGTGGAGATTTAGTCTATCCCGGAATGCTGGTATATTGATTTTCAAAAGTTATGAAATGGATACATGTTCAATTTTTGTTTTTGCTTTTTAATTAATCATTCTGCCTTTTGAATTAATTTTCTTTAATGCTTTCAAACTGCGTTCAATATTTCATTATCTCACATTCTGTATTTTATGTGTGGACATTTTGTTTTTGAATTCATCATCCATTTCATTAGTGTTCTAGTTTCATTTTACTGATATAATTACCCACTTTAATTCTCAGATTCCAGTGCAGTAAACATAGATTACCTCAGACATACACATAATTATTTATGTTGCTAAATTTAATACTTTTCCAAGAATAGCTGAGAAGAGTTCAGTTCTTAAGCAGGCTAGAAATTATAATAGGTCAGAAGAAACAAACTTATTTTGAATTAATGATAGAAATTATTGTCTATGAATGGAGCATCAGTCCCTTTGAGAATGTATGTTTAATTTCATAATCCACTAAGGACTATCAGTCCCTTTGAATAACTCAAATGTATATTTACCAGCCACTAGAGAAACAGTCTGTTTGAGGAAGTTATATTTTATTGCACTAGCCAATACAGCACCTACCCCTTTGATGAACATCTATTAAATTTACTATTCATTAGAGTACCAGTCCCTTTGAGGGACTTCTATTAAATTTACTATTCATTAGAGTATCAGTCCCTTTGATGAACTTCTATTAAATTTACTATTCATTTGAGTACCAGTCCCTCTGATGAACATCTATTAAATTTACTATTGATTAGTGTACCAGTCCCTTTGAGGAACTTCTGTTAAATTTACTATTCATTATAACACCAGTCCTTCTGATGAACATCAAATTTACTATTCATTAGAGTACCAGTCCCTTTGAGGAACTTCTATTAAATTTACTATTCATTAGAGTACCAGTCCCTTTGAGGAACTTCTATTAAATTTACTATTCATTTGAGTACCAGTCCCTCTGATGAACATCTATTAAATTTACTATTCATTAGAGTACCAGTCCCTTTGAGGAACTTCTATTAAATTTACTATTCATTTGAGTACCAGTCCCTCTGATGAACATCTATTAAATTTACTATTCATTAGAGCACCAGTCCCTCTAATGAACATCTATTAAATTTACTATTCATTAGAGTACCAGTCCCTCTGATGAACTTCTGTTAAATTTACTAGCCATTGGAGCACCAGTCCCTTTTAGGAATTTGTTTAATTTTATACACATGGCATGAATGGATATTATGTTCAAATGTTCCTGGGCATATTTAGTATTTTATTCATCATGACTATCACCCCATTTTCAGTAATTATTTGCATGTCAAATTTTACAGGGTCCAATTGCATACTTGATATTTTATTCATCATTATTTGCAACATTTGAAATTTTCAGTGAAAGAGAGAAGTACAGATAAGTTATTTGTGGTGTATCTTATGTATACTGGTTCACTCATGGCATGATTCATGCTGAATACTTTACATTGTGTAAATGAAGGAATGGGATTAAATATTAATGAGTACATGTTAGTGTTGAATTTTCCATTTAACTCTATTCATCCAATACTAAACATTACAATGTAGTTTACATGGATCTCATATTATATAAGAACAATATGTTATAAAAAGACTAATTTCATCTCTCTCTCTCTCTCTCTCTCTCTCTCTCTCTCTCTCTCTCTCTCTCTCTCTCTCTCTCTCTCTCGTTTATCTATAATTGGAGCTAGATAGGTTGGGACATTTTGCCTTGTACATGTACCTGGCATAGAACTGTCTAGTTGGGTTGGGTTTCTCTAATCCCAGTTTGTTCAGTTTTCCCACTGCCCTCTCTAACCCAAATTTTTCAACCATGCAACATTATTTTTTATATTTATTTCCTTTCATTTTATTAATGACATCAAGAAAGATGCTGGTATGGGTTTGGGTGATGGAAAATCTGACCTGGCAAGGTAATTTTTTTGTCTATAAGCCTAAGGCTGGGATTTTCAGTTAGTGCAAACTCAGCCAGGGTCTGGGTGTCCCAGCCTGGTACTGGTACACATCCATTATATGTCTGTGTGTGTGTGTGTTTGTGTGTGTGTGTATTTATATTTATGTATGTATATATAAGGATCCTTAAATTCTAATGGCTTTCAGGATATTTCTTGAAAACTAGGATAGATGCTGCATATTTGTGACACATAAAATTATTCAATCAAAATATAGTTGCAACAGATAAAAAATAACATTGATATTGTTAATTATAAGATGCACTGGAAATAATAATAATTATATATATATATGTATAATTTCCAGTTCCACAATTACTGTGCTTCTTTTAATATTCTTTCATGCTTCATTAGTTTTCTCAAATTTAATTTACCGAAACAAATTTCCTTGCTGACACAATGCTAATTAATTTTACCCATCAAGTTTTGTTTTTTTGCCATTCGGCTGTATAAAGGAAATTAATTCTTAACATTTCTCAGAATAACTTGACCATATTCTCCCCATAATATGTAAATTTGCTTGTTCTAACTGTACAGAGAGCTTAGCACTGAGGAAAATCTGGTCATTGTTATTATCGGTTCTGTTTGGTTCCATATACATTGTGTACCAAAAGTTTTTTAGATAAAGCACTTCAATATGTTCCAAGTACATTTAATGATGTTACGATGTATATATGTATCAGCTGCTGTTTGTGCATATTTTAAATAATCAAATGTTTTACATCTGGTATATTTAGAAGTTTCTTAATTATTCTTTTGTAATTTGCTCATTTTTTCATTTTGAGACATTGTTAGATGTATATTGGCACAACAGATCATAAGGTCAGGTGAGCTTAAATTATGGCGATCTATCTGTCATACATATTTTAGCAGACCTGGTCATAATCTTAAGGTATGGCCATGTGTCTGTTATGCATCATCTGTTGACTGTTTATCCATGTTTGACAAGTTTCCACTCCACATGAGTACATATTTCAGACATGAGTTTGATCAAACATGGAATGTGGGCTTATATCATCATAACTTGGTTAGCTTATGAACGAGAGCAGGCTTAGTGACCTTATCTTGAACCCAATTGGCTGACTTTGTTACCATTTCTGGAGCCATATTTCTGATCCAGTCTTGATCAGACTTGGACCACTCAGGAGGCCAGATTTAGGAATAAGTTCTGTTCAAGCTTAAAAAATGAGCTTTTATCATTATTGTTTTAAATAGTTTCGATTGAATCAGATGCTTAATATTGAGGTTATATCTGTTTGGACCATGTCACTAATCTACAGGTCATAATTCTGATTAAAATTTTACAAACTTGGTGTTAATTCTTTTATGATCCAGAGCTCGGGTAAATCTGAGAATAAGTGAGATCTACACATTCAGGTGATCTTGCATCTGGTTAGTTGAGCCATTTTTCTAGTTTGGATGCCATATTTCTGGTCCAGTTTTGATCACACTTAGAATACATAAGAGTTTGGTACCGAGCATGATGAATACATACTGACTATTAAATGATGTAGGAAACTTATTTCTAATCTTATTATGATAAAACTTGACATATGGGTTATATCATCAAGGTCTTTGAAGCGTTCACTAATGAATGAGTGCATGAAGATCAGTGTGATGACCATGCATCTGATTGACACAGATTGCTACCTCTATGCAAGTCATATTTCTGATCCAGTTTTCATCAAAACTTGGAATTAAGTGTATACCGTCAAGTTCTTGGATAATTTCTATAAATGACATGATCCAAACATGTTACTTAAGTGATCTTGCATCTGATTGGCTGAACCTATTACCACCCCGGAAGCCACAATTCTAAACCAATATTTTTCTTCATATTTTCGGTGTGGGCTTATATGTTCAGGATCTTGATTGAGTTCAATAATAGGCAGGTTTCAGCTAAACGTGATTCTGCATCTGATTGGTTCATCTTGTTATCACTCTGAAAGCCATATTCTTCCTAACTAACTAGAGGCTTATATTAACAAGACATTGTACAGAAAATGCTTGTGATCCACTGAGATCAAATTTTTGATCAAACTTGTTTTATAGTCATACATCTTTTCAAGGTAAAGATATATGCATGTTAATGAGGTTACATTTTATCAGACTGAGTACATGTTTCTTTTTTGGAGACTGACTTCCAATCTAATTTTTTCTGTCTTAGTTAACAAGTTTATAGTGGCACTGTCAAACACAGGTTCCATAATAATGCAGATACATGTATGTACATATTAATAACATAACATTACATCACAATGACTTAGAGCTTGATGTAGATTCAATATGTACAAAATTAAAACAAGTCTTAATCTCTTAAAAATATTAGCATGGGTACTTATGCCATTTGCAATCAACAATAACAAGATAAAATTGATATATGTTTCATTGGTTATTAGCAAATTATTTAAATTTAAAAACAAACATTTTCACGTAAAATGGCTTGGACATTCCCAATTTGTATCATGTCTGCAGTGAGGTATTTCACATCATAATCATGAAGACAGCAGTTAATGACACCCACTTAACTGAGAATGCATGACTATGCATATTTAAAGCCATGCCAAGATCCTCAGAACAAAGTAAATACGCTGTTAAAATATTTTTTTTATCACCATCTTTGGATGTAACATTTGAGTCGCAACAGTTATGTTCCAAAATTGGATACATTTTAGGTGAGTCTGATAAGTTTCTGACCTTGCAAAGAAAATACGGGTGTTGACCTAATTCATAATATGTTGCATATTGCTGTATTAATTTTTTTCTATTATATAATATATATGCAGTGTCATAGGTATTATGTAACCATAATTAATAATTGTTTCTACCTATTTTTTTTTACTTTGATTAAGCTTTGTTGTATCAAATATACATTTTTATTACATCTTATTAAAATTTGACTTTTCATAACATTTAATAATTTAATAATTTTCTTTAAAAAAAAAACTGTTGTCTTAGTGCCCTAACTTTAATTGTAAGTCTGAGTTGTACATGTTGCTATGTTTAGATCTGTCATGGCTAATTGTTATTTTAAGATTTTAAGAATTCCATGAATTTAAGACATTCCTTGTTAATTTTTTGTGGTAAATGTTTAAAATGTATATACTTGAATCTGTCATAATTAAAGCAGTATTGGTAATGTTGATTTTTCCTTTTTGTTTAATATTTTTCCCTTATGATGTTCATCTCCTGGTATCAGTTTGATGCTGATACAGACTGCTCACTTCTGGAGCAGGAGCCCCGAGTGGCGGAGTGGTCTAAAGCGCTGTCTGTTACGGACCACTGCCATATCACCTCTGTCTGCATGTGTTCGAGTCTAAGATTCGGCAAATGTAGTTATGTGAGAAATCTTGCCAGTAGCTTCTCATGGGTCGGTGGTTCTTTCCAGGGTTTGTCCGGTTTCTTCCTCCACCATTAATACTGGCCGCCATGTATAGCCTATATTGTGCTGAAAAATGGCATTAAACCATAAAAAAACAA
This sequence comes from Unio pictorum, assembly GCA_030141615.1. Taxonomy (NCBI): domain Eukaryota; kingdom Metazoa; phylum Mollusca; class Bivalvia; order Unionida; family Unionidae; genus Unio; species Unio pictorum. The sequence continues at coordinate 3,385,987 of JARLTB010000200.1, forward strand.
ACAAACTTCTGGAGCATGTTGTATGTGAAGTATCAATTAGCATTGTTATTACAAAAAATGGACCTTTTGAATCCAATGTTAATGTTTACCTGATCACTACAGTATTACATACTTTTGATACATGCAGGATTTCTTTCCTGTTGAGATATATGGTACCTTTATATTTTCTATGTATTTAATATGTTAATTATATAAAATAACAGTCATGCTCAGTAAATCACTTGCCACATCATTGATCAGGCCTCATCCAAGTTCCACTCATCCTATCAGATAGGTTCTTCCTCCACCAATAATACTGGCCGCCATGTATAGCCTATCGTGTGCTGAAAAATAGCGTTAAACCCTACAACAACTACAACAACAGTATCTTCTTTCTTTCCTCCACAACTTATCAGGTAGTATCTTCTTTGTTTATTCCACATCCTATCAGGTAGTACCTTCTTCATGCCTCAGGCACTACCTTTTTATGTATCCATATCTATCAGACAGTACCTTCTTTCCTTCATTTTCCTTTCAGGCAGTACCTTCTTTATGCCTCTACATTCTATCAGGCAGTACATTAGTTACATTTAGTCAGGCAGTTACGTTACCTTCTTTATGTCTCCACATTCTGTCTGACAGGACCTTCTTGATGTCTCCACATTCTGACTGACAGGACCTTCTTGATGTCTCCAGATTCTTTAAGGCAGCACATGTATCTTTATGCATCCAAATTTTACCTTTGTTCTGTCACATTCTATCAGGCAGTACTTTTTTCTTACACTGACACATCCTTTCAGGCATTACCTTCTTTACACTCACACATCCTATCAGGCATTACCTTCTTTACACCATCATATCCTATTAGGCATTACTTTCTTTACATCATCACATCCTATCAGGCATTACCTTCTTTACATCATCACATCCTATCAGGCATTACTTTCTTTACACCATCACATCCTACCAGGCATTACCTTCTTTACACCATCACATTCTATCAGGCATTACCTTCTTTACACCATCTTTACACCATCACTTCCTATCAGGCATTACCTTCTTTACACCATCACTTCCTATCAGGCATTACCTTCTTTACACCATCACTTCCTATCAGGCATTACCGTCTTTACACCATCACATCCTATCAGGCATTACCTTCTTTACACCATCTTTACACCATCACTTCCTATCAGGCATTACCTTCTTTACACCATCTTTACACCATCACTTCCTATCAGGCATTACCTTCTTTACACCATCACTTCCTATCAGGCATTACCTTCTTTACACCATCACTTCCTATCAGGCATTACCGTCTTTACACCATCACATCCTATCAGGCATTACCTTCTTTACACCATCTTTACACCATCACTTCCTATCAGGCATTACCTTCTTTACACCATCTTTACACCATCACTTCCTATCAGGCATTACCGTCTTTACACCATTACTTCCTATCAGGCATTACCTTCTTTACACCATTACTTCCTATCAGGCATTACTGTCTTTACACCATCACTTCCTATCAGGCATTACCTTCTTTACACCATCACATCCTATCAGGCATTACCGTCTTTACACCATCACATCCTATCTCTTTGTTCACTTTTTGGTTCAGATTTCTCCATTATGCTTCATCAGTTCTAGTATACATGGAAACACCCTGTCATCCTTGCTAAACCGAAGGTCACTGAAACATTATTTTGCATCGACCTGTAGCTAGGTAAAATGGTATTTTGGACAAGAACCCAATTGTTGACAAAAGAGTTGATGTCCTTAGCAAACTAATTGAATTGAATAATGAGAGAGTCTTTTTTTTTTTTTTACATATGAAGGGTATTCAATATGTTGACTTCTGTGATGTCAGGATGCCTTGACTAAGCAGAAAATGTTTATATGAGTGGCTTGAATTGGAGTTTGCACAGCCATGGTGATTATACCCAACAATCTTCCTTGGTCAATCCAAGGAACATTCTGATTGGATTAGTTTCTTTCAGCAGCATCCAATCAGATATTGGATCAGTACCATATACACTGTTTTGAATCAAAAGTGAAAATTTGAAAGGAACTTAACAATATTGTGAATTAAATCCTAAAACGTTCCATCACAAGTCTAAATGTATAGAATGTTCTGAATAAATTACTGTGGTGTTCAAAATCAGTTCCAATATTGAATGTACTTATGCACCAATCATTTTAAATGTGATGATGAACCAACAGCCTTGCTGTATCTAATTGGTAACCCAGAATGTCTTTGAATGAATTCACAATAGTCCCAAAGCAATGATTTTAATCAAAATGTCAATAAGCACATTGTAATTCAAAAGAATAATTTTCATAAATAAATCCTCTCAGATTATAACTGAACACAAGCAAAGGACCGATTTCTCTAACAGACATGAAAATAAGAATAATTCTGATGCAGCAATCTTGCATACATCCCCACTAGACCCTCATTTCAATAACCTTTTCTGAAAAATATCCATCATCTGAATGGAAAATCACTCCAAACTGTAAGCAAGGTCAACTCTATTTACTTAAATTTTAGTGAATCAACCTGAGAATTTTTTAAAATATATTCTACATTCATGACCAAAGTTAGGTATGTAATGTGTTGTTTATAAAATGACCTTAAAAATCTATAACCATGGACAAAAGTTAAACACACAATATAGATATACATAACACAATATAATATTTCTACATGTAATGCGTTTGATGACACTTAATGACATCACATGACTACCATGTATTTTAAGTTAATATCCCATTCATGTATCATAATATTTCTATGTGTTACCCTTCATGATATCCCAATACATGTACAACTATCTTATTTAGTGTAATCTACACATACCATAATATTTCCATGTATAACACTGCATGATATCCCAATACTACTATCTTATTTAGTGTAATCTATACATACCATAATATTTCCATGTATAACACTTCATGATATCCCAATACTACTATCTTATTTAGTGTAATCTATACATAATACTACTATCTTATTTAGTGTAATCTATACATACCATAATATTTCCATGTATAACACTTAATGATATCCCAATACTACTATCTTATTTAGTGTAATCTATACATACCATAATATTTCCATGTATAACACTTCATGATATCCCAATACTACTATCTTATTTAGTGTAATCTACACATGCCATAATATTTCCATGTATAACACTTATGATAACACTTAATGACATCACATGACTCCCATTTTTTCAATATAATTATTATATCCATATTATAATATTTCAAATTGCAACAATTATGACAACACGACGTGACATCACAAATCAAGAAAAATACAGGTGTAAAGGCCGAGGCATCTGAATAACTAAAACTTGTTTTTACAATACTATCCAGTGGTTTTATCAAATAAAATCATCTAGTTCAACAGGTAATACAATTTTGTACTTTTTCTCATTTTAAAGTAAATTTATGAATACTTGATATAATGTTATTTTTCATTCATTAAGGCTTGCAGAATGTGAAAATTATTGTTTTATATAAAAAATATGTGATGAGCACTCATACAAGATTTTCTATATATCACATTATGTTCAAAATGAATATACTCAATTTTCCACAACTCCGGTATAACTCCCTTAGGTACTTGGCATGAATGAAATGTCTACTGCATGTACTCCCCAAGTAAAAAAAAACAGTCAATAAAATCAGGTATGTGGTCTTAGTGTAAACATAGGCATGAATTGATTTCCTGGCAATCATGTATGGTACCAGAGTAAAAGCACATAGCTCAATCAAATCACTCATGCAGTTATTATAGTGCCAAATTTAATTATTTCAGTTGGTTATCTTAGATGAGAAAATACATTTTTATACATTTCACTTGATAAAAATAATTATTGTTTAGTTATGATAGAGGGATACATATATATATTTGCTGTTAAATTTGGTAGCAGCTTTCACTGTTAAATTTGGTAGCAGCTATCCCTGTTAAATTTGGTAGCAGCTATCACTGTTAAATTTGGTAGCAGCTATCCCTGTTAAATTTGGTAGCAGCTTTCACTGTTAAATTTGGTAGCAGCTATCCCTGTTAAATTTGGTAGCAGCTTTCACTGTTAAATTTGGTAGCAGCTATCCCTGTTAAATTTGGTAGCAGCTTTCACTGTTAAATTTGGTAGCAGCTATCCCTGTTCAATTTGGTAGCAGCTATCACTGTTAAATTTGGTAGCAGCTATCCCTGTTAAATTTGGTAGCAGCTTTCACTGTTAAATTTGGTAGCAGCTATCCCTGTTAAATTTGGTAGCAGCATTCACTGTTAAATTTGGTAGCAGCTATCCCTGTTAAATTTGGTAGCAGCTTTCACTGTTAAATTTGGTAGCAGCTATCCCTGTTAAATTTGGTAGCAGCTTTCACTGTTAAATTTGTTAACAGCTATCACTGTTAAATTTGGTAGCCGCTTTCACTATTAAATTTGGTAGCAGCTATCCCTGTTAAATTTGGTAGCAGCTATCACTGTTAAATTTGGTAGCAGCTCTCCTTGTTAAATTTGGTAGCAGCTTTCACTGTTAAATTTGGTAGCAGCTATCCCTGTTAAATTTGGTAGCAGCTTTCACTATTAAATTTGGTAGCAGCTATCCCTGTTAAATTTGGTAGCAGCTTTCACTGTTAAATTTGGTAGCAGCTATCACTGTTAAATTTGGTAGCAGCTTTCACTGTTAAATTTGGTAGCAGCTATCACTGTTAAATTCGGTAGCAGCTATCACTGTTAAATTTGGTAGCAGCTATCACTGTTAAATTCGGTAGCAGCTATCACTGTTAAATTCGGTAGCAGCTATCACTGTTAAATTCGGTAGCAGCTATCCCTGTTAAATTTGGTAGCAGCTTTCACTGTTAAATTTGGTAGCAGCTATCACTGTTAAATTCGGTAGCAGCTATCACTGTTAAATTCGGTAGCAGCTATCACTGTTAAATTTGGTAGCAGCTATCACTGTTAAATTTGGTAGCAGCTTTCACTGTTAAATTTGGTAGCAGCTATCACTGTTAAATTTGGTAGCAGCTTTCACTGTTAAATTTGGTAGCAGCTTTCACTGTTAAATTTGGTAGCAGCTTTCACTGTTAAATTTGGTAGCAGCTTTCACTGTTAAATTTGGTAGCAGCTTTCACTGTTAAATTTGGTAGCAGCTATCACTGTTAAATTTGGTAGCAGCTTTCACTGTTAAATTTGGTAACAGCTATCACTGTTAAATTTGGTAGCAGCTATCACTGTTAAATTTGGTAGCAGTTTTCACTGTTAAATATGGTGTGTACCTACCTGTTGGGGTATATTATATTAGTCATTTAGACTTGCATGCAGGGATGGAATGGTGTGTTTTTAGACTTACAATAAATCAATTGCTAATAGCGAATTTCACAATATAGTCAAACGTTTCGATGAGTGATCATTTGTTGCAAAATTTGTAGCTCTTTATGTAGGTGTAAAGTGCTTAAAGTAGAGTTATGTAATTACAGTCTAATTTGGAATTAGCTCATCAGGAAATATTTTGCAAGTTATTTCCCAAATAATATACAGTATAATTTTTTTGTTTTACTAGTACACGTTAAATATTAAGGATTGTAAATGGAGATAAGATATACCAGTATGGCTATAGTTTTATGACAGTTTTTGTTTTGTGCACTTTTGTTTGTATGTAGATTTAGACAAATGTTGGCAGTTAACCCAGTCAGATGATACATTAACTCAGCATTAAACTAGAATGGTCTTCAGGGAATGCATTCTCTGAGATCTGCCTTGATTATTTATAAGCTTCCATGAACCACAGAGAGAGGCAGTCAGTCATCATGTAGAACTGGAAGGTTTTAAATTGACTTTAATGTGTGAAAGAAAAACACTCTCACTTTTACCTGGCCAATACATTTATTTAATTTCCTAAGTGGAGAACAGTTACATCAGATTTGTTACTACAATACTGTATCCCAGAGTGAAAGAACAGACATTACACTGGGTTTAATTGCTTGTGCAGTGCCAGAAGTAAAACAGGCATACTTAATCAAATGACTCATGCGGTCCCAGGTGTTAACATCAGTTGCCTGTGATTTGAAAACCTAAAACAGTTGTTTATTCTAATTAACAAGTGTGACCTGCTGCACCTTAAATAGTTTTTAACTTTTGTATTTTCTGACCCAGAGTAGGGTCTTTTGAATTTGTGATTTATGAATTCTGCTTTATATTACATTGTCTGTTGTTTCATGAACTCTGTCACTGTGAGAGTGGTAATGGTTTGCCACCTGGTCCCCTTACCTTTGAGGTATCCTATATCCTTGCTGAAAATGGAATTACATTGTCCAAAGAGAAATCAATTATTTCTTTGATCCCTAACCAATTCTAAAGATATTGTTAATTATATTCATTACTACCATGCTGAAATCATTGCCAAGAGATATTTCTCTCCATTACACATTCATTAATCAGTTTCATCAAATCCTGCTTCATAGTGTTAAGAAATAATATAATTGTTACACATTTTATATAAATCCACACAATGGGCTTGATAAATTCACTTATGTACCTGAACAGATGTGTGTTGAATAGTCAGGTAAGGATGTCACTGTATCGACTGCCAGCAGATATTTCTAGATCAGGATTTCATGTCCTTCAAGACAAGTAACAATTGACTAATTTACATAAATTTTATTCCAGCACTAATTTACCATACTTGCAATTCAGTTCCTTCAAGGTTAATTGCCTCTATCTTGTGAACATTATTGTTCTCCTATGTGATAAACCAAAACACACACACACACAGACACATACACAGACACACACATCCATCCATCCATCACTTGGAAAGATCAATTTGTGAATAATTGAAGTTTCTTGCATTAAATATCTTTTTTTGGGAATGACACAAAACATAAAACAATCAGCTTTATGTCTTAAAATCAAGAACAAAAATGTAAGCTTAAATTTGTAGAACAGCTATACATCTATGAACTAAGATTCATATCAAGCAAATTTTAATGTATTTATCTAAACCAAAAATAGAGTTTTATAAGAAGAGGTTTGCTTTTTCTGGAGCCAAACTTTGGGTTTCCATACTACCTTATTTAAAGTCAGCTAATGCATGCCAAGCTTTCAAAAATCTTCTTAGCAAACATTTATAGAAACAACCGTTTTTATGATTTTGTTTAATAGAGTAGTACTACTCTTTTAAAGCATTTTTATATCATGTACTTCCCTTTAATGTTTTACTTGTTTGCTACAGTCTTTGTATGAATGCTATATCCACTCATCCTTGATGCCTTGTGTTCATTTTATTGTAGCAGTAGATCAGTTGTGTAGTTTTTAATAGCATTTGTTGTTTAAAGACACAACATCTTGTGTGTGATTTGGATATTTTTAGTGTAGCTTTAAAATGAATTCAGTCATTGGTTTGATGGCTGCGGACACTGTGGCAGTTTATAGTGATGTATAGCACTGGGGCATCATGCCTAGACATGTCACATTATCCTGATACCAAACTGACCAGTCCTAACACTAACCTCTTAATACTGAATGCCCAGCAAACCAGCTGGTAGTACCATTTTTATAAATATTTGGTATGACTTAGCTGGGATTTAAACCCTCGATCTCCAGCATCTGAGGTAGCTGTTATAACCAATTTGGCCACTGGAGTGGTTCTTATGTAGTAAACATTGCACAATATATAGAAGGCCTCATAAGTTTGGTCAGTTTACCAGAACAAATTATTTAAATAAAGTCATTCTTCTTCTTCTTCTTCTTCTTCTTCTTCTTCTTCTTCTTCTTCTTCTTCTTCTTCTTCTTCTTCTTCTTCTTCTTCTTCTTCTTCTTCTTCTTCTTGTTGGATAAATTTATTCCATTTATTTTCAATTATTTATGTATGGCATTTATATTGATATTACAGGCCGTCTGTAATTAGTTTAGTTTTTGAATCAGTGACTGATCTAAGAAAGAAAATCTGAAAGTGCATTAGTGGTTGCTTAAGGCTGCAGAATGAATCCATTCTATTAACACAGCTAAAAGAAGAATCATGTTTGTTTTTTGTTATTGGACATTGCTTGATCACCAGGTATGATTCGTTGTTAATCATTAACTAGTACATATTATTCCTTTCTAGCTGATGTTTTATAGCTCCTCTTTTCTATTTGTTTATCAAGCAGGTAAACAGAAATCTAATAACATTAAAATGAATGTGGAATCACTTAAAATCATGGAAAATAAATTTGAGTAGCCAGGGAAATAATCCATTGCTGTTACTGTATTACTTCCCAATCCATAATAAGGGTTGACTGCAGCAGTGCCATGGTGCACTTCAGACAGTGTAGATCCTGATTTATGTCAACATTATGCTCTTCTCCTACACTTTGGTATATATGGTAATTTTCATAGCTACAGTTGGATTCCACCCTAACCCTACACTTTGGTATATACAGTAATTTTCATAGCTACAGTTGGATTCCACTCTGACCCCACACTTTGGTATATAAGGTAATTTTTATAGCTACAGTTGGATTCCACCCTAACCCTACACTTTGGTATATAAGGTAATTTTTATAGCTACAGTTGGATTCCACCCTAACCCTACACTTTGGTATATACAGTAATTTTCATAGCTACAGTTGCTAAAGATTGCAAAATTCCAGAGGATGATACACAGTAAACTAGTACTTCTTCATAATTACAGGTAAACATGTAAAGTATCTTCAAAAATTTCTGAAATAAAATATAATGGCTAAGAGGCAATAGCCTTAAAATAAATGGCAACAAGCATATTTATTATATACTGCATCATTTAAAAAAATTTAAGATTTTTCTGGGGAGGCTTATCATCAGAAACTTTTCTAATGATAGAAAAGAATTTGCACCCCCCAACCCCCATATATAGTACCAGGGTGATAAAAACATCACTTGGTCATAAATGGTTCATTAGGCCAGGAACAGCAAAACAAGAATTTGTATCCCCCATTCACCTACTCACCTATTTAGGTAATAACAGGGGGACATAACTGTCATCTTTATGTCAGACTGTAAGCATTTTCATTTCAAGAGCATAATTCTCAAACCATTAAAGGTTTCTCAACCAGACTAAGGCGCATATATCAAGCAAGTTACATAATATGATACATGTATTAACATAAGCAGAGGACCTGAGAGGGACATTTTGTCTCAAAATTTTGGACTCTTACAGTCTTATCTCTAGATGACTATTTTGAGCATGATTTAGCTACCGTCATATGTCTTAGATGACTCTGCTTAGTACAGACTAAGTTACAGTCTTATTTGTATGACTTTTGACTTTTGATAAAAAGTATGATGACTTTTAGGTATGACGTCTATAAGGATGTTTAGATGATGTTTGCTAAATACGGACTAAATTGCCATATACTAAGTTACATTCTTATCTCTAAATTGACTCTTGTTAAAGTGTGGACTAAGCTACAGGACTTATCTCTAAACAGCTCTTGTTAAAACGTGATAAAAGTCAAATCTCTAGATAACTCTTCTCAAAGTGTGGAATAAGCCAGTCTTATCGCTAGACAACTGATGTTAAAGTATGGAATAAGTTAGTCATATCTTGAGACAACTCTTGTTAAAGTATGGAATAAGCTAGTTAAATCTTGAGATAACTCTTGTTTAAGTATGGAATAAGCTTGTCATATCTTGAGACAACTCTTGTTAAAGTATGGAATAAGCTAGTCATATCTTGAGACAACTCTTGACTAAGCTAAATATCACTCATTCAATATGGACACAGGTATACAAATTAATAGCTATAGTGAAAATCACTAAAGATGCAAGCTCTAGCTGTGTATTTACACACACACACACACACACACACACACAACCTGTGAACATCCGAGACCCAGATCTGCTGTCATATAACTCACCCACATGTCATGGTCCATGCTGTTCAATGACATTCTAATGATTCTAATTATTAATTATTAATGCATAATTCATCAGCAGATCTGGGTCTGTGCAGTTTGTTGGGACTGATCAGTAAATTGAACAAAATAGGCCACAATCTACTATCAAATGATGCACCAGCTGATTAGGACATATATTTTCCACTGGTTGAAATAACACAATTATATACCATACTTTGTGAATTCATTTCTGCATTGTTGACAGTTTTCCACAAATCAGGTGATATTAATATACAACTGGGAATACGTTCATTGATTGTAGTCTGAGACTCTGCATAAAGAACTGGCAGATATCTGGATGCGGGGAATAAGGGTAAAGATATTGCCCCTCCCTTTTGCTGATTGGTTATATTAAATGGATATTTTTTCATCGTATCTCTTGAGTAAGTGCTAACATCACTGAGATTAGGAATAATGTAAAAATGGTAAATATGTTACAGAATTTAGCGTTCCACGTTCTTTCAAACAAAATTTTACTTTTGAAAATTGGTATTCTTGGTTTTCATTATTAATTAAATTTACTGTAGCCAAATGGCACTCTGTAAAACTCGGCAGCAAATTCATAATCCTAGGATCCTGAATCTGATACTTGCTCTTGCTAGTCGAGGCTGGCTGCCTATGTGTGACCATGGGAAATGCATTTAGGTCCTATTTCTTAGCCAAATTTACCAGGGCCAGATGAAAATAGCTAACAATGGCTGTTATAACAGTCCATGAATAATGTCACAAATTCTAGCTGCTCATTAACGTGAATATACATGTACATGGTTTATTAATACTCCGGTTTGTCATCTGGCAGTCAACATAAGTATTTGATGACATAAATTATTGAGGATCGAGAAATCAGTACAGAGATGCATCAGAAAAGAAGTGGAAATTTAGCCCTTCTTCACTGAATTAGTATTAATGTCACATCCAATTTAATGTGACAAGTCTGTAATTTTGCCCTAAATTTTACACAAGTGGTAAGAAGAGCATCGTACACGAGTGGTCATATCAGATGTATGGAGGTCTGTTTTTATGAGCTTGACAAGTGTAAATTTGACAAATTAGTGAAAATTTTGCCCTAAATTTACATTAGAATTAAGTGGTGGACAACTGAAAATTTTAAGCATACTGAGCAAATAATGAAAATTATATCATACATCAAGCATTTATTTACAACTTCATCCAGGGTGCATTCTGGGTAAGTTTTCTTTAAAACCATGCCCTATGATTTAAATAAATTTGCCATATGTTGCACACACTGTCTTAGGTTTTACTCTTTAAACTTACAAATCATATAGTTAAATGATTTTAAGGTTTATTGGTGTACCTTGTTTATTACTGTGTTTTGGTTACTATGACAACATAGCTTCATTTGTGAGAGTGTGAGGTATTATTATTATGCCCCTAATTTATGCCCCTAAATTGAGATGTAGTAATCACCTTTTCCATTTGTCTGTCTGTACATACTTCTTGTAACCAGCAATCTTTTAATATGTAAAATATATACTCATGGATGACATTGGATCCATCTTTAGACTGCATTGTAGACCAGATCTGCCATCCCATAATGCACCAGCAGATATTGGCTGATGCATTTAGTAAGAAGTAACCAGTAGAACAAACATCACAGAACAATCTGCAAGCAGTTTGTTATGCAACATTTAATTAATCAAACTACATATACAGTACATGAAAAAATGTGTCTTTTGAGTCACAAATGCATCATAAATGAATTTTTTTTTTTATATGTGTCATTCAGAAACCATTTAACATATTCAAGGTGTGAATTCTATCAGGCATATGTTAATGTACCTTGTTATGTTTGGTCTCTTTTAATTCATTTAGAGAGTTATGGGCCTTTTCTGTCAGCATCAAATCAACATGTTGACTGTTGTTGCTCGGTAACCATTCAACATAAAACATTTTCATAAAACTTACTGTGAACATTGTTTTTTAAATGTTCATATGTCATCTAATTGTTTCAAGAACGTTTCAGTTTTGCTAGTTATGGGCCTAATTTAGGTCAAAGGTCAGACAAGCAAAGATCCTGTAACATTTAAAGCTATATTTTAGCTTTGCAATGCTTTTAAACATTCTGATGCTCTTTGGACTGTCAACAGATTCATAACTGTGCTTATTAATTATATTGGCAACAGAGACAGAAATAGTGCTTAGAATGGAAGTTATCTCTTTTTTTATTATTTGTGACTCTTTTCTACATTTTGTTTGATATCAAATGTTGGATCCTTTGTGACGTGACTGTCATTCAATGCTGTTTTTGTTAAATATATTTTATTGTAATATATTTACCAGTAATGCTTTTATGAAGGATGCCTATTAGACTCGGAAGAGTAATTATCACTGGAATTGAAGCAAAATGACAAATTGGCAAAAAAGTCCGATAACTCTTGTAAAAAATGAAGCAGTAACAATGAAACCCCTAAAACAGAGCAGCGATAGTAAAAGGGATAATCTTAATGAAGATGAATTTCATTGTGCACACAATTAAAAAAAAGGGTTTTCTGGAAAATAAAATTAAGGAATTCCTATAATTTGAGGAAATTTGCCATTTCTATTCAGCTGATAAACAAGGCTAATTTCAGATTAATTTAAGATAAAAGCTTTGTATTTCAAATAATGTCTCAGTGCTTGTTTACTTTTGGGTGTCAGTTACATTGTAAAAAATCAAATCAATAGGAAGGAACTCATTTTCATCACAGATTGAAGCGTAACAGTTAAGTTTTAATGGAAATTAGAAACTTGATAAGACCCAGAAAATCAATTTTGTACTATTGTTATGCTCAGTTCATTGCCCAATGGCTTTATTAATATGAGGCAGTGGTCCTGAATAAAAACAGTGCTAAGCAGCTTAAAATAGTCACTACATTGGCCTTATTGAACTCTTTTAACCTGGCCATTACTCTTGCTACTAGGTCATATGTACATTCCGTTTTCACAAAATGTCTTCATGTAATGTCTCGTTGGATCTAATTAAAAATGGTGCCAATCTGATATGCAGCAAGTCCATCATGACAGCCATCTTTAAAATCTTATCTTTACTCCTTCTCAATAGGGGCCATGAGTGGCAGAGTGATCTAAAGTGCTCTCCATTACGGATCATTGCCATCTCACCTCTGTCTGCGTGGGTTTGAGTCTCAGATTCAGCAATTGTGGGTATGTGAGAAAGCTTGCCAGTAGCTTTCTGTGGGTAGGTGATTCATTCTGGGGGTTTTCCCAGGTTCTTCCTACACCCTTAATACTGGCCACCATGTATAGCCTATTTTGTGCTGAAAAATGGCGTTTAATCCTAGAACAGCAACAACACATCTTTTTAAATAGAAAGTTAAATCAACATAGGCTTTTCACTAGATGACTTCTTATGCTGTCTTGTTAGGCCTAAATTAAAATGGTGCTGATCTGATATTGAGTTTGATCACCATTATAAATCACCACCTTGAGAATCTTGTTATTGCAACTCCTCTTGAATGGAAAGTTGAGTTAGGTTGTCACTGCAAGAATTACTATGGTGACTCTTTTTGGTTTTAAAATGAAAATAATATAAACTGGCATTTAATATGGCCAGCTTGAATGGATAGCTATATAAACATGTGATTTTGACCAGAAGACTTCTTGGAATACCTAATTGTTTCTTCTAAATGAAAAACATGATAGTTGTATATCCAGTATGTCAGCGTTATTGAAAACCTTGTCACTTCTCCCCTTGAATGTATGGATGTATTGTAATGGGTTTTTTTCATCAAAAGACCTATAATGGTATCGACGTGATCCTAAATTAAATTCGTGCCACTTGTACATATCTAATATGTCTGCTACATCAGCTAATTTGAAAATCTTGTTATTGCTCGGATATGGGTTCAGCAGTCAGCAGCTTAAAAGACGAAATCATCTTTTCTTGAATTCCTGGAGAAAACATTTTGGTCAATTTTGCATGGATCTTTTTTCAGCATTTGTGCCTTAAGATGTGACAATTTGAGTGGCCAGTTGTTTGAAACTTATATAAGCAAATCATTAGAAAACCCGGCATTGTCATATATATATATATATATATATATATATATATATATATATATATATATATATATATATATATATATATGTATGTATATTGTGGCTGTTGGGAACAGCTCTAATTCATAATTCTTGGAACTGCAAATTTATCTTATTATTCAACTTTATTCCAAATGAAAGTGTCTGGTTTGAGCGTGATATTGTCTAATAATTAAGTAAAAGCATTCTATTTTAGGCACAATAATGAGTGACTTCCCTGTAGCTAAATGAAATTATAGAGATAAAAGCATGATGATGATGATGATGAATTAATTCATTTTAAACCCAATTATACAGATAGAATCTGAACTGTTACTTTGCCTTCGGAAACAGTGTAGAATTGATGCTGAAAGCTGCATCTGTATGAACTCTGTTGTTGTCATTCCTTTTCAGAAAGTAAACCAAACTGCAAATTGTTATATAATAAAAAGAAAATTTCTTTTTTTCAGAGTTAAAATCACTTGTGTCATATATTGTGATACAATAAATACAACTCCCCACAATATTACATTTCATTTTAACATATAATAAAGACACATGATTATTTTAACATTAATAGTGAAGTATTTCATTTTGAATAAGCATTGAACCTTAAAGTTGAATGCATTGAGCATTAAAATTTTATCACATTTAGATGGGGGTGGAGGTGGGGTGGGGTCTTTGTGAAACATCATTTCGACTTCAAATAGGCCAGTGTTCTGATTCAATGAAATTAACTGAATATCTTAACAGGGTTTGGAGACAGCAACAACTGAACTTCTTAACCATGTCAAATAGTCATTCTTCAAAGGGAAAAGTTATATAACATAGTTCAGAGATTCAGATTGACAAAACAAATGATTTTCTATGTTTTTTTTTTTTTTTTAATAGAAACCACTGTTTATGATTGTCCAAGTTAAATTAAGGCATACACATTGGAAGGAATGTGAATTTTAAGTGACAACCTTGATTGAAATTCTTTAGTATGAAATTTTCTGAGAGAAGTTTGGCTCCAAGCAAGCCTAGGAAGAGAATAGCCCGAATAAAAAGGGAGAAATGAGTGAAGTTCAAAAGGGGAAGTGACGAGTTCAGAGTAAAAGGTAGGAAGTCTAAGAAGGATGAGGCAGTCGTAAAAGGAAGACTCGAGAAAAATGTTTGAATACGGTCAAGTGGAAGGTGATGCAATCTGTCATGGACATTGAGCTCCTTTCACCACTCATCATGATGATGAAATAGATCCAAATTAGACACTGCTTTTAAATCCTGTTGATATCATTTAAGTTGAAATTACCACTAATAATTTGTTTCATTAAATTTGTTATTTTTCTTGTCAAAGGGGGCTTATATTGCATTATTTCTTTCCAATAATCTTTCACTCACACAGAGTCATACTATCGAGTGAGGTCATTCCAATTAACTATCACTCTTACTAAGAGGGAGACGTTACATTAATATTACATATGATTATAACATCATAATAATATTGCATATTTTTATAACTTCATAATAATAATAATAATAATAATAATAATAATAATAAAAATAATAATAATGAGGACTTTGTATAGTGTCTAATCTCTACCTTTACAACATTAGACAACATCTATCACATAAAAAGGCATATAATGGTATGATCACAAAAAACAAACACCATGATATTAGAAAACATAAAACATGCTGAAAATATATAAGGTAGGAAACATTAGGTCTTTATGTTTGTTCTTGCAGTCGAAATAGGTGAGTTTTAAGAGCACTCTTGAAAGGGATCACTGTGTCTTTGTGTCTAATTTCAGAGGGTAATCCATTTCATGTTGCTGGGCCCTGGTATGCAAAAGAACGTTGTCCATATAACTTTGTTTTCATGGTGGGAATAATGAGTGTATGATTGTCAAAAGAAGAGTATAAGTATCTTGCAGGTGTGTACACATGGGTGAGGTCAGATAGGTATGTTGGACTGAAGTCTGTCAGTGAAACATAGCACAGAAAACCAATTTTGTATTTGATTCTGGATCAAATGGATAGCCATTTTAGAGTACAGAACAGCAGGGAGGTGTGCTCTGATCGTGGTACTCTAAAGATGATCCGAGCAGCTGTGTTTTGAAGTTTCTGGAGTAGATATTGAGACGAACCATACAAAATTGAGTCACAATAGTCCAGTCTTGAAAGTACTAATGAACACATAAGTGTTTTAATGACATCAACTGAAAGATATTTGTGAATGGAGCTGAAGTGTCTCAGCTCAAGATATGTGGCCTTGCATATGTTTATGACATGTTGGTGCAATGTGAGAGTACTGTCCAGAGTAACACCTAGGTTTCATACTGACTGTGTGAATTTAATGTTGGTGATGCTGATATTTATTGTTTGAGATAAAGGAAGTGAATGAGAAAGTCTTTGTGTTGTGATCAGAATAATCTCAGTTTTATCATCATCTGTCTGCAGCGTGTTACCTGTCATTCATACTTTCATATCAGAAATGCACCTCTCTACAGCATGGAATGTAGCATCAACTTCAGTTGTTTGGCTAGATTTAGATTTGTATATTTGGGTGCCTTCTTCAGCATACGATTGGTGAGACACTCGATGTCGATTTATGACACTTGAGAGCGGCTGCATGTATAGAATGAAGAGAACAGTTCCAAGAACAGACCCCTGTGGAACACCACAACATAGATCAACTGGGCTGGAGTGTATTCCATATTATTATTAATCATAATGAAATGTATCTTATATCAGCTATTGAAACGAGTGTGTGTGTGTTTAGTATTAGTAGAAAAATATGTGAAATTCTTTCCACTATGCTCTCTATTTTCTGTATTATTATAGTGAATTTATACTAATTGAAATAATAGTAAGAATAATAACATTATTAATTTACTGATATTAGTATTATTAATTTATATAATTATTATTGTTCTAGTTTGGCTTTAGGTCACCTACCTTTGTTGGTTTGCTCTTTTTTTTAAGCAGACTGCACAAGTAAATGGCTGCATTTACATGACTGCTTACAAATTATCAATTAACATGTTTGTGGTTACAATGGCTTGAAAGATATACAAGATTTAAGCATGATATTGTGCTGTAGCTGAAATTTCTGACTTTGAAATAAAGCATCCCTATTATTCAGTGAGTTAAATTTACAGGATTTAAGAAAAGGATTTTATATATGTTAAATTTGTCAAAGTTTGAAGCATTTTTTAAATTCTGACCTTAATTGAGTTTAAAATATTTGCCCTAAGTTTTTATACTCAACTGCATATTAAAGTTCCAGGCCAGTTGCCTGGAAAAGGAGGCTACTTTGTTTTCTGTGATGTGACAAAATCTTACTAAGAAAGAGGATCTGTTCATTTCATATTGTATTAATAACAAATCAATGATTCCTATGGCTGCTTGCAGATAAGCAAGCTGCTTGTATTCAGTTTTTTGCAGAATTGCATGTTTTCCATAATAAAGAGGTCTAAATCAATGAACTAATCATAAGGACTTGGCATTTTTTGAAAGATAAATTGGAGTTGATAAAACATGTTGCTCACATTCTATTGAGTGCAAGTAAAAACAAGTTATCTCTTTGATCAGTATGTGTCTGACATGTTTTTCAGTATAAAGTAAAATCCAATGACGTAACTGAAAATATGTCAAATAAAAGCTTTGAAGAATCTGTCTTTTAAGTTAACTTCTTTGGAAAAATACAACATTTATACCAATCTGTAAAACAAGTATACCAATCTATCAAAACAAGGATTGGTAATGCTGGGATCCCAATTTTATAACTAAGATACCAATCTATAGAACTGGATACCAATCTATAAAACAAATATGCCAGTCTGTAAAATAAAGATACCAATCTTTAAAACAAGGATCTATAAAACAATGATCAATAAAACAGGAAACCAGTCTTTAAAACAAAGAAACCAGTCTATAAAACAAAGAAACCAATCTATAAAACAAGGATCTATAAAACAAGGATATCAATTTATAAAAAAGGAAAGTGATCAATAAAACAAGTATACACCAACCTTTAAAAAACAGTAAAAGAATCCTTCTGCAAAATTGCTATTCATTTATCTTTTATACAGTGTTTATACTTGTAACTAGGATAATGGACACAAATATATGAAGTTTGAACAAAAGACACTAATATCTATGATACTTGGACACAGGACACTAATATGTATGATACTTGGACACAGGGCATTAACATTTGTAGAACTTGGATACAGGACACTAATATGTATGATACTTGGATACAGGGCATTAACATTTGTATAACTTGGAGACAGGACACTAATATCTATGATACTTGGACACAGGACACTAATATTTATGATACTTGGACACAGGGCATTAACATTTGTAGAACTTGGATACAGGACACTAATATGTATGATACTTGGATACAGGGCATTAACATTTGTAGAACTTTGATACAGGACACAAATATTTATGATACTTGGACACAGGGCATTAACATTTGTAGAACTTGGACACAGGACACTAATATTTATGATACTTGGACACAGGGCATTAACATTTGTAGAACTTGGAGACAGGACACTAATATCTATGATACTTGGACACAGGGCATTAACATTTGTAGAACTTGGATACAGGACACCAATAGGTATGATACTTTTACACAGGGAATTATTATTTATAGAACTTGGATACAGGACACTAATATGTATGATACTTGGATGCAGGGCATTAACATTTGTATAACTTGGAGACAGGACACTAATATTTATGATACTTGGACACAGGGCATTAACATTTGTAGAACTTGGATACAGGACACTAATATGTATGATACTTAGACACAGGACACTAATATTTATGATACTTGGACACAGGGCATTAACATTTGTAGAACTTGGATACAGGACACTAATATGTATGATACTTGGATACAGGGCATTAACATTTGTAGAACTTTGATACAGGACACTAATATGTATGATACTTGGATACAGGGCATTAACATTTGTAGAACTTTGATACAGGACACAAATATTTATGATACTTAGACACAGGGCATTAACATTTGTAGAACTTGGACACAGGACACTAATATTTATGATACTTGGACACAGGGCATTAACATTTGTAGAACTTGGAGACAGGACACTAATATCTATGATACTTGGACACAGGGCATTAACATTTGTAGAACTTGGATACAGGACACCAATAGGTATGATACTTTTACACAGGGAATTATTATTTATAGAACTTGGATACAGGACACTAATATGTATGATACTTGGATGCAGGGCATTAACATTTGTATAACTTGGAGACAGGACACTAATATTTATGATACTTGGACACAGGGCATTAACATTTGTAGAACTTGGATACAGGACACTAATATGTATGATACTTAGACACAGGACACTAATATTTATGATACTTGGACACAGGGCATTAACATTTGTAGAACTTGGATACAGGACACTAATATGTATGATACTTGGATACAGGGCATTAACATTTGTAGAACTTATGATACAGGACACTAATATCTCTGATACTTGGACACAGGGCATTAACATTTGTAGAACTTGGATACAGGACACAAATATTTATGATACTTGGACACAGGGCATTAACATTTGTAGAACTTTGATACAGGACACTAATATTTATGATACTTGGACACAGGGCATTAACATTTGTAGAACTTGGACACAGGACACTAATATTTATGATACTAGGACACATGGCATTAACATTTGTAGAACTTGGATACAGGACACTAATATTTATGATACTTGGACACAGGACATAACATTTGTAGAACTTGGTCACAGGACACTAATATTTATGATACTTTGACACAGGGCATTATTATTTGTAGAACTTGGATACAGGACACTAATATGTATGATACTTGGACACAGGGCATTAACATTTGTAGAACTTGGATACAGGACACTAATATGTATGATACTTGGACACAGGGCATTAACATTTGTAGAACTTTGATACATGACACTAGTATTTATGATACTTGGACACAGGGCATTAACATTTGTAGAACTTTGATACAGGACACTAGTATTTATGATACTTGGACACAGGGCATTAACATTTGTAGAACTTGGATACAGGACACTAATATGCATGATACATGGACTCGGGGCATTAACAGTTGTAGAACTTGGAGGTAGGACACTAATATCTATGATACTTGGACACAGGACACTAATATCTATGATACTTGGACACAGGACACTAATATTTATGATTCTTGGACACAGGGCCTTAACATTTGTAGATCTTATATACAGGACACTAATATCTATGATACTTGGACACAGGACACTAATATTTATGATACTTGGACACACTGCATTAACATTTGTAGAACTTGAATACAGGACACTAATAGGTATGATACTTGGATACATGGCATTAACATTTATAGAACATGGATACAGGACACTAATGTGTATGATACTTGGATATAGGACACTAATCTTTATAGAACTTTGATATAGACAATAGTATTTTGAGAACTTGGATATTCATAATTATATAACATGGACACCGAAGACTAATATTTTAAAAAATGTGAACACAGGGCACTACAATTTACTACAAAACTTGTGCATATGACACTTATATTTAAAGAACATGAAGACCAGATAATAATATTACGAAAACGTGGATATAAATATTTATAAAACATGGACACAGCTGGATAGCTTAGTATCTGCTACCATATTTTTAGTGACTCCAAGTGACAGGTTGACAGCTAGCCTCGGTAACCAGACTCTTGAGTGACTCCAAGAGACAGGTTGACAGCTAGCCTCTTTAACCTGACACTTGAATGACTCCAAGATACATGGGTTGACAGCTAGCCTCTGTAACCTGAGACTCTTGAGTGACTCCAATATACAATGTACATGGATTGACAGCTAGCCTCTTTAACCTGACACTTGAGTGACTCCAAGAGACATGGGTTGACAGCTAGCCTCTTTAACCTGACTCCATACGATTTAATTTTTCCAAGTTCATCATATGCATTGATATAAAATGCAAAATAATGTTTCCTTGGGCTTTATATGTATAGAATATGAATAAATTGTTTTTTGTTCAAAGTATGCACAAACACAACTAATTGATTGTTGTTACATTTCATAATACAGGTAACACTACCTTCTTTTTTGGTTTTTTTTGTGGTGGTGGGGGGTTAAGTTAATCACCAGGATATATCTTAGATTAAGAAATGTATAGTTCTCTGAGAAAAGTAAATAAGGAAACACTTTGAGATCGTACAAAAATTTGTTAGATATTAAAATATATGTTTATGTTTATATGGATTCACCACAACTACAATCACCTTGGTTACAATGAATCAGTTAAAGCCCCCTCTGGATTGACCTTGCCATTGAATATTTGTAGGTGACTGATTTAAGTCTCTGTCTGAGTTATCTTGCCATTGCACCTTTACTGCTGACCCAGTTTTACAGCACTGTCTGGATTTATCAATTGTACTTTTGTTTTTTACTCACTTTCAGCCCCCTACCCCTTATGATTCATCTTGCCATTAGACATTTGTTGGTGACTCTGTTTCAGCCAACTCACGATTTTAATTGCCATCAAACATTTATTACTGAAAATATTGAAACTGTAGTTGTATGAAGAAGATGCAAATGGATTGTAATTTGCCAGCAGGTATAAGATTCTATCTGCTGACATCAGTCTTGTCTTCATTGCTGGCTGACTTTCATGATGACATTAAATTATTGATTTGCTGAATGGCATTGTAATTGTGCAGAATGGAAACCCAAATCCTTGAAGCTATGAAACTGTGACCAGTTTACTTACATGTACTTCAAGTATCGTAGCATCTTCAGAAGCTTGGATGCTTTCACACCATCTAAAAAAACAAGTAGTTTATTAGCTTATCTTTTAGTTATGTGTTTCATGGTTTGATTATCTTCAGACAACCTGAACACTTTAAGACAATATGCAGCTAAAGCAACACGTAGCTTTATTAACAAACATGCTTCAGTCTTCACACATGTGATTCTATTGATGGTAGGCCAAAAGTACCATTTTAAAGGCTGTCTACCACACATATTGTTTTATAGTTGAAATCTGACACTTTTGAAAATTACTAGGAGTTTTTAAGAAAATTATTAGAAGAACCCAAATAGAATATTTTTATATGTTCTATCAACATATTGGAGAAACTATCCATAACCAATCTACTGAGAATTGGAAATAGTCCTCCAGCACATGGACTTATGCGATGATGTGTAGTAGAGCACAAAGGGTTAGAATTGAGTTGATGTGTACTCAGGAAGCTGTTAATTTATTACCTTATTATTGGAATTTGGGTAATTTATGGCCAAATGCAGGATGTTTCTTTGGAGGGGTTACAAGTAACAAAGAAATAAAAGATGGTCACCATGTCTTTTAATTCTTTGAGGAAACTTGTCAGACTCTTGGTGGATTCAATATACAGTGAAGACTGACAATAATAAACGATTTCAGCAGCAGATGAATATATCATAACAAGTAGCAGTACCATCACTCAGTCTTGTCTTGAATGGTTTGATCATGGTTAGACAACTTGAATGCTTTAAGACCATGAACCTTTGGGACTGACTATCTGATTGGTTTGGGAGGCTGACATTTCGGACCTCCAAATAGCTTTATAAAATGTTCTTGCCTGATTCGTGGAAAAATGTTGTAAAACATTTGTGTCATCAAGTCCATTCCACCATCAATGAATGGTTTACATTTACCATGTTTTTATGTATGCCCTCAGATAAGTGGTTTATCGTAATTTTAATGATTATATTCTGGTATGAAATGGTATATTTTGATTGTAATGTGTATGTCATGGGATAACTGGTATGTAATCTATTATAAATTGTTATATCATATTTGTAAATGTATGTCCTAGGAGAAATGGTATATCAAATTTTATTTTTGTGTGTGATATGTTTTAATATGTATCTCCAGGTACAAATGGTCTGTCATGTTTTTATATTTATGACCTGAGATAAATGGTCTGTCATGTTTTTATATTTATGACCTGAGATAAATGGTCTGTCATGTTTTTATATTATTGACCTGAGATAAATGGTCTGTCATGTTTTTATATTTATGACCTGAGATAAATGGTCTGTCATGTTTTTATATGTATGACCTGAGATAAATGGTCTGTCATGTTTTTATATGTATGTCCTGAGATAAATAGTCTGTCATGTTTTTATATGTATGACCTGAGATAAATGGTCTTTCATGTTTTAATATGCATGTCCTGAGATAAATGGTCTGTCATGTTTTTATATGTATGTCCTGAGATAAATAGTCAGTCATGTTTTTATATGTATGACCTGAGAAAAATGGTCTGTCAAGTTTTTATATGTATGACCTGATATAAATGGTCTTTCATGTTTTAATATGCATGTCCTGAGATAAATGGTCTGTCATGTTTTTATATGTATGACCTGAGATAAATAGTCTGTCATGTTTTAATATGCATGTCCTGGAATAAATGATCTGACATGTTTTTTTATATGTTCTTGGAATAAATGGTCTCTCATGTTTTAATATGTTTGGCCTAAGATAAATGGTCTGTTATGTTATAATATGTATCTCCAGGAACAAATGGTCTGTCATGTTTTAAAAAATATCTCCAGGAATAAATTGTCTGTCATGTTTCAATATGCATGTCCTCGAATAAATGGTCAGACATGTTTTAATATGCTTGTCCTGAGATAAATCATTTATTTTTAAACCTATTCTTTGATAAATAGCATATCATGTCTTTAAAACTTTTATGTGGTGTATGTCAAATGTTGTAATTTCTGAATAACTTCATTTGTGTTTTTATTTTCTTTCTGAAGTATATTTTTTAATAAACATATTTCCTGTCGATTTTATGTTCATATTTATCTTACATAACCTATAACCTTTAGTTTGTAAGGATTGTCTCCATTATTTATGTATTTTTTATGGAACAATTTAAAATCAACTGTTTTACTACTGAGAATGCGGCAAATGAAAAAATATCTGAACAGATCTAAAATTTCAAATATGAACCAATTACCCCATATATTAGGGGCCCCAAGTGGCCAAGCGGTCTAAAGCGCTGTCCGTTACGGATCACTGCCATCTCACCTCTGTTTGCATGGGTTCGAATCTAAGATTCGGTTAATGTAGTTATGTGAGAAAGCTTACCAGTAGCTTCTCGTGGGTCAGTGGTTCTCTCCGGGGGTTTTCCAGGTTCTTCCTCCTCCATTAATACTGGCCGCCATGTATAGCCTATATTGTGCTGAAAAATGGCGTTAAACCATAAAAAAACAAAACAAACCCCATGTATCATTGGCTGTAATAATTGACATGAAACAAAGGCAAAAACAGACTAGCCCAACCTTAACACATAGTCTGGCATGTAGAAGTTCATCTTTGATACATGATCAAAACTTGAAACAGTCCACCTGTGAAATATGGACAATCATAAACAATCCACCTGTGAAAAATGGACAAACATAGTTGACATGTCCTTGAGTGAGCCATCTTTTGCAATGGTATCAAACATGGATTTGAAACAGGGTCCAACATGGATTTTTACTCCATCCAGAGACACTCGGGCAGTCACACTGATTTGCTGACATTGATTTATCTTCTTAGTGGTCTAATGTCATTGGTATTAAAGCACAAGACTGAAAAAGTATGCAGAGACATGGATCATTGATGGCTACAGAAAAGCAAATTGATGTTGGATTATCATTTTCCAATCCTTTTTCTTCGATGGATGAATATCATAACACCCCATGAGTCTGTTTGTCATTGAAATCAATCATGCATTGTTGTTATTTCAGAATATAAATTTTCCAGACATTTAATTTCCTGTAAATCTGTGCACAGTGTACACAAATGATAATAGACAAATCCAATGAATGTGCTTGGATTCCCATAACAATTTGGTGGTTTTTTAAGATTAAATTGCAGTTTGAGATTAATATTATGACATCATTGATTATATTGTCAATTGTTCCTCAGTGTAACTAGTTGGATTTTTTATAAACCTTTCATCTCTTGACTGAGAAGCCCATTTGCATTTTGGATGTTGTTGTTGTAGGGTTTAACACCATTTTTCAGCATACGATAGGCTATACATGGCAGCCAGTATTAATAGTGGAACACACACACACACACACACACACACACACACACACACACACACACACACACACACGTAAAAGAATCACCAACCCACAAGAAGCCACTGGCAAGCTTTCTCACATACCCACGTTGGCCAAGTCTGAGACTCAAACCCATGCAGACATAGGTGAGATGGCAGTGATCTGTAATGGAGAGCACTTTAGACCAATCAGCCACTTAGGGCCCCTATTTTGGATGTAATGTTTTGATTATTATGTACTGTGTAGGCATGCGGAAATTCTGTCAGAATCATATTTGGTGGCAAGAAACAGCTAAAAAAAAATTATCATTCTAAAATAAGATTCTATGCTTAATATATATACATGTATTTATTTTGTTTAATTATTATTAATTTTGTGGCTTCAAAATAATAAAATTAAATTAGGGTCTACCCCTGGAATATTGAGATTTTTGGAAAATAATTTTTCCAGAGCTCAATAAATGTTGTTAATTTGGTTTAACACCATTGTTTAGCACAGGATCCGCAGTAGCCAGTATAGGAAGAACCTAGGAAAACCCTGGTATGAATGATTGAAAGCTCCTTGCAAGCTGTTTCACATACTCAAATTGGCTGAACCAGAGACTCTAACCCATGCAGAGTTGAGATGACAGTAATTTGTAAAAGTGAGACATTTTTGTTACAGTCACCTGGGGCTCCATTGGAAAAACGTAATTCATAGACTTCACTTATGTCAGTCAAAATTAGAATTATTACTTTTTACAGAATATTAAAACAATTTTGTCCAAACAATATTTTGGCCAAAAGTTCATTTTAAACCTGTTTCTGATTCGTTGTTTCCTGAAGCTATTCATAATTCTTTGAATTCTAAAGAAGTATTTAAAAAAATGAAATTAACTTCTGATCACTATCTAATAGTATGTAATCATTTATACATTTTAAAAATATTTTACGCTGCACTTCTTCCCAAAATCATATTTTAAAATGTATTGGGATCATGTTCTTGCAAGCATTGATGGTTTTACACCATAACCCATCCAGATTATGCAGCTATTTAATTTTCGGTGTAGCATTGTGTTGTGGTGTGACAATAACTCCCTTTTTACACTCAGAAATATTGGGTTTCTAATAGCAAGGGGTGGTTTTTCCTTTATTTCTAATGCACACTGTGTCTGATTAAAGTCTTGATTTTTTATTGAGCCTGCTACACATTTCTAAGCAGACTGAGTTTTAAATAGTCTCATAGTGACACTTGGACAGTGCAAGCACATGCTCACTAAACTTTGCTACACACAGCGTTAAAAAGTGAGACTAGCTGCATTCAGACGAATCTATCAAACAATCATCAAGTCAAATATTCTAGAAATCAAAGAAAAATTGTCTTAGGACCATGTTTTATCAATATGATTGTCTTCAGGAATTTAATCCAATATGTACCAAGTTTCAAAGTGATCCAACAGGAGTTGCAAGATCAATTCCTAAAAGATTCTTTGGAGACAAAGAGGGGAATAACTCTTAAGAAAAGTTTTGATTTGTCAATATGCAATTTTTTAAGGCGATGACATGATTGAGGTTCATAATTTTCATGGTTTCTTTTAAAATTGAAATTGATACTCTGTTCTGTCATACATTGCAGAGCCTAGTCAAAAAGGGCAATAACTCTTATAAAAATTATCCAGGCAACTAGTCCTGCAGTTGGAGATGGATTGTTGTGAAACTAAGGTACATATTGTAGACATCAATCTCAAAATTCTTGTACAGAACACTGTCTCAGAATTTTTGTTTTTTGGAGATTTTGCTCATTTTGACTTGTTACCTGACAATTGTGTACATGGTTTGACAATCTTTTGACTGCAGCTTGTTTCAGTTTTTATTTAAATTTGCTGTAAAACTTTGTACATATAGTGTCCATTATCATCAGATGTAGATTGACAAATCCCAGGGCTCATACAGTTTTTGCTTGAGTTATTGCCCTTTTTTCTGAATGCAACTTGTCTTCCTGTATTTTGGTTATTGCTGTGAAGATTGTCATATCATTTTTATCTTCAAAAGATCCACATATTGACAAATCTTTCTGTTTCACTGATTGTTATGAGAGTTATTGCCCTTTTCTACTTGCAGCTGGATGCAGTATTTAAATTTTGTGAATGCATCTAATCTCAATATTTCAGCCAATTTTTCTAAAACTTTAAACATTGTTTTGGTCATCATCAGAAGATATGGTCATTGACCAATCATTTTACAATTGTCAGAAAATATGCATATTGACCTAAAGTTGCTCTCATTCTGTTGTCAGAAAATCTGCATATTAATCTAAAATTGCACTCATGCTGTTGACAGAAAAGATGCATGTTAACCAATCATTTACTCAGACATGCTGTTGACAGTAGTGTCATGCACATTCTTGACTATATTCTCATCTCCACCGGAGGTATAGTGGTAGGATGTTGTAGAGTAAGGGTATATTTAAGGGGAGTGAATTGCTGACCATTGCTAATATTACATCAAAATTTCCTCTTTTGAAACATATCTTCAGATATGTTTTATATGTATTGTGTTCCTTCCTGCTATGACAG
Organism: Unio pictorum; assembly: GCA_030141615.1. Taxonomy (NCBI): domain Eukaryota; kingdom Metazoa; phylum Mollusca; class Bivalvia; order Unionida; family Unionidae; genus Unio; species Unio pictorum. The sequence goes on from JARLTB010000200.1 coordinate 3,413,668, forward strand.
ACAAGTTATTGCAATATTCCAAACATGTTTTCAAAAGAAAATGACATTAAGCTAATAAATAGAATATAGAACAATTAATAAAAGTAAATTGTGTTCAGCTATTATTTCTCATCCATTTACTTTGATCAGCCTGACTGAACATAATTGATATTGAAATAAATTGAACATGATTTATATTAAAGACCAAATTTTCCCATCCATTTACTTTGATCAATAGATTCACTATCCCTGCAATCTATAGTTTAGTTTGCTTTTGAAATTAATGTGAAGTATTGATTTTTAAGATGATGAATTTCACAGACATATCCAATAAATCTGCACACAATTTTCAAAGTAAACATATGGTATCCGATAAAGATGAATTTCTTATTCATGTGAAAAACCTGCACAATTTCCAGTTTACATGGATAAGATCAAAGTTGGAAGTGTTCTTGCAATCAGTGTACTTTGAATAGTTTGAGGTCTGAAGTGATGAGATCAGTGTACTATGAATAAGATTGAGGTCTGAAGTGTCATTTATATTAGTGTACTATGAATAAGATTGAGGTCTGAAGTGTTGAGATCAGTGTACTATGAATAAGTTTGAGGTCTGATGTGTCCTTTAGATCAGTGTGCTATGAATAAGATTGAGGTCTGAAGTGTCCTTTAGATCAGTGTACTATGAATAAGACTGAGGTCTGATGTATCCTTTAGATCAGTGTACTATGAATAAGTTTGAGGTCTGAAGTGTCCTTTAGATCAGTGTACTATGAATAAGTTTGAGGTCTGAAGTGTCCTTTAGATCAGTGTACTATGAATAAGATTGAGGTCTGATGTATCCTTTAGATCAGTGTACTATGAATAAGATTGAGGTCTGAAGTGTCCTTTAGATCAGTGTACTATGAATAAAATTATGATAAGTCCATACTTGATGATAAACCCATACTTGATGATTAAACTAAGCCCATGCATCACGCTTAAGCTTTAGACCACTCGGCCACTCAGGGCCTCAAGATTAACCTTGACACATTGTATAAAAAAATAAATCAGAATAGGTTATGGTGCATTTGCTGTACACATGAATGAATTGATATATCTGGATCTGGTTGATTTATACTTGACCAATTTGGGTCCCTGAGTGGCCAAGTGGGCTAAAGTCATCACAATTATGAATCATTACCAAGAATTTATTTTCCATATCAATTTACCTGAAAGAAATTATTTTCCATATCAATTTTCTTCACAGAAGACAATCAACGGGTTATATTTTGTTTTTACCGGAGTGAGACGCAATAATATTTGATTGGCTTAACTAGTCATATCTTAAATGTCTTTAGAATTTTACTAGTGATGCCAATTCCCCAGTATGGCTGACATTAATAAAAATTGAAAACATCACAAGGTGCTTCAGTATTTGACAATGATGCCAATGTGCCATCAAACAGATGAAGATACAAAACAGGATTGAAGATGGTTCTGCAGAAACAAAACAGGATTGAAGATGGTTCTACAGAAACAAAACATCATTGGAGATGGTTCTACAGAAACAAAACATCATTGGAGATGGTTCTACAGAAACAAAACATCATTGGAGATGGTTCTACAGAAACAAAACATCATTGGAGATGGTTCTACAGAAACAAAACAGCATTGGAGTTGCGGTTCTCGAGAAAGTATCCAACTCACCAGATTTCTTGGCCATTTCCTCTTGCATCTGACAATTAGGCAAATGCTTTAAGCCAGGCAAGCAATATTAGGCCCACTTAGGTATCTTGTTACAATTGATAAACTTGTACAATTAATACAGGCAGTGCAGAGATTATGGTGTTTGGTAATGGATTCAATGTGAGTGCAGACCCAAAGATGATATTTAAATTACATTTTGTAATGCAGATGTCATGCCTGTCAAATACCCTAGCAGAAGAAACTGCAATATTAGAAAGGTTGACAAAATAAATTGATGGAACTGTATAGAATTTATCAGAGTCAAATATGTGGTTGCTAGGTGATAGAATGATACATTGTACCAACACCATGGAACTTGAATTAATTCCTACATTGTCAGCTTTCTGGCAGTACAGCAGGATGCTGGGTTTAATAGACTTGTATATGTGTCAGATTGTAAAATTTTGGCATGTTCTTTATCCAAAAATAGATAAATCTGTCCTCAAATGGATTACTTTACTTGGAGTTATATTATTGTTTGCCTGACCTATGTCCTCTTCCCAAGATGGTAAATCAATATTAATGATGGCAATGTGGTTGAGTTTTGATTTTCACTAGTACATGTGAACCTGTCACTTTCAATGCCACCAGTTCAAAATGTCATTTTTGGATAGTTTATTATATTAGTTATACTGGAACCTGTCTTCTTTAGTCTTCACAAGCATGATAATACTGTGACCTAATTTTACTCACTAGTAAATTTGTTTATTTGATTAGGATTTTTAATGTAGCTTTAACCATTTTTAAGTCATATCGTTATGATGTCTGCAATGAGGCAGTTTATAGTGATGTCTAGCTTAGGGGCATCATGCTGCAGACATGTAGCATGATGTTCCACCCAGTCACATTATCTTGACACCAGTCCGACCAGTTCTAAAGTGCACTCACTAATAAAAGTGTATTATTTAGGACTTTAAGACATTCTTTCTTTTGCTCTTATGAAAGTGTTCTATACTTATGTTCAAATGATATACTTGTAATACTTTATTTTCTATCTAAAGTAGGCCTCTGTCATCATGCTTCATTTACAGAATGAAGTATTGGCCATCAGTACTAGACTTAAAAAGTGTTTAGAAATTAGTTATCTTTTCTATAGCTGTTAATGAAGGAAAATTATGTATCTTTAGTATAGCATTGTAACACAATATCATACTTTTAGGCCTCAAGAGTAACTGTCATAAGTTATTAGTATTCAGACAAACTGTCAAGTGTCTGTGGTATTCAGGCTGAAACTGTAATGTATATCATTAATATTAAGGCAAGCTGTTATGAGATATATCACTGACATTCAGACAAGCTGCCATGAGATATGTCATTGACATTCAGACAAGCTGTCATGTGATATGCCATTGAAATTCAGACAATTTATAATCTGTCAATGTACACCATTACTAATAAGGCAAGCTGTTATGAGATATGTCATTGACATTCAGACAAGCTGCCATGAGATATGTATTTGACATTTAGGCAAGCTGTCATGAGATATGTCACTGACATTAAGGCAAGCTGTTATGAGATATGTCACTGACATTCAGGCAAGCTGTCATGAGATATGTCTTTGACATTCAGGCAAGCTGTCATGAGATATGTCACTGACATTAAGGCAAGCTGCCATGAGATATGTCACTGACATTCAGGCAAGCTGTCATGAGATATGTCATTGACATTCATATAATTTATAACAGTTTTTAAAGGTGACACACTGGTACTCATTTTTGAAAGGAGCATGCAATGGTGTTCAGGCCTCAGTAAAATATTTTGTAACAAGTCATTGGTATTCAGGCCTCAGTAAAATATTTTGTAACAAGTCATTGGTATTCAGGCCTCAGTAAAATATTTTGTAACAAGTCATTGGTATTCAGGCCTCAGTACAAGCTGTCATAACACAAGTCTTTAGTATTCAAGCCTCAAGATGAGCTGTCATAATATAAGTAATTGGTTTTCAGGCCTCAAAAATAGCTATCAGAACATAAGTCATTAGTATTATGCCTTGACAAGAGCCCATGTTAACATACGTCATTGGCATTCAGACTTCAAAAATAGCTATTGTAACATAAGTCATTGGCATTCAGGTCTCAAAAATAGCTATTGTAACATGTCATTGATATTCAGGACTCAAAAATAGCTATTGTAACAAGTCATTGGTATTCAGGACTCAAAAATAGCTGTCATAAGCCATTGATATTTAGGAGTCAAAATGGCTGTCATAATATTACTCATTGATATTCAGGCCTCAAAAGGGCTTTCAGGCTACTGTCACAACATGAGTCATTCTCAAGAGAAATGATGATAATGTGATTCAGGTTTTTACTTGTCCTTGCCCACCAACCATACATTGGTATGGGGAAGTGGATGAGCAGACCAGTAGAATTTTTAAATCCAAACGTTTGAATAATTCAAAATGGAGGAAACATGAATATGCCAAAAAAAACCACTATGCATTAATAGATCTGCCATCCCATTATATGCTAGCTGTCAGATTAATTGGCAAAACAAACATAGACCCTGTTTTATCATGACATAATGCATCAGCAGATGTAGGTCTGTATTTTTAAGAGTAATCAGTAACACAAAAAAGACCCTGATCTGCCAGTCCAATTTGTTATGGCAGGTCTGAATCAGTGTTGTTTGCAGTGTACTCTGATTTATATGCAGGATATACAGTATTTGCCATATTACCACATAATTGGTAAACCTTAATGTCGACTGTATAATCTCTATAATGGGTGATCCTTAATGTAGACTGTATAATTTCTACATTACTTCTCTAATTTGCAATATGAGATTGTCAAAGACCCCAATGAAGTCTCTGTCATAGTAATTATTTGCAATATTATGGAAAGAGATATAGGACTATAATAATCAGGTCATATCAAGACACACCCCGTACAAGACATTGACACTTAAAACATTGTGGTATTGATGTTATTATAGTATCATATACTTTGCCTGGAAAATATCAAACCCACATAGTTACAGTTGTAGAGACGTTTTAGAAACTATGCTTGGATATTGACAGTTACTAACATTGATATTGACATGAACTCCAAGAAATAAAAAAAATAAAAAATGTTATGAAAATGTTCAGATAACACAATATTATTTTTTGCCCATAATTATTTGAACATGACAGAAGATAATGAATAAACTGTATAAAACATAAAGCTACATACACTGCAGTATTATTTGAATGGGAGCAACACTTACTAATGTTGGATCAGAAGTTCATGCATTTTAGTTTTAATCCATTGATGAATCTCTGACTCAGACATGGTGCCTTAAGTGGTTAGAGCATCTACCTTGAATGTGGGAGGTCATGGGTTCGAACCCAAGATGAATAATACTAAAGACTTATAAAAATGGTACTAACAGCTGCCTTAATGCTAGGCACTCAGCATAAATAGGTCAGGGTTAGGACTGGTTGGTCTGGTGTCAGGATACTGGGTGGGACATCATGCTACATGTCTGTAACCAACTTTCCCTATAAGCTGCGTGCGCTCGCGAAACTGCTCAGGCATCCCCACACAGCTGAATTGTCAATCCAACGTTAAATTTTGCTCAATCCAACGTTAAATTTTGCTCGTCTCTGTAATCGTGCACATTGCAACGAGCACTGCATGCACATCTACCATTCGCTTAGAGGGAATGTTGTCTGTGACATGATGCTTCAGTGCTAGAAATCACTATAAACTGCCTCACTGCAGACATGATAATGATATGACATGACTAAAAAATTGCTAAAGCTACTTTAAAATCTCTCTCTCTCTCTCTCTCTCTCTCTCTCTCTCTCTCTCTCTCTCTCTCTCTCTCTCTCACACACACACACACACACACACACACACACACACACACACACATGCACTGACTCAGACCTCTCAACATTTACACATTGTGTATCCCAGTGGACTGATAACCAATAGTGTCTTTGGCTAGGTATGAATCATTATCTACCAATAATTATATCTACATATACTGACAGCATGGTCTTATGTTAAATTTCAGTTTAATTTGTGGGGGAGTTTTTGTTGAAGGAAGAAACTTTGATTTGATGTAAGATATTAAGATAACGTATGGGTATAATTAGCCACTGTAGCCACAATGTGTGAGCCACTTCAGTCAGCTTGTTTTGCAATCCAGCCATCAACATTTTGCTTACTTAGTATATCTCAAACCCATTGATGCATCTTAATTAAACTGTATGGTTTTATATCCTGACATATCCTGTCTTCTAAAAATATTGTCTGTCTGAACAACACGGTAAGTGTTATATCCATTTTTCTTATTGTGTCCATCCATCTTTTTGTCACAATCTTCTCTGGTTAATATCTATAAAAAAAATTGTATGCATTAGTTCATGACAAGGTATTTTGTCCCATATCAAATTTGGCTTTATTTCTGAAGTCCCTAAAATATTTTCTTATTTGAAGAGTATTGTGTTTTATGTTTACTGCCTCTCTCTGATAAATATTTTGCTCAGGTGTTGGTATCCCTGACTTAAGGTTTCCATGCCTATTATATATCAATAATGTAGCTAGTACATTTTATTTTTTTTATCAACAAGCTCTCTAATGTAAGTACAATGCTTTTCCACAATCCCACTTCAGTTTCATGTTTTAGAGTACAACTTGTACAAATATTTAAAATCATGTATTATTAAGTAATGGGGGGGGGGGGCTGAGAGTTTCTGTTGAGCAGGGATATTTTATTTCCTATCATCACAAGATAATGAATTATTTTAAAATGTACTGGTTATAATATCCTGTTATCTTTGGTATATATTTTTTGAAACAGATCTTTTTAATTAAAACTGTGTTAGGCCCCTTCCACTGAAGGTTAAATTGTTGGTCCCTAATATAATTGCAGTATTCTAAGGTCAGATTTTTTCATGGTACATGTACCAAGCTGTAGAGTCAGTATTAGAAATTGACATCAGAGAGGACACACACACACACACACACACACACACACACACACACACACAAGCCACCTAAAAAATAATTTGAGAAATTTTCTGACTATGAGTGATTATTGCGCATTTAGTTGAATTGTTGGTATTATCCTCGAGAGATTAATGTAAATTCTCTTACACCCATTACACATACCAGAATAGACCCAGCTTGATAGGCTAATTAAATCTTTGATCTAATGAATAATTCTTTACTTCTACAGATCAGAGGAAGAACATGTGAGTGGCATTATTTGGAGGCTTTAATTTTATATATATATATATATATATATATATATATATATATATATATATATATACATATATATATATACATATACATATATATATATATATATATATATATATATATATATATATATATATATATATATATATATATATATATATATATATATAACTGCCCTTGCTTGACCTACAATTAAATGGTTAATTCCTACCTAAAATCCTTAAATATCAATAATGACATTAATGACAGAGATTTGATTAAAAGGTTTTGATTGTATTGGGAAAGTCTTTATTACCACACAACAAAGACAAAACAAAAGTGTTGTCCATGCTTCACTTGTAATTATTATGGGGCTAATGAGAAATTGATGTATTCACTGGAGGGAGTAGTAACTAGGGTACATTAAATTATATCAAATGGTTGTATCAGATTGTTGCCTTCACACTCATCATTAGAAAAGTGATAAAAATGTCGGCATTGCATATGCATTCAAAGCATCTCAATTACCAGAGGCTGTTATTGATGTGAGATAGAATCATCAAAACAGTGAGGAGGGGGATTTCATATTGTCTTTCAAAGAAAAGAATCATTTGATAAATAAATCATTTCATCATGGTGGCAGATGTCAATATATTTAAACATTCCTGTAATTGGTACTAACAACCAAATTTAGTTGTAAAACAAACAAAAATGTTATAAGAGGTGTGTTTATCATCACTACCTGTACATCTGGCACACTACAATAATAATAATAATAATAATAATAATAATAATAATAATAACAATAATAACAATAATGATGATAATAATAACACAACAACAACAATAATAATAATAATATTAATAATGTATATGATTAGCTCATTTTGTCAATAAACCAATCTTACATAAGACTTTCTACAATTACATGTATATAATGTACAATTCTTAACAGTTTTGACTTTAGAAAACAAAGCATATAATTAGATAATTAATTGGCTACTAATATAATACCTTAAAAGGTATGAAGTTCTCTGCTACTACATATATAAGGAATATACAGGTATTACGATATCTAGTACAATAAAGAATATACAGGTATGAGGATATCTAGTACAATAAAGAATATACAGGTATTAGGATATCTAGTACAATAAAGAATATACAGGTATTAGGATATCTAGTACAATAAAGAATATACAGGTATTAGGATATCTACTACAATAAAGAATATACAGGTATTACGATATCTAGTACAATAAAGAATATACAGGTATTAGGATATCTACCACAATAAAGAATATACGGGTATTATGATATCTAGTACAATAAAGAATATACAGGTATTAGGATATCTACTACAATAAAGAATATACAGGTATTAGGATACCTACCACAATAAAGAATATACAGGTATTACGATATCTAGTACAATAAAGAATATACAGGTATTAGGATATCTACCACAATAAAGAATATATGGGTATTATGATATCTAGTACAGTAAAGAATATACAGGTATTAGGATATCTACTACAATAAAGAATATACAGGTATTACGATATCTAGTACAATAAAGAATATACAGGTATTAGGATATCTACTACAATAAAGAATATACAGGTATTATGATATCTAGTACAATAAAGAATATGCAGGTATTAGGATATCTACTACAATAAAGAATATACAGGTATTAGGATATCTAGTACAATAAAGAATATACAGGTATTAGGATATCTACCACAATAAAGAATATACAGGTATTACGATATCTAGTACAGTAAAGAATATACAGGTATTACGATATCTAGTACAATAAAGAATATACAGGTATTAGGATATCTAGTACAATAAAGAATATACAGGTATTATGATATCTAGTACAATAAAGAATATACAGGTATTATGATATCTACCACAATAAAGAATATACAGGTATTAGGATATCTACTACAATAAAGAATATACAGGTATTACAATATCTAGTACAATAAAGAATATAAAGGTATTAGGATATCTACTACAATAAAGAATATACAGGTATTAGGATATCTACCACAATAAAGAATATATAGATATTAGGATATCTACTACAATAAAGAATATACAGGTATTATGATATCTAGTACAGTAAAGAATATATAGGCATTAGGATATCTACTACAATAAAGAATATACAGGTATTAGGATATCTACCACAATAAAGAATATACAGGTATTAGGATATCTACTACAATAAAGAATATACAGGTATTAGGATATCTACTTCAATAAAGAATATACAGGTATTAGGATATCTACTACAATAAAGAATATACAGGTATTAGGATATCTACTACAATAAAGAATATACAGGTATTAGGATATCTACCACAATAATGAATATACAGTTATTAGGATATCTACTACAATGAAGAATATACAGGTATTAGGATATCTACCACAATAATGAATATACAGTTATTAGGATATCTACTACATTATAGAATGTACAGGAATTAGGATCTCTACTACTATAAGGAATATACAGGTATTAGAATATCTGCTACAATAAAGAACATACAGGTATTAAGATATCTACTATTATAAGGAATATACAGGTATTATGATTTCTACTACAATAACGAATATACAGGTATTATGATTTCTACTACAAAAAAGAATTAGAATATCTACTACAATAAAGAATATACAGATATTAGGATCTCTACTATTATAAGGAATATACAGGTACAGTGTATTAGGATATCTACTACAATAAATAATATACAGGTATTAGAATCTCTACTGCTATTAGAAATATACAGGTGTTATGATATCTACTACAATAAAGAATATACATTTTTAGATGATCATTTTTAGATCATGGCTTGACACCATTTTTAGATCATGGCCTAACACTATTTTCAGATCATGGCCTGACACCATTTTTTGGACAGAGGAAATAATGTCATTTTTAAATTTATTCCCCCAGATTTTCATGGTGGTAGGAAATCTCACACAGAGTTTTTCATTTAAAATTTTTGCTGGCACTATATTTTAGTAAATATATTAAAACATATTTGATGTGGTTACATGCAGCATGCTTCCTTTTAGTAAGGCTGATAAATATTTAATATTTGAACATACAACCAGACCTGGAGTTTGAATTAATTATAGCAAGAAAGTATGACAATGAACAATTTCCAAAATATATTCACTGTACAGTAGTTTTGAAATGCCTTTTAATTTTTTTTCCAGCGTTACTATGGAAACTCGTTACCATTTTCTAACGCCAGTTTCTCACAGGAGAATATTGGTCTCCTGACAATAGAGCAGGCACTGGCAGATTATGTCCTCCTTTTGACATCCCTCAAAGTAAGTCTGAATGCCAAAGACTGTCCAGTCATCGCTTTTGGAGGGAGGTATGTAGTTATAACCAAAATTCATTTGCATCATTATATTAATCTGAAACTGTAGTTGGAATTTATTTCCCAGTGGGAAACAAATCAAGGTATTATATCTCTTTATGCATTCAATATAGCATGTTCTTGTTTGTCAATGATGTGGAGAATTCCCTTACTCCCTTCCTCACTATTAAAAATGCTAATCTGAGGTTTTGGAATCGCATTAAAATACTTACTGTGTAATTTCTCATTAGAATATTCATTATTTTTAGTATTAAACATAAGAACAGACTCAGTTCACTGACTAAGGCAACAAAAATAAATACAAATAAAAAGTAACTCAGTTCACTAGGCTAACAAAGGAAAATGCTGATAAAATGTAACTCAGATTACTATTTACTAAATGAGGGGCCCTGAGTGGCTGGCTGAATGGTCTAAAGCGCTCTCCGTTACAGATCACTGCCATCTCACCTCTGTCTGCATGGGTTCGGGTCTCCGATTTGGCCAATGTGGTTATGTGAGAAAGCTTGCCAGCTAAGCTTGCCAGTTAAATAATACATTTAAACTGTTTGAGACCATTTCTATTGATGCCAAACTTGGTGTATCCAGACTGATGCTGTCTAATTAATTAAAAGTACCACTTCATACACCACTCCCTCGATAACTTGTACCCTGATAACTCGTTAACCTGCTTTATAACACAGGGTCAGGAGTGGATCCCAATCTTTTGTACCACAAAATACCCCCACCCACTCCAAAAAAATAATCACTATTTCATGAACTTGAAGAAAATCATGGTCAAAATTGATAACTGAAACGATATATATCATTCGTTTTATTTTCAAAAACCATAGATAGAACCTGTAAATTTTAATCAACATTTTTAAATTATCAACTTTTAATAAGTCCTATAGATTTTCTTTTTAAATGACATTTTTAGTACACCATAATTAAAGATATTCAAGTTCCAGTTAAATAACTTTTATTAAATGAAATTTGTTTTATTTATATCTTTTATTTCCTCTTCAGTGTAATCATCATAAATGCAATGTGTGTTTACACGTAAAATATGTTAATCTACTATAACAGCTATGTCCACAAGCATTTCTTTGAAAACCTAATTAAGTGCCAACGAGTTTTGATAACTGGCCTTGCGAAAGTAATTGTTGTATTGTTGCACTGAATTAAACAGATGGCTTCCCTTTTGTATTTCCACATTAATTACATTTTTTGAATCAAATAAAAGAGGTTGAATACAATAAAAGTTAAAAGGCATGGAATTCCTACATACTTAAATTCTATCAGCCCTGGTTATACCTCAGGCAAGCGCACTTCATTTGATCAATCAAACACTGTTATATGTTATTGTGTATGTGTAGGTATCAAATTAAACAACCTTAAATTAAATGACTCATTCATCTGTAGCTTGTTATATGTCTGTTCTTGGTCCTCAAACAATAAATATCAGCAACACCAACATTAAATTCACACAGACAGTAAAAAACCCAGGAGTTTTTCTGGACAGTAATCTCACATTGCACCAACATGTCATGAACATATGCAAGGCTGCATATCTTGAGCTGAGACACCTCAGCTCCATTCGCAAATATCTCTCTGTTGATGCCACTGAACGCTTGTGTGTTCATTAGTACTTTCAAGACTGGACTATTATAACTCAATTCCTGCTGGTTCATCTCAAAATCTAATCCAGAAACTTCAAAAAGTTCAAAACACAGCTGCTCGGATCATCTTTAGAGCACCACGATCAGAGCACACTTCCCTGCTGCCCTGTACCCTACACTGGCTATCCAATCAATCCAGAATCAAATCCAAACTTTGTTCTCTGTGCTACGTTTTAGTGACGGACTTCAGTCTAACATACCTATCTGGCCTCACCCATATGTACACACCAGCATGATATTTAAGCTCCTCTTCTTACAATCATATACTCATTATTCCCACTATGAAAATGAAGTCATATGGACAAACTTCTTTTGCATACCAGGGCCCAGCAATGTGGAACAAATTATTCATTGATATTAGCATAAAGACACAGTGATCTCTTTCAAGAGTGCTCTTAAAAACTCACCTTTCTCGACTGCAAGGATAAACTTAGAGACCTAATAAAGTTTCCTACCTTAAATATTTTCAACATTTTGTTGTTTTCTGTCTTCATAGTTTTTGTTTTACTTTTTGTTTTTTGTAGTCATATCATAGATATTGTAAAGTGCTTAGAGCTTCTACAAAGTCCTCATTAATTATACATTTTTTAAAAAAAATATTTTTCTGAAGAATATCAGAGATGTTTTTAAGACTTAATAGTTATAAAGAAAAATGGTCTCATCTTAAATTCCTGAAAATACTTTTTGGTCATAAAATCAGTGGTCCTTTTCTCCAATCTGTGTTTTTTTAAAATCCAGCTTTAGTTTTCTGTGACAGTGCTGTTACCATAAGACAACTGTATTTATCAGTATAAAGTGACATATTCATTGTAATGTCCTATTGATAAGAGTAGTGACATTCCAGATTACTGTTTAATGATCTAGGTGGTGCAATGATATTGATGCAGTTTGGTAATGTGTGTCAGCCTAGCTGCAAATGTAAATATGGTTAAGTACTGAGAACTGACCTTTCCGATTCTCCAATTTGTCAACTTGATGTTATTGAAAGGCTGTCAGTTTATTTGCCTTTATTATATCTAACATCTGTTAATATTATAATCCAGTGTGTGAATATTTTAGTATGCAATGGAGATTATAATTTTTAGGTATCAATAAAAGTTGTTAGCACTGCCCCACCCCAATACTTGTTGTCAGTGGTAATGAAACGCTGTTTCCCTTGCCATCGTAAACCTTCTAATGCTGCAGTCATTGGTTATGGACCCCATTGCTGTGAGTCATTGAGGGAGGTGTGTGTTGTATGTGTGTGCATGTGTGTGTGTGTGTGTGTGTGTGTGTGTGTAACACCATGGATTGCTTCTCCTCCCAACTTGCCTAATATATACTATTGTGACTTTGAAGCTTGTTTCTGTTAATGCCTATAGTTTATGTTGATGTGGTCATGTAGGTCATCTAAAATGTAATATTGATCTAGTTTATTCTAATTATATTCAGTCCCAATTATCTACACATTAACTGTCATAAAAACTTCCAGTCCAATATTTTTGATTACTGACTTTTACACAGGTAACCAGGGACTTAGCAAGGTGAAGAATTTATCACATCAGTTATAATCACCACAGCATAGAGTAACATAACTTTTTTGTCAACATGCATAGCTTCTTTGTGATAGCTTAGCATGTGGTATTCAGTTTTGTTTGTACATGTTTAGGTTGACCTCACCTAGAAACTTTAACATTTAGTTTTGCTGCAAGTGTTTATCATGCCCTACATATAATGACCTTCGTAAGGAATTAGGATGAGGTAGATCTTAGTAAATTGAATAATTACCTTTTAAAGCTATTTGTATTCAATTCTAAGAAACAACATGATACTGAAATGTGTTGATGTGCCCCACTTAAACAGCCATTTTTCTCTAAATGTCCTAAATATTTCACAAGATAGGGGAATTTTGAAAAATAATAATATATATGGAAAATTGGATTTAATTCTAAAAGACTTCTGTCAATGGAAGAGTTTGCAAATGTTATGTATCGCGTAAATTTTTGATGTAGATATGCAGTTGTAGATAATAAACATGGTGTTATCATGAATAGTGCATTTTATGTATGAAACCTAAAAACACTGGTAAATGTTGGAATGCATTAATGTCATTTAATCAGATGAATTAGATTGTCTTTTTGAAACACACACACACACACACACACACACACACATCTTTAAAAAATACTATTTTAGTCTGGTTTGTCTAAAACCAAATAAGATTAAAATACTCATTAGTTTGTAGCAGTCCATGTGTTACAGTAATCATTCACTCATTAGGTTGTAACAGTCCATGTGTTACAGTAATCATTCACTCATTAGGTTGTAACAGTCCATGTGTTACAGTAATCATTCATTGAATCAGAGTAGTGTAAAGTTATAGTTTTAGGTTGCTGTAACCCATGATTTATTTTTCAAATACGGTCCAGCAATTTTAAGCTGAGCTGTTTATTTACCTGAGGTCTGTAGCAAGTAGTAATTGCATAAACCTACTTTCATATGAAGCTTGGGTGTTAATTGCATTTAACCTAATTTCATATGAAGCTTGGATGTTAATTGCATTTAACCTAATTTCATATGAAGCTTGGATGTTAATTGCATTTAACCTAATTTCATATGAAGCTTGGGTGTTAATTGCATTTAACCTAATTTCATATGAAGTTTGGATGTTAGTTGCATTTAACCTAATTTCATATGAAGCTTGGGTGTTAATTGCATTAACCTAATTTCATATGAAGCTTGGATGTTAATTGCATTTAACCTAATTTCATATGAAGCTTGGGTGTTAATTGCATTAACCTAATTTCATATGAAGCTTGGGTGTTAATTGCATTTAACCTAATTTCATATGAAGCTTGGGTGTTAATTGCCATTTCAGTCCATTATTTACCATTCAACTGCAGAATATATACCTTTGAAAACAATTCAGAAAAACCATCAGAATTTGTAAATATTGTTTTTTGAAGTTTGCAAACCCTACCTTGTCTACTTCATTACATCTCCCCATCATTAAATAATTCCTCCCTTTTTTAAATTGCATTGAAGGGATTGTCACCCTTCATTTTCCCTTTTAGAATAGAATCTGGTGTTTGAAATGGTCACCTGTTATTATTATATTAATTTAGTTAACATTTATCTGTCAAGTTTTTTTAATTTACCAAATTGTAATACAAGATATTTATTTAAGCCTAATAATCAGGCAAAGCATGGCTTATTATTCTCAATCCATGTCTATCTTTGACAAGTGTGCTAATATTTAGGAATTCATTAGAGCAAGAAGCTACATGTATTTATTTTATTGATTTGTATTTATTTTTGTTTTATGCTATTTGATTCCAGCTATGGTGGGATGCTGAGTGCATACATCAGGATCAAGTACCCTAATGTTGTAACAGGGGCCATTGCTGCCAGTGCCCCCATATTCCTATTGACCAATGATATTGATAGGTCATTCTTCTGGCAGGCTGTTACTAAGGTAACAACTAATAACAATTATCAATAGTTAAGTAATTCTTCTTGGTAACTGTTGTAGCTGGATGGGGTGGGTGTCAGCTACATTGGGGAATTAGCTGGTAGAGCCAACAAACAAACAGCTAGGTTACCATTTTCTTTAATTCAAATTCAAACTCTCCCTAGCCAGTTCTCTGGTAAATATATAAGCCTAGAGGGACTTCAGTGGAGACAACTGATATCATATTTTTGTAACTGGCTTGAATTGTTTCTGGTACATAGATCTGTGTTTCCTACATTAAACTAAACATTTAATATCTCACTAATGTGTTGTCTAGAAGTTGATTAAAAATTATATAAATGATCATAATATATCTGATCAGACTCACACTCACTTTCAACCTCTTCCTCAAAATACAAATGTTAAATATATGGGGCTTAAGTGTAAAGGTTGACAAAGATTGTCAGAGTTCAGTTATAAAATATCTATTTCTTTAAAATCTATATCTGAGATATTCTTGCTAATTAGAGAAACATAATCCAATATCTTTTCTCTAATATAATCATTTTCAAAATCAAAAACAAATTTTAAGTCCTGTAAATAATCATTTAATTAATTGCAAAAACACAACTGCCTGTTCTCACTAGACTTAAACCAAAATGATCAATGTCCTTAAGGTCATGGGGTGAGTGTACTGTAAAGATTCTGCTTGTATTAATTTTGGAAGGAAACTGGAAAACAGTCCCTACTTCATAACTATTGACTCTAGATACAGCATGATCCCCACTATAATACAGTGATTGGAACCCATAGAACCTGACCATGTTATATATAAAACCATGTCATAACCACTATAACACAGTGATTGGAGTCCATGGAACCTGACCATGTTATATATAAAACCATGTCATAACCACTATAACACAGTGATTGGAGTCCATAGAACCTGACCATGTTATATATAAAACCATGTCATAACCACTATAACACAGTGATTGGAGTCCATAGAACCTGACCATGTTATATATAAAACCATGTCATAACCACTATAACACAGTAATTGGAATCCATAGAACCTGACCATGTTATATATAAAACCATGTCATAACCAACCGAGTCAGCTGAATAAATTGATGCATGTAGCAAACAATTGGCTGGTAATGGTGGTGGTGGTGGTAATAAAAGCGGGTAAAAAATACATGTTTATACACATATTGAAAACTTACATTTGTATAGTACAATCCTAAACTGTTAAGTACTGTACATGTATATGAAAAATCAATAAACTCGAGTATAGATCACATGTTATTCAATAAATGTATCAGTCACATCCCATTAGAAAACACAAATAACACATTTATATTAAATGGTAGTCTTTGTTTGATCCATATCTGATTGAAAGTAAACAATTCAATACTCTATGGTCGCCAGTAGCACATGGCTATAGTTGTTTATATGCTGCATATACATGTACTTAAATTGGCTTAGATATTGGTCAGCTGGAGACGGCTATCATCTTGCAAAAGCCACCCATTGGATGAGGTTATTAATGAAACCGTGTGAAAATATAAAAACATTTAAACATCTTTGTGAGATACCCCTTCATCAGTTAACCTGATGACCAGATATTTGCAATTTCAAAAGATATGGAAATTTTAATTTGTGTTTATGTCACCATTGGTACATTGGTAGAAATCATAAGCATAAACATTTTTCCTGAAAAAAAGAATTTCATGGCACAATAAATGTGTTCCAGTCACTTTAGAAAGTGCAACAATCCATCAGATCTCGCTGCTTTTATCTAAGTTTAATGCTGACTTCCTTAGATGATAAAAGGTTCTTTGTTTTTGAGGTTTGTGGTCCACTTACTTTGATGAAGGATGCATGTGTTTTTAAAGTTACCAAGAAAGGACAGCTTTGGAGAACTAAACAGATGCCCATCACTAATTGCAGTGGCAATATCAGAAAATTGTAAAACATTGATTGAGGCAGCAGAGCCCAGTTGCAACCATATTGCCCACCCATTTATTTGTCCATCAATGGTCTGTTTTTTGCAGCATAACTTTATCCAGTTTTTCTCTCTGACTTGGTTTCAGTTGCTTTCAGCAGAGTGTATAACTTTTGATATGTTTTGATGATAGATAATATAATGCTAATCAAAAATTTTACTGTAAATTGTTCTCTGCAAAGTACGCCTTATTACACTGAAATGTTTCATGTACCAAGAATACAGTAACAAATGAATCAAATTTGAAGAAAGAAAAAAACCACAAATTGAAAAGTAAGTTTTTATGACTACATTATCATTGATGCAGGCAAATACAAAACTAAGACATAGACATGTAGCTCTACTTGACATACATGTACATACCAGACAAGTCTCAAGTCAAAGAAGGGTTTAAATCTGTATATTCATAGGAATTCTCAGATAATATATTATCACCTTTTCTTTGATTTGTTTATTCATTACAAATAAGCACCTCAATAAAGTAAAATTCAAGGGCTTTAGGTGTAGTTTACACATTGTTTCTTTGAGGGACAATCAGTAATGATGTTAGTGACTAAGCTCATTCAGAGGTGACTAGGTCACTTTACACATTTTTTTACTTTGTCAGATATTGGAGCTGTCAATGACTAAACTCATTTGGTTATTGTGTCTGCCTAATTGTTGAGCACTCTACATCCACAAAGTAAAATAATTAAAAGGTGTCAAACCTATCTCCGAGGTAACTAAAACTCTGAATGATTAATTGTATTGGAGTCAGAAGAATATCAGTGGCATGTACCAGGTGGTTTGTGTAGTATTGTGTCAGTGCATGATACCATTCGAGAAAAATATGGTAAAGAAATAAAGATACTAGCAAGGACAATTAGCTGTTTTTATCTTAATTCAAGACTTATTTTAGGACTGGATCCAGAGTATTTTAACATTAGAGTTGACCAGAAATGCCAGTTAATTTAGAGTTCCATATTTTCTAGTTAGTAACTCAGCTTGTTGTTGATTAATTACTAACTTTTATAACAATAAAGTAGAATATAAGTGTTCTGGCCTAAATTTGTTAAAGTTTCCAAAAGAAAAAATATGACTTCCTGTGTATACTCACTTATAAGATCAATTTAACTGTACAGACCCCAGTCTGTCATCATATAATGTGTTGGCAGATCAGGGTCTGTGCAGTTTGTTAGGAATATTCAGTAGAACAAACAATATAGACTCTAATCTGCAGGCACATTATGTTAGGAATATTCAGTAGAACAAACAATATAGACTCTAATCTGCAGGCACATTATGTTAGGAATATTCAGTAGAACAAACAATATAGACTCTAATCTACAGGCACATAATGTTAGGAATATTCAGTAAAACAAACAATATAGACTCTAATCTGCAGGCACATTATGTTATGAATATTCAGTAGAACAAACAATATAGACTCTAATCTGCAGGCACATTATGTTAGGAATATTCAGTAGAACAAGCAATATAGACTCAAATCTGCAGGCACATTATGCTAGGAATATTCAGTAGAACAAACAATATAGACTCTAATCTGCAGGCACATTATGTTAGGAATATTCAGTAGAACAAACAATATAGACTCTAACCTGCAGGCACATTATGTTAGGAATATTCAGTAGAACAAACAATATAGACTCTAAGCTGCAGGCACATTATGTTAGGAATATTCAGTAGAACAAACAATATAGACTCTAATCTGCAGGCACATTATGTTAGGAATATTCAGTAGAACAAACAATATAGACTCTAATCTACAGGCACATTATGTTAGGAATATTCAGTAGAACAAACAGTATAGACTCTAATCTGCAGGCACATTATGTTAGGAATATTCAGTAGAACAAGCAATAGACTCTAATCTGCAGGCACATTATGTTAGGAATATTCAGTAGAACAAACAATATAGACTCTAATCTGCAGGCACATTATGTTAGGAATGTTCAGTAGAACAAACAATATAGACTCTAATCTGCAGGCACATTATGTTAGGAATATTCAGTAGAACAAACAATATAGACTCTAATCTGCAGGCACATTATGTTAGGAATATTCAGTAAAACAAACAACATAGACTCTAATCTGCAGGCACATTATGTTAGGAATATTCAGTAAAACAAACAATATAGACTCTAATCTACAGGCACATTATGTTAGGAATATTCAGTAGAACAAACAATATAGACTCTAATCTGCAGGCACATTATGTTAGGAATGTTCAGTAGAACAAACAATATAGACTCTAATCTGCAGGCACATTATGTTAGGAATATTCAGTAGAACAAACAATATAGACTCTAATCTGCAGGCACATTATGTTAGGAATATTCAGTAAAACAAACAACATAGACTCTAATCTGCAGGCACATTATGTTAGGAATATTCAGTAAAACAAACAATATAGACTCTAATCTACAGGCACATTATGTTAGGAATATTCAGTAGAACAAGCAATATAGACTCTAATCTACAGGCACATTATGTTACAGCAGATCAGGATCATTGTTGTTTGCAGTTTGACTTATCTTATAAGATAGTATATATATGGTGTGTCTTGCATGCAGCATACCGTATATACTCGAATATAAGTCGAGAAATTTAAGACTAATTTTTAACCTAAAAACCTAAGTTCAACTTATATTCAAGTAAAAAACAACGTGCCTGTTAAAATCAATGAGAAATTTCAGCGTCGTAAAATTATACATGATTCAGCCATCGTGTACATACACACAATACGTGTCGGCAGCTGAGCACTGAATTGTTTGTATTATACTTAGAGACTGAAATAAATATACCCGGTAATTTGTATTACATATTTATATAAAATTGTATAACTACTTGCTTTGTGCCTATTATGAATGTTTAATTTCGATTTTATGCAAATTTGGATAATAAAACTTTTACTGGTACATGTCAACTCAACTTGATTTTATGGGTTCGACTTATACCGCACCGTCGATTTTTGACGCTATTTTTACCAAATAATTACACTTCGACTTATACTTGAATCGACTTATAGTCAAGTATATACGGTACTTGTTTACTGGCTGGTGTGGTTATGTATTATATACTGTGTACAAGTAGAATGGTGAACACTTGTGTTATGTTTAATGTTATATGCAGTTTATGGGCTAATACTATTGTGTTATGTATTGTATGCAATGTGCAAGTATAATAGTTAACACTGTTGTGTTTGTTTAATGTTATATGCAGTTTATGGTTCTAATACTGTTGAGTTATGTATTACATGCAGTGTACTAGTATACTGGCTAACATTGTTGAGTTATGTACAGTAATTATATGCAATGTACTAGTATACTGGCTAACATTGTTGAGTTATGTACAGTAATTATATGCAATGTACTAGTATACTGGCTAACACTAGGCAGTGTACAAGTATACTGGCTAACACTGTTGAGTTATGTACAGTAATTATATGCAATGTACTAGTATACTGGCTAACATTGTTGAGTTATGTACAGTAATTATATGCAATGTACTAGTATACTGGCTAACATTGTTGAGTTATGTACAGTAATTATATGCAATGTACTAGTATACTGGCTAACATTGTTGAGTTATGTACAGTAATTATATGCAATGTACTAGTATACTGGCTAACATTGTTGAGTTATGTACAGTAATTATATGCAATGTACTAGTATACTGGCTAACACTGGGCAGTGTACAAGTATACTGGCTAACTTTATTATGTACAGGTACCGATTACATGCAGTACAGTAGCATACTGGCCAACATTATTATGTACAGGTACCGATTACATGCAGTACAGTAGCATACTGGCCAACATTATTATGTACAGGTACAGATTACATGCAGTACAGTAGCATACTGGCCAACCGCTTCGGTGGCCTAGTGGTTAGAGCGTCCGCCCCGGAAGCGGGAGGTCGTCGGTTCGATCCCCGGCCAAGTCATACCAAAGATTTACAAAAATGGCACTAACAGCTGCCTCGCTTGACGCTCAGCATAACGAGGTTAGTGTTAGGACTGGTCGGCCTGGTGTCAGGATAATGTGACTGGGTGAGACATCATGCTACATGTCTGCGGCATGATGTCTCAGTGCTAGACATCACTATAAACTGCCTCACTGCAGACATCGTAGCGATATGACTGAAAAATTGTTAAAGCTACGTTAAAAATCCTAATCAAACAAACAAACAAACAAGCATACTGGCCAACATTATTATGTACAGGTACAGATTACATGCAGTACAGTAGCATACTGGCTAACATTATGTACAGGTACAGATTACATGCAGTACAGTAGCATACTGGCTAACTTTATTATGTACAGGTACAGATTACATGCAGTACAGTAGCATACTGGCTAACTTTATTATGTACAGGTAAAGATTACATGCAGTACAGTAGCATACATGTACTGGCTAACTTTATTATGTACAGGTACAGATTAAATGCAGTACAGTAGCATACTGGCTAACATTATTATGTACAGGTACAGATTACATGCAGTATGGTAGCATACAAGTTAACATTATTATGTACAGGTACATATTATATGCATTACAGTGGCATACTGGCTAAATCTGTTGAGTCCTATAATATTCATCTTTATAATCAAGTAATAAATATAAAGTAAATCTTTTGTTTAAACATAATGTATAACAATAAGGCATACATCAATGACATGTGATATATGTTGCATAATGGATTAGATGTTATGGCCTATTCTGCTAGACATATAAGCTCATAAGGAAGTAATTATAACCAAAATGTTAGCTTTTATACTGAAATGAAAAGAGTTTCATTATGATCATATTTGCCCAAATTCAGTGTGTCTGTTTTTGTAAATGTCTTTCGGTCGTGAAATAGAAACTGGTGATTGCTATTTATTGGTGGGATTGAGTTTCACAAGGTTTTGTATGGCATTTAGATATTGTTAATAAGTTTCCTTGTGCAATAAAATTTCTTCCAATAGCTGCCTTTATGAGACTGCAACATTTCTTTGTACAATTATTCTTGGAACATGAACAATAGCCACAATTTTTAAAACGTAACATAATGCGTTTGAAAGATTACTAAAATCTTCAAATTGAACATTATGCCTTACTGTCTTTATGCAGTGTTGAACATGATCAGGTCATATTTTAACCAAGATTTTGCACACTATTGTTGCATTGTTAAGACATGAAATAAGACTGCTTCTATTCATGGAAAATATGGTATCTGGAGAAGTTAAATTCAGGTTGAATTTTAAATAGCAGCATTTTAGGGTTTAAAATCAATTTTCAATGCAGTTTTGACATATGCAGTGGATATGGATTATATAGTACTATGATTATTACTAGCATATGCTTTTTCTTCATTTCAAGAAAATGAAATTGCAAAATTTGGTTTGCTGTTGTTGTTGTTGTTGGGTTTACCACCATTTTTCAGCACAAGATATACTATTCATGGCAGCCAGTATAAATGGTTGAGGAAGAACCTGGAAAAATCCTTAAAAGAACCACTGACCCACAAGAAGCTACTGGCAAGCTTTCTCACATATATCCACATTGGTTGAACCTGAGACTTGAACCCATGCCATTAGAGGTGAGATGGCAGTGATCTGTAACATTGAGTGCTTTTAAACCACTCGGCCAATCATGGGGACCATGCAAAAATTGGTAGAACTTCCACTTGAAAGAGTAGAAGCAAGAGTTGATTTTATACCAGTACTCACAGATTCCCTACCTTATTTTATACCAGTACTCACAGATTCCCTACCTTATTTTAATCCAGTACTCACAGATTCCCTACCTTATTTTATACCAGTACTCACAGATTCCCTACTTTATTTTATACCAGTACTCACAGGTTCCCTACTTTATTTTATACCAGTACTCAGATTCCCTACCTTATTTTTTACCAGTACCCACAGATTTCCTACTTTATTTTATGCCAGTACTCACAGGTTCCCTACTTTATTTTATACCAGTACTCAGATTCCCTACCTTATTTTATACCAGTACTCACAGATTCCCTACTTTATTTTATGCCAGTACTCACAGGTTCCATACTTTATTTTATACCAGTACTCAGATTCCCTACTTTATTTTATGCCAGTACTCACAGGTTCCCTACTTTATTTTATACCAGTACTCAGATTCCCTACCTTATTTTTACCAGTACTCACAGACTTCCTACTTTATTTTTTACCAGTACTTACAGATTCCCTACTTTATTTTATACCAGTACTCACAGATTCCCTACCTTATTTTATACCAGTACTCACAGATTCCCTACTTTATTTTATACCAGTACTCAGATTCCCTACCTTATTTTATACCAGTACTCACAGATTCCGTACTTTATTTTATGCCAGTACTCACAGGTTCCCTACTTTATTTTATACCAGTACTCAGATTCCCTGCTTTATTTTATGCCAGTACTCACAGGTTCCCTACTTTATTTTATACCAGTACTCAGATTCCCTACCTTATTTTTACCAGTACTCACAGACTTCCTACTTTATTTTTTACCAGTACTTACAGATTCCCTACCTTATTTTATACCAGTACTCACGGATTCCCTACTTTATTTTATACCTCTACTCAACAGATTTCCTACTTTATTTTATACCAATACTCACAGACTCCCTACTTTATTTTTTACCAGTACTCACAGATTTCCTACTTTATTTTTACCAGTACTCACAGATTTCCAATTTTATTTTATACCAGTACTCACAGATTTCCTGCTTTACTTTTTACCAGTGTACAGATTGCCTACCTTATTTTATACCAGTTACACTCACAGACTTCCTACCTTATTTTATATCAGTACTCACAGATTCCCTACCTTTTTTTGTACCAGTACTCACAGATTCTCTACTTTATTTTATACCAGTACTGACAGACTTCCTACTTTATATTAAACCAGTACTCACAGATTCCCTACCTTATTTTATACCAGTACTCACAGATTCCCAACCTTATTTTATACCAGTACTCACAGATTCCCTACTTTATTTTATACCAGTACTCACAGATCCCATACTTAAATTTTTACCAGTATTTACACATCCCCTATTTGATTTTGTACCAATACTCACAGATCCCCTACTTTATTTTATACCAGTACTCACAGATCCCCTACTTTATTTTATGCCAGTACTCACAGATCCCCTACTTTATTTTATGCCAGTACTCACAGATCCCCTACTTTATTTTGTACCAGTACTCACAGATCCCCTACTTTATTTTGTACCAGTACTCACAGATCTCCTACCTTATTTTATACCAGTACTCACAGATCCCCTACCTGAAAGCAAAAGATATGTTTAAATAGTAATAGCATTCATTTGGAATTTACAGAGTAGCTTTTAAAAATAGTTTTATTTCAATGACTGTGTTCCAAATAACCTCTTTTATGGTTTCTTTTGATTTAAACTACATATTAAATTGTTGATTGATTTTTTTATACTGAAAAAACATTATTGTGCACTCATTGTTTTTGGTGGCCTGACGTGCAAGCTAACCAAAAGAATTCATCTATAGAAAGACTTCAGAATAAATTTCTCAAACCATACAAATTAACTTCCATATAACACTCATCTTTGTGATACAAAGGGCACAGGCAGTCATACATAAAGTACCCTATCTGTCCTGGTATTTTATGTTATTTAAAACATGTATGGTTTTAATTAGACCTATCTGAGTCTGGCTGACAGCATAAGAATGACACATATGGGCTTATGGAGTTAAATATGTCATTTCATTTAATGCTGCATTTATCATGGCAGTTATTTTCACCTTTAAAGGCAGTTCCATGACAAAATTAAAACAAATGAGATCTTTCACTGTCTGCCACTTGTCTCCATTCTTTCAAAATTGTATGGGTTTAACAGATTTGTCTGATCCTGACTGACAGAGAACAAGAGGGTTTGTGTCAGCTTACAGATTTCACCATGTATCATTATATTTAATGCTATAATTTATCATGCTTGGGATTTTCATCTATAAATACAGTTCCAAGACAAATATTCACGTTTAGATCCAGAACTGATTGGCCATTGTCTGCAATCTAACAATAAAACTTCCAAAGGTCTTACGGTCATATTACATGTACTAAAAATAATGCTGGTCACTTGGTTTTAAATATAGTTCACAATGACAGTTATGACTATATTGTATCGTATTTTTTTTATGCAATACCAAACATATTAAGTTACGTGACTGTACCCAGTTCAGAAAATGTAAGCAAAAACCACAACTTAACTGGAAAACACCTGATTGTTTAATGTGTCACCATGACTCATTCTGTCAGAACAAAACAGCTTTTTTTAATGTGTCACCATGACTCATTCTGTCAGAACAAAACAGCTATTTTTAATGTGTCACCATGACTCATTCTGTCAGAACAAAACAGCTTTATTTAATGTGTCGCCATGACTCATTCTGTCAGAACAAAACAGCTTTTTTTTTTGTGTCACCATGATTCATTCTGTCAGAACAAAACAGCTTTTTTTAATGTTTGTTTGTTTGTTTGATTAGGATTTTTAACGTAGTTTTAACAATTTTTCAGTCATATCGCTACGATGTCTGCAATGAGGCAGTTTATAGTGATGTCTAGCACTGAGACATCATGCAGCAGACATGTAGCATGATGTCTCACCCAGTCACATTATCCTGACACCAGGCCGACCAGTCCTAACACTAACCTCTTAATGCTGAGCGTCAAGCGAGGCAGCTGTTAGTACCATTTTTGTAAGTCTTTGGTATGACTCGGCCGGGGATCGAACCGACGTCCTCCCGCTTCCGGGGCGGACGCTCTAACCACTAGGCCACCGGAGCGGTTTTTTTTTTTTAATGTGTCACCATGACTCATTCTGTTTGAACAGTTTTGTACCCCAGATGAATAATTTTCAAAAAAACTTAGCTCTGCAATCAAAGTGTTTGAGAAACATTATCCAAAATGTTGATGCCAGATGGAAAGAAGTCAAATCCAAAAAATTGAATTGTTAATGCCAAAAGGAAAGAGGTTAACTCCAGATACTGGAGTTTTAAATGTCATGTGGAAAGAGGTAAAATCCTAACAATAACCTAATCAGTAAATAACAGAGTACAGAATATTCCACTCAGCTTGCTTAGCATTCAAATTTGTGCCTTCTTTTTCTAAACAATATTGGATAAATCTGAAATTTTACAGTTTTTTAAAAAGAATTTTTTATAAAAAGAAAAGAATTTTTTTTGGGGGGGGGGCGGGGGGGGGGGGTAGGAGCAATACCTGCAAATAGTCAAGTAGAATATGCTCTTTATTTCTGGATAAACAATGTCCTAATAACTTGACTTTCACCTTTATTCTTAAAACAGCATTACAACCACCTTGAGTTTCACCTTGAATTTGATCACCACTAATTAATTTACTGATAATTAAGACAAATATTTGTGTGATTTGAAAGCAATTGAAATTCTCCTCCTTACCATGCTGTTGACAACAATTTTTATCAGGCAGGTGCTATTTTTGGACCCTATTGATGGGTATGTTCCATGCTAGGTTAGAAATATTGTTGCTTTCGGAACTAAAAAGGGCCGATCTTTGGTACTAGCCAAGCCCTCAGATTAAACCTTATAGTGCCCAGACCATAACTCACATGTATTAAGCGCTTGAGTTTGAAGACAATTGTTACATGCCAGACAGCACAAGAGTGGTCAATGAAGTGGTTTAGATCAAAAACATTTAGAGTCTTTCGGGGTATGGCAGGCAGTACATGTATTTGGGCAGACAGTATTGAATAAAATGGTTTGTTAACTGCAAAATATACCTGTACATTTTTACAGCAATGTCTTCCTACACTAGATATATGATGAAGGTTGAAAATCAATCTCATTGACGTGACATGAAATATCTCTATTCAGAGACCACTAAAATCTTAGACCCTGAATTTTCTCTCTTTCTTGCACAGAACATGAAAGAAACAGTTTTGATCTTATACATATTGGTTAGAAAGTGTAATGTAAGTTTATACTAACATACACTCTAGTTCAAAAATGTTTTTGTATTTTTAAAAAATTAATAAATGTTAATAGAATTATAGTTTATTGTCTTATAAAAGATGTTAAGTGACACAGTTTGTTCAGGACAACTACTGCCAATTTATTCTTCAAAATTTTTTTATGGTAATAGTAAATGAACTAAATTGATCTTTGTGGTTCTCACTGCAATGACACAAAAACAAACTTTAGGACTTCCAATGGGTAAATATTAATGTGTTTTATCAATGCATGTTGGTGTATTTTTAAAAAATGTTTAATGTAGCTTTAGCAGTTTGAGTCATATCACAATGATGTCTGCAGTGTGGCAGTTTAAAGTGATGTCTAGAACTGGTGTATAATGCCGCATACATGTAGCATGATGTCCAACCCAGTCACATTATCCTAACACCAGGCTGATCAGTCCTAACATTAACCCTGACCGGTTTTCATATGTGCAACCTCTTGTATCCAAGGTTGATGCTCTAGCCATGTAGGCCAGCTGAGCGGTCGATGATATCAAATAATTCTCTGCGTGATAATGCAAAATAAACTATACAAACCACTCTGGGTGATGATGATGATGAAGTTTCACCTGGTGTATTTCCATTAATTTGCTTACATCAATCAAAGTGACAACATATTAATGTATTAACTGTTCTGACATAACTGCTCAAAGTGCTTTTGACTAATTATTACCGTTGTGTTAAAAGTCAAGTGATTGTCATAGTTCATGACACTGTTATATGAGGGATATCGTGGTTCATATATTGAATATGAAACTTGCAATTTATATATTTTATGCCATTCATGATGTAATGCTATTTAGATATTTTATGCCATTAATTTTTGCCAAGCAATTCAAATATTTTATACCATTCATTTATGCCACGATATTCATCTCAAAACAGTTGAAATTTAGCATTATCTCAAAATCAGTAGCTTCAGCAAAAAGTTACAAAGTCTGTCATTTGAAAATCCATTTTTTCCAAAACTGGATGGAAAAATTATTTTTAGGAAATAATTCATCAGTTGATATTTTTTGCATTTAGTGAAGACTAGCACTGGTTTTTTTTTTTCTTCTCATGATGATTAACCTAATATTCTCTAACAATAGTTTTCAGTAAGAAAATACTGAGAAATAAAAAATGCTATGGAAATAATCTGGATGGAAATGACAAATAATGAAATAATGTCCGAAATTCATTTATTTCAGATTGTGTATTTAGTCACTAAAAAATCTGACAATGCTTGAAATGCCATATTTGAAAGTAATCTTGAAACCTTCAATTATAACAAGCAAAGAAGTCTGTTTGGTAGGTAACGTTCGTCATAATCAACTTTTTGACAATAATTATAACTGGACGAAACTTCGGAATTAATGTACGAATATTAGGGGTAACTGAAATATGAATTGATTGTGTCAATGCTAACAATACTGACAATATTTGGGATCTGTAGTACCACATTTTGTAACAAGTGATCATTATCCAATATGTAGTGCATGCTAATTGAAACAAAAATATTAAACCCTATCATTACAAATATATCAAGTATAAAATAATTTGAAGATTTAATACATAACAATATTCTTTAAAGATCTGACTTTTATCCTTTGGTCAGTAATTGAACCTCATGATTACCCATCAGATAATCTGGACATTGGACTACATCCTACATAGTTCTGCTCATGCTAATTTCAGTAATGTTAATTGACATAATTAACCCAACCCATGTACTAATCATAACTTGATAGCTCTTAAAGCAACGGATAAATTCCATCAATTAGAAAGATACCAAAAGCTAGACATTCGGCAAAACAAGTCAGTAATTGATAAAGCCATAAAACCTTACTGTTCCAAAAACATTTTTCTGGATTCATATTTTGGAATTCCCCATGCATGAACAGATCGCTTGTTCAAGCATTTTAGGAATCATATTAGTTGGTGTCTTTATTAAAGAGCAAAATGTTTTTGTGTAAATTTAGTGTTCAGATTTCATCTCCGAATGGCCATAAAATATCTGATTTAAGTACATATACATGTATGTGCAGAGCTTTGGCATAACCAATGTGTCAGTGAAGATTAGATGAAGCCTCATATAATGCAAATTTATTACCAAATTAAGTACATGCAAAAATTAAATGGCATTAAAGATTTTAAATGACAAGTTGTCTACCAGTATACTATATAAACTCAAATCAAGATGATTAAAATTTGTCCTTTACGTTTGTGTTATGTATATTTCATGCATTACAATATTTTCTGCAGGCCTTTATGGCATTTAGTTCTAATCCATCAGTGTTTTCTTTTTTGCAAATACAAATGCTATTAATTGTTACAAAACATTTTATTTTACATTGTCATTAATGTAAGATTGATGAACATTAACTATTGATGTCATTCGGATACATGGATTATACATGTATGTGCATCTTGTGTTTTTATAGTTTTACACTATCAGTATTTTTAATAAAATCCACCTTTTCTTCTTCTTGCTTACATAGAATTTTTGATAATGTGTTATTAGCAACATGAATAATTTGTTAAGTTTTGAAGTTGAAACAAAAACTGATAATTAACAAGGGGTGACTAAGTGGGTCAATTTCATTTGTGCAGAATTAAAATCACATTTCAAACAACAGAAGAGGGAGTAACACATGAATTTTAAAAAAGTTGTAGAAGAAACACTCATATTGTAATCATATATTCTATTTAATATAATAAGAGTATTATTTGTACTTATGCCGATAAATAATTTCACAGTGGTATTAATCTCCTGATCTAGTGTTCAGGAATTCTTAGGCAGTTTACACTCATCAAGAAATTTTGAGATATTTTTCAAAGAAACTAAAACAAAAAGCACCAAAATCAAAATTTTTGAGAAAAAAACTAATATTTTAAAATAATTGATGATGCTATGAGTCTTGCATTTAAAACTCCAATTACAAATACATATAAACTGAAAGTACACGTGATAGTAGTTTAGAATCTAAATTTGTCAATTTCATCTTTTGCATAAGCCCTTGAATCACATGGAGGAAAACAGATGACTCCAAGAAATCTGAGTATGTAATCTGAGTAAAATATACTGATAATTACAAAAGGAGAGATATAATTCTTTGGACAACATCACAGTTGGTCAACAAATATGGAGTAACCCTTTTGTCTTTGTGCCAACCAGTCCAATCAACCCCCAATTGGCCATGACAAGTTATGTCAAGGTAGTGATCCTTATTCTTCAAAACATTGTACTTTAATGCATTATACCAGTTGTCTATCATTTCTGTTCAGAATAATTACAAAAGGAGAGATATAATTCTTTGGACAACATCACAGTTGGTCAACAAATATGGAGTAACCCTTTTGTCTTTGTGCCAACCAGTCCAATCAACCCCCAACTGGCCATGACAAGTTATGTCAAGGTAGTGATCCTTATTCTTCAAAACATTGTACTTTAATGCATTATACCAGTTGTCTATCATTTCTGATCAGAATACTGTGTAATGTACATTGATGTACTCATACCAGTTGTCTATCATTTCTGATCAGAATACTGTGTAATGTACTTTGATGTACTCACATTTAATTCCTTATACTGGTTCTGTACTAATGCTTGTTCTATACTATTCTTGATACAAATAGATGTACTCACCTTTAATTCCTAATACTTATTCTATACTATTCTTGATACAAATATATGTACTCACCTTTAATTCCTTATACTTATTCTATTCTTCATACAAATAGATGTACTCACCTTTAATTCCTTATACTTATTCTATACTATTCTTGATACATATATATGTACTCACCTTTAATTCCTAATACTTATTCTATACTATTCTTGATACATATATATGTACTCACCTTTAATTCCTTATACTTATTCTATACTATTCTTGATACATATATATGTACTCACCTTTAATTCCTTATACTTATTCTATACTATTCTTGATACAAATAGATGTACTTACCTTTAATTCCTTATACATGTACTTATTCTATACTATTCTTGATACAAATATATGTATTCACCTTTAATTCCTTATACTTATTCTATACTATTCTTCATACAAATAGATGTACTCACCTTTAATTCCTAATACTTATTCTATACTATGCTTCATACAAATAGATGTTTTCACCTTTAATTCCTTATACTTGTTGTATACTAGTTTTGATGCAAATGCTTAGATCACTTGGCTACCCAAGGTCCCCTGTATAGAGTCATCATCATTATCATCATCATCATCATCAGTCTGTTGATCTGGTGTGGTCAACGAGGTGCTGTGCTGCTGAACATCTGACCAGTTGTCTCCACAAAACTTTTCCTGGTCCATTCTGTGATGTTGTTAGTCAATTTTCTTCTCTGTCTACTTCTCCTTCTGCCACCCTGGATGCTGCCCTGCAGGACTGTTGTGGGTAGACTGTTAGCTCTAGTGACATGGCCATACCATTTCAGCTTTCTCTTTTTGATGGTAATGATGAGATCTTCATATTGGTCTACTTTGCACCTGATGTTGTTATGCATTTCTTCAATTGTGATGTGGTCCATGTAAGAGATGCCAAGGATAGTTCTGTAGCATCTCATTTCAAGTGCCTAAGTTCTTCGCAGTAATTCTGCTTTTAGGGTCGAGGCCTCACATGAATACAAAAAGAATGAGATGACTAGTGCTCTCAATCGTCTGAATTTAGTTAGTTTTCAGACATGTTCTTGTCTCTCCAGATGGGTCTCAGCTTTTACATAGCTTCCATTGTTTGTGCTGCTCATGACAAAATTTCTTCTCTCGATCCCTCTTCGGTGATTATGGAACCAAGATATTTGATCTGGCTCACTGTTCCCAGTTCCTGTCCTGTGACTTCAGTCTTGGCTGAGATTTGTTAGGCACAATTTGTCATCAGCTAAATGTCTTCAAAGTGCTTATCTCCATGTCAAATTTGGAAGATGTTTTATCCAGGTTCTTCACTAAGGTGTCCAACCCATTTTAATTGCCGGCCAGCTCATCTATGCCGTCTGCAAAGCGGAGGTTGGTGATGTTGTGCCCTGTATAGTGTATTGGTTCTTTAATGCCTTTGTGTACATTTCACAGTAGTAGTGGATTAATTGTCTAGTATAATAGCCTTGATGTCTCAAGACAAGACAGCTTGTACAAATTGTACATCATTTACATGTAACTGTACAAGTCCCAATGGAATATTATATTGTTGACAAATTGAGCTTATTTTTTAAATAGTCATTACAGTAGAACCTGTCTTGAGAGTCCACCTCTTTTGCCAGAGAGAGAGAGAGAGAGAGAGAGAGAGAGAGAGAGAGAGAGAGAGAGAATGTCCACACTTTTTCCATATGACCATTGGTACATCTGTGTCATTTGTTTTCTGCAGTTAACTTGAGTTTTTCACCATTGACTATTAACAGAATGACTCTGCTGTCACATGATGCATCAGCAGATAAGGTACTATGTTGTTTATTCTACAGTTTACTTAACATAAACTGCATAGACCCAGATCTGCCAGTGCATTATTCTATGGCAGGTGTGAGTATATTCAGTTCGATTAAGCAAATACAGTTAATCGACAGGTAGATGAACAGACAAGGGGCCCTAAGTGGCCAAGTCAGGTCAAAAGCACTTACTATTACAGGTCACTGCCATCTCACCTCTGTCTGCAATGGTTTGAATCTCAGGCTCAGACAATTTGCATATGTGAGAAAGCTAAGTACTGCTGGTAGTTTACTGTGGGTTGGTGGTTCTTCCCGGGGTATTCATCGACCAGTAATACTGGCTGCTATGTATGACCTATCTTGTGCTGAAAATGGTGTTAAACCCTACAACAACAACAACAACAGCAGCAGCAACTAAGCAGGTATATAAGTAATTACTGACAGGTAGATGATCAGAGCACTATTAAATGACAAATTATTACTGATGAACTTGCAAACATTGATCATTTTATAAGAGAGAGAGAAACCCACATGAGATTATGGTATGATTTTCTAACCTTGAACTCAATTTACATTCTACAGTGTATTATTGTCAATGAATGAAATAAAGGGCTATGTATATGTACGAATGTTCTCATTAACTCTGTGTGTTAGAGAGGTTTAAGTAAGTTTTCAAGTTTTGATAGAATAATTCCATGTGTTATTTTCTGTTTCATGTTTTTTGTTTTCTTTTGTTTGTATTGCAAAAGTGATGTGATATTATTAGTTCTCATGTGGTGCATGGACTCATATCACTCCACCTTTAAAATTTGACCTTTCTCTTAAAGCAGTGTTTCTAAATGTTAGATAATGTGATTATTTGGCGCTTTTCCTGTGTGTCATAAATCATCAGAAATGAAGACTTCATGCTTAGGGATGTTAAAATATTTAATATGTGTATTTGATTGTATTCCTAGAAGATCAGAAAGCCAGTCTGAAGGAAATCATCTGATGGAAATCAGCTACGATTGTGATCAGTCTTATGGATTTTAATTGGATGCAACCTATCTTGGTATCTGGCTAGATAGGGAAATTCCCCAAGGGCTAAATCCATGGTTTCTGTTTCAGATTAAAAGCAAATGACTGCTGCTGTTTCAGTTAACAAATCCAAATCAGATGCTTACCAGAAGTCATCAGAGATTAAAATATCAAATATTTATTTTTATTGATATAACTGACATGTGAGAGTTATTGTTTTCAATTTTGCTTTGATATTTTATTTGTAAAATGGCCCCATGTGCTCTTCTTGCATGGTTTCACACTATTTGTAAAATGGCGTAGCAATAGTTATTTGATTTATTTCTCTTTATTTTTAAAATAATTTTATATCTATTGACAATAATAAGTACTCAATTTCATATTTTATGCAGTTAATGTAACTATAATACAGGGTTTATGTAAGCATGAAATGCACATTATGTCTGAATGGCTTTCGCTTCACTGTGTTCATACAGCGTGTAATTAAATTTCAAGCTTCATGACTTTGTTAATCTTGTAAAATATGCATTTCAGTTCTCCAAGTTTAGCATCAGAAATCATTAAATAAAACATAATGCATTTATACTAACAAGATATTTGCAGATTTTCCAGTGGTTTTTTTTAGCTTCAGTGGACAGAAAACCCAAACAAAATTGTTTGTATCAAAGCTAGTTTGCAGTATACATCTAGCTGTACGCACCTCATTGCCTCCATCAATATCATAGCTAGATTGCATTATACATCTAGCTGTAAATACTCCATTGCCACCATCACTATCAATGCTAGCTGCAGTATACATCTAGATGTACGCACAGCATCATTTCAAGCAAGAAATGCAGCATTAGATTGGTACAACATCAGTATCAAAGCTGGGTTAAAATATACATCTAGCTGTAAGCACCTCTTTGACACCATCAGTTGTATCAAAGCTAGCTTGCAATATACATTTTGTTGTAAGCACCTCTTTGACACCATCAATATCAAACCTAGCTTGCAATATACATTTTGTTGTAAGCATCTCTTTGACACTATCAATATCAAAGCTGGTTTGCAGTATATATCTTGCTGTAATCACTTCATTGCAACCATCATTATACCACTCAGGTGGCATCATCCTACGCACGAGTTAACAAGAGTAGCAATAAATGGAACATTACCAGACTTTGGTCTGACAGGATTTGCAAGGGTGACATCATTTAAACTCGCATATGGTCTTCATCCGATAGTTTATCTCTGGATAGGAAAACATCTTTGGATAAAAAAAATGGGCTCCGATAGCATTATTAAGGTTTCTGTTAGATAAAAAGATGATGTGGTTAACCATTTCCTCCGCAATAATTTCCTACCGGAAGCAAACCAATGTTTGGTTACCAACCCTTGAAAAACATGATGACTGGGACATGAATAGATATCTAGAATCCCAAGCGAATAGTCTCGGAAGAATAATTATCGGGAAGTTTACTCAAGGTGGAGCAGACGATATAAACGATTAGTGTTTAATGACGCTGAACTAGATTTTATCGTCATGGATACAACCACTAGAGAAACATTTGTCAAGATCAACAGCATATTTATCTAACAAGCAAAAACTCGGAACTATCATTGAATACTTCGAAGGAGAGGAATATACTAGCATTGAGGAGCATTGGAGAACATGGAGAATAAAAAAAGAAAAACTACATGATTACAACAAACAGCTCGATGGACTCGTCGAAGATAATTACCACGGGAGTAATGATATGGAAATATTGTATCCTTCCGTGTATGATCCGATAACCCGGTATAAAACTGTTTATCTGAATGGTTCAGGAGGATTCGGAAAAACAACACGAGTAATTGAC
Source organism: Unio pictorum (assembly GCA_030141615.1). NCBI lineage: Eukaryota > Metazoa > Mollusca > Bivalvia > Unionida > Unionidae > Unio > Unio pictorum. The sequence goes on from JARLTB010000200.1 coordinate 3,449,362, forward strand.
TTATTTGGGAAGAATTCTGACATGATCGTGCTTACACCAACTCATCGTCATGCCAGAGAGATGAAATCCAGAGGAGTTAACGCGAGCACATATCATAGTATCTTTAGAAATAACGGAACTGAATGGAGTCCCAATCGCATGGGAACAAAATATATTCCATGGTTAATTATGTGGGATGAAATTGATACAGTATCGTTGGCTTTATTAAAAACATTTCTTGGTTGGTTGTTAAAGAAAAACACCATGGTGATAATGTGTGGTGATCATTGTCAGCCGCCACCATTTGTTGCAGAATCTCCTCATGAATGGCTGAAAAATAATGTTGATCATTACGAAGAAATAAATACTGACTATCGTTCACTTGATGATGAGTTCACCACATTAAAATTCGCTATAAGATTACAACCGGATAATGTGCAATGTGAAATAACTCATAAGATAATTCCAGAAACTCCCATTGACGAGTTTTGGGACACATGGACACGATGTTGTTGTCGTAAGAGATGCACTTCAGGTAGAATTATTTAACACCCACAAAGAAAATTCTCGATGGAGCCAGTTCCGTTATATGTTATAAGCCCAAGGATACACAACGACAAAACATCCTTGTTGACATCCCAGGAAAATCTGAACAACAAGAACTAGTGTTGAATGATAGTGTACTAGTTGATATCGCTGTAGCTGAAGATGCACTACATGCTAATAAATCCCCGTGGATGCTAGGATACGCGATGACGATACACTCATCACAAGGACTAACTATCACTGGTACCACTATGTGGATCGTAGATGACTTCATCGAGTGGTCAACTTTAATTTATCTCGCTGTGTCACGAGTACCAAGAATAAATCAACTTCGGCGAATTGCTATTAGTTGAGATTAGTTGGCGGTAATTGAGTGTCATCTGGAATTACCTGTAGTTGTTCACGTGTAAAACTTCGTTGTGGTGCAGTTGGATCTAGTTTGTATAATGTTGGTCTGTTCTTAGATGTTATCGTGGAAAATATTTGATGTGCGGTAATGCTCCATATTGGATCAGTTGACCTTCTTCTGTCACCTTCAAGTTTGTCAGGTTCGTATAAGTATCTCACTGTGACATTGCTAGGTAGGACATATGATTGGAAATCCTTTTTGGGGAGTTTTATATTTCTTTTGTTATTGCGGTGGCCGGTTTCATATTTATCACCCGGTGACCTCATTGTTAAGCGCTGTAACTACTTGTGGCAATCGTTTGACCCATTCACGAGATCGTTTATCATCGATGAATTCCTTCGCCTATTGATAATGAAACAATTTATTCGCGAGAGTTCTGTTAAACTGCTCAACAATTGCCTGATCACGATGGATTGCAGTATGTCCTCATCGTATTATGGTATTATGTTGATTCATCATTGATGATACTTCACCCTGAAATTCCTTGCCAGGATTGACCTGAAGGAATAAAGATAAATTCTCTTGAACGCGGAAGCAACTTCAGAAGAGGTCTTTGTCGATAACAGCTTAGCTTCCTTGTATCAACTTGTGACGTTGACGACGGTTAATACATATTTGTAAGTACTTGTATTGACGGTATCATGCGGCAGAAATAATATATCGGTCTGATGAACTTCATTTGGTATTAACATCAAACGATGCATATTGAACTTTGGATGGATGCGGTAGATAAATTTGCCATATAGCCTGTCGGGATAGCTAATCTGCCGCTGTTGCACTTGTAACTTTAGCCAAGCTGGCGAGTTTATCAATCGCTGATTTACCCTTGTAGTATCTGGTTGGAGAATAATAAATTGATTCCATATTAAATACCGAGTCCCGTCATTAATTTACTCTTCGTGGCGGCTTTTATTATTCAGAATGCTATTTTTTCTCTTAAGGATTTATCAGGAATAGAATTCAACGCATGGATCAATCTTACATCTGCGAGATGACGCTGTTCGAGGTCACCACTTCGATATGCGATATCATGAACACGACAGGCTTCATCGATGGCGTTTATCGGATATTCACCCGGACGAGGGTTGTCTTTGTCATCAAGTCTGATATCTAATCGAGTTTCCTAACCACAATAATTATATCCTGGAAGGTGTTTTTCTCCTGGATACTTCGCCCACGGTGTTCCAGTTAGTTTTGCTAACTTGGGTGCGATATCACCTTTTTTTTTTATATAACAAATCTAAATTTTTTTATACCACACTGTGCACACTTGCCAGTGATAGCTTCTCTATTATTTTTTGTCATGGTAGGTGTTGGGTCAATGGTCGGTGTATGACTTTTACATTTCACACAATATAAATCCATAATATATTATGTTATATCTTATGAAAATTACCGATTTTTCAGCGCTGAAACAACGAGGATGTGTCAAATATCATCCGATGTTACCAAACTCCATCAGGATGATAATTATCAGACCATCGGGTAGCGGTAAACACAATTGTTACTTAACTTAATTATGAAATGGATGAAATGGGACAAACTATATTTAGTTGCACCGAGCGTAGATAAGCAACATTGTTATCAGATGTTAAAAGATTATAACGAGAGAGCCTCGAAGATCATCAGAGAAAATATCATTGAGTTTATCACAAATATTGATGAAGCACTCCATCGAAGATATTGATGGGGATATTAACAACTTTCTTGTGTATGATGATACCATGTTGGATAAACAGAAGAAATATTTTTCAAACTTGGTGCAACGGCGACATGGACTATAACAAATTTAGAAATTTCTTTTGTGTTGCTCAGGCAACCCCACATGGATTTGTAACAATAAATTTATCTGACCCTAAAATATGATATCGAATAAGATTGGATAATATATAAGTTTAATTCATTTCCGTCTTTTTTTTAATAAAAAACCATTGAGATATAGTATCAGACACAGGTTTTTATCATGATTTTTAATCATCGTAAAAAAAACCTGCAGACTAAACTCTTCCAGTGGAAGGCTTATTTTGGTCTGGAAAACTTGGTCTGTTCACCCTTCCTACTGCTGGCCTTTAGAATTTTGAATATAAATGTTGTTTTTTTTCTCAGGATTTTGCCACTGTTAGCCAAGACTGTGAAAAAATAATTCTTTTTCAGAACTTTGCCATGGTTAGCCCAGACTGTGAAAAAGATGTGAAGACGGGCCCTTTTTAATTGTGAGTGTTAATGAGAATTCCTTTTCAGGATTAGAATGTGAAAATGGTTTGAGGAAGGGCTTTATAATTGTGAATATTAATGTAATTTTTTTTCTCAGGACTTTGCCATGGTTAGCCCAGACTGTGAAAATGGTGTGAGGAAGGCCTTTATAATCATGAATGAGATGTTCAGACAGGGAAAGCCAGGTGAGTTAAAACTGAAATATATATTTGCTCATTCCACACATTACTCAAATCATCTACCTTGTAGTATTGTTAAGCCATGAAAATGAGTATTTTGAAACTAACGTGAATCTTCCCAATTTTCTTGTAATAAATATAAGTACACACAGTCCTTTCCATTTTCTTGACAGAAAAATAAGCTCACACAGACCATCCCATTTTCCCATAATAAAATTAACACACAGATTATCACAATTTTTTGTAATAAAAATATGCACACACAGACCTTCCCATTTTCTTGTAAGAAAAATAAGCTCACACAGACCATCCCATTTTTCCATAATAAAATTAATACACAGATTATCCCAATTTTTAAAAATAAAATTATGCACACACAGACCTTCCCATTTTCTTGTAATAAAATAAAGCACACCGACCATCTTATTTTCTTGTAATACAAATAAGCACACAGAGACACTCCCATTTTATTGTAATAAAATAAACACTCAGAGACTTTACCAGGTTCTTGTATTAAAAAATAAGCACACAATTAATGACACTCCCCTTTTCTTGCAATAAAAATAAACACTCACACCTGTCCAATTTCTTGTTGCAAGACCTGAAATCTGTGATTATCTGCATAATGTTTTAATTATCACATCTGGCCTTTCCAAATAGATGTCTAAATAGGTAGCCCTTTCGCTTCCCCCATTACTTATATACACATAAGCATCCCCTAAGCTCCCCCATTAATAATAATAATAATAATAATAATAATAATAATAATAATAATAATAATAACAATAATAATAATAATAATAATGTGGGCTTGGCACAGCACCTGAGCTTTAGAAGCTCTAAGCACTTTACAGTATTAAATAACACATAAAATATAAAATTACAAGATTAAAAAATTGAACCCAATGAAATTAAAAAATGAAAACATGCTGACATTAATTAAGGAAGTAAACATTATTAGATTTTGTAGTTGAAATAGATGAGTTTTCAGAGCATTTATTAATAATATCACAGTGTCCTTGTGTCTAAAATCTATGGGCAATTCATTCCATGTAGCTGCGCCTGGTATACAAAATAATGTTGTCCATATGACGTTTCTTTTTAACAGTGGGATCTGTATTGTTTTAATATCTTTACTGATGATCTATCATTTGATGACTGTTGTCCATCATCCATCACTAGTCTCTTATCTGATGTCCATCCATCAATTACGCCACTGCGATGTTTATAGGTAATTTCAATAACAATTTATATATAGTAATATCTGTACTTGGGAGCCATCCATTTTCAGTGATAAAGTTATAACATAATTATTACATTACCCATAATCCCTGTATACGTAAAATGCAGTAGGTGATTTTGTAAAGAGTCATACTACAGGCCACCTGAACTCAATACCTGCTCAGGTCAGCTGGGTTGTGTGCCTTTATATGCCCAGAGAAGGGCACATAACTCCCATCTCTATGGCACTGATAATGACAATAATATATTAAAGTACCATCAGAAATCAACCAACCAATAAAAGGTGTCCAACAACAGTTTTAGATTGAGCATGAAACTTGGGATGAGGTTCAACCAGTTATCAAAGATATCTGAATGTTTATTACTTAATTACAGTTTTTGTTTTAAATATGCTAGAATGCAGAGAAGAAAAGGTTTCACTCAGCATCAAGAGAATGAAGTTTTCAAGACATAAGTTGATGTAGTACACCACAAGTTTCAACATACAGGCCCGTATTAGATGACAAGCTTTTCATCCACATGTATAAAAGTCATTAGTTAAAGATCATATGAAAATGTTCATGTTAAAGTTCATTGTTAAAGATTATATGCAAATGTTCATATGTTTAAGTTCATATGCAAATGTTCATATGTTTAAGTTCATATGCAAATGTTCATATGTTTAAGTTCATTGTTAAAGATCATATGAAAATGTTCATATGTTTAAGTTCATATGCAGATGTTCATATGTTAAAGTTCATATGCAGAAGTTCATATGTTTAAGTTCATTGCTAAAGATCATATGAAAATTTTCATATGTTTAAGTTCATATGCAGATGTTTATGTGTTAATGCTCATATGCAAATGTTCATATGTTTAAGTTCATATGAAAATGTTCATATGTTTAAGTTCATATGCAGATGTTCATATGTTAAAGTTCATATGCAGAAGTTCATATGTTTAAGTTCATTGTTAAAGATCATATGAAAATGTTCATATGTTTAAGTTCATATGCAGATGTTCATGTGTTAATGCTCATATGCAAATTTTCATATGTTAAAGTTCATTGTTAAAGATCATATGAAAATGTTCATATGTTTAAGTTCATATGCAGATGTTCATATGTTAAAGTTCATATGCAAATGTTCATGTGTTAATGCTCATATGCAAATTTTCATATGTTAAAGTTCATATGCAGATGTTTATATGTTAAAGTTCATATGCAAATGTTCATGTGTTAATGCTCATATGCAAATTTTCATATGTTAAAGTTCATTGTTAAAGATCATATGAAAATGTTCATATGTTTAAGTTCATATGCAGATGTTCATATGTTAAAGTTCATATGCAAATGTTCATGTGTTAATGCTTATATGCAAATTTTCATATGTTAAAGTTCATATGCAGATGTTTATATGTTAAAGTTCATATGCAAATGTTCATGTGTTAATGCTCATATGCAAATTTTCATATGTTAAAGTTCATTGTTAAAGATCATATGAAAATGTTCATATGTTTAAGTTCATATGCAGATGTTCATATGTTAAAGTTCATATGCAAATGTTCATGTGTTAATGCTCATGCAAATTTTCATGTTAAAGTTCATATGCAGATGTTTATATGTTAAAGTTCATATGCAAATGTTCATGTGTTAATGCTCATATGCAAATTTTCATATGTTAAAGTTCATTGTTAAAGATGATATGAAAATGTTCATATGTTTAAGTTCATATGCAGATGTTCATATGTTAAAGTTCATATGCAAATGTTCATGTGTTAATGCTCATATGCAAATTTTCATATGTTAAAGTTCATATGCAGATGTTCATATGTTTAAGTTCATATGCAAATGTTCAGATGTAAATGTTCATATGTTAAAGTTTTATATGCAAATATTCATCTGCAAATGTTCACATGTTAGAGTTTAAATGCTAATGGTTATATGCAAATATTCATATGCATTTACCTATAATAACCATAGAAATAGTAAAATTCCATGAAGTCATTGTTTTTCTTGGGGAAGAAGTTTCTGTGGATTCTATGGCTATTGCAAGTCATAAATTTAAAGATCCAATGCATATTTATCATTGTAAAATATAGAACCCTTCACCAAATCCACAATGAACATTGATTATTATGTGAAAATGATAGAACCTCTGACCAGAACCACATTGAATGGTGATCATTTTGTGGAAACAATAGAACTCCTAACCAAATAAAAAATCATAACCATTTACCAAATCCACAACGAACATTGATTTTTATATAGAAATGATAGAACCCCTCACCCCAAAAAGAAATAGAAATAAAACCCCTCCCCAAATGAACAAATTTATGTACCCATGGAAATGCAATACTTTATAAACCATGACAATTTACTCCTGATAAATAAATGATTTCATCTGTTCACAGTATTGAACTCTTTAAACTGAATATAAAACACAACTACTGAAATCAGATATAATAATATCAGTTTATAGACCTTTGATTATATTCCAGAACAGAAAGCAGTGTGTCTTTTAAGTCTCATCTGGTTTGTATCAACATTAATGTTTTTAAAAAACCTTTTATAATGATACCAAATTGCTGTTTCAAGAAAGTCAGTGTGATTCAGGAACTCTGTGTTAACTTTATTCTTTTTTAAAAATTAAACATAGTTTTATTACTAACAGTGAAACATAATTACAAAAGACAACTGTTGAGGGACCAATTTTTGTATTATGTCTTATAGAGACAATTTGGAATTATGGTCTTTATATGCTGATGAAATACCAAAGACTTCTTCATAAAGGTTAATACTGTATTTGATGATACTACCACATCTACATCTGTGTAAAAATTTAAGGAAAGTTAATGTAGGAAAATCATGTACAGTGATTACCCCATCTCAATCTCTACCAGTTCTTTTGACCTGGCTTATTATTGGATAAGTACTGGTAATGTTGTTGTGTGTTAACAGGTTAAAGGTTACAAAGAGGTAATCATTAAGACAAGTTATAGGTATCATTGAGGTATTCGTTTATGGGTGAAGTTTGATGACATCACCAGATTTGAATATTACTTGTGAATTTAATGATTTGTGCATCAACATAGCACATAATTACAAAATTAGCCATTCCATCACAGTTTGTAAGAAATTTCCAAAAACCTTATTAAGACTGGTTAGAAGATGCATATGTATTCATTAAGACATGTTAGAGTTTATATTGAGGTATTCATTAAGACATGTTAGAGGCTACATTGAGGTATTCATTAAGATATGTTAGAGGTTCAATGGGGTAATCATCAAGACATGTTAGAGGTTGCAATGGGGTATTCATTAAGACATGTTAGAGGTTGCACTGAAGTATTCATTAAAACAAGTTAGAGTTTGCATATAGATATTCATTAAGAGAGGATAGAGCTTGCATGGAGAGATTCATTAAGACATGTTAGAGGTTGCATACAGATATTTACTAAGAGATGTTTCAATTTAGATCTCAGGTTGCCTTTTCAATCAAGATATTTGCTTTTTTTTTAGGTCTGGATAATCTGACATCTATATTTAAAGTTTGCCGTAGCCTTCAGGACTTTGGTGATTATTACCACTTACTGGAATGGATCAGAAACTCCTTCACCAGCCTTGCAATGTTTGACTACCCTTATCCGACAAATTTTGAAGCAAAACTTCCTTCCTACCCAGTCAATGTAAGTAGATTATTTATTGGCATTATACATATTTATTGGTATAATTTCATCAGATATATATATATATATATATATATATATATATATATATATATATATATATATATATATATATATATATATATATATATATATATATAATAATAATAATAATAATAATAATAATAATAATAATAATAATAATGGGGACTTTGTAATGTGCCTAATCTTTCTATTCTTTAGAAGCTCTAATCACTTTACAACATCTATAAAATCTGTAATGATATGACTACAAAAAGCAAAAAGCATGAAATTAGAAAACATAAGAAAGATGCTGAAAATATTTAAAGTAGGAAACATTATTAGGTCTTTAGGTTTGTTCTTGCATTTGAAAAAGGTGAGTTTTAAGAGTACTCTTGAAAGGGATCACTGTGTCTTTGTGTCTAATTTCGTTCCACATTGCAGGGCCTTGGTATGCAAAAGAACATTGTCCATATATATATATATATATATATATATATATATATATATATATATATATATATATATATATATAATTGTATTTAGCATGATGATAATATTTTTAAACATTAGATTGGTGATATTACATGGATTCATGTTCCCTAGTCTATGTAAACCCATTTCCAATTTCTACAATAAAGTTAATTTGTTTGCGTTAGATTTGTTCACACTTTTAACATTATTGACTTATTATATTATGCTATTGAAGTGGGAGCTAAATGTCTTTCTTAAGTTCACACTGAAGCAGCTGAACTGGGGTATTTTAAGTATCAAACCCATAACCCTTGGATTACATGCCCATTGCTCTGCCAACTGAACTACTGCAGTAAGGAGCACTGATATGGAGCAGCTTGTTTGCTATTCTCATCAGCTTTGTATTGCAATCAATACAGATTTATCAGATGTAACGAGGAAGTCTACAGCAATTATCAATGGAGAAGAAAAAACCCAAAGTGGTATAATTTTCTTTGGCATTGGTGATTGTTGTAGTTGTAGTGTTTAATGCCATTTTTCAGCACACAATTGGCTATACATGGTGGCCAGTATTAATGGTGGAGGAAGAACCTGGGAAAATCACCAGAAAGAACCACCAACCCATGAGAAGCTGCTGGCAAGCTTTCTCACATACCCACATTGGTCGAATCTGAGACTTGAATCCACACAGAGTTGAAATGGCTGTGATCCATAATGCACAGCGGTTTAGACCACTTGGCAACTACAGCAATTGTCCATGGAGAAGGAAAAAAACAAAGCGGTATAATTTTCTGTGGCATTGGTGATAAGCCAGACATGTAACTTAATTGGCTTTATAAAGAATTACTGATTAATAATAATAATAATAATAATAATAATAATAATAATAATAATAATAATAATAATATTTTTACATGTCTTAAATAGAAACGTGAAATTAATTAAGCTTATTAAATAATAATTTCATTTATTTTTTTTACATTTTCAGACTGCCTGTAACTATATCTTGACATCAGCAGATCCAGTTCATGGCTTAGCTGAAGCAGCAGGTCAGTAAAGAGTTAAAGAATTAAATGTTTTATTCATGTAATGGTGGGATCCCCTAATTTATTTTATCCTACCAGAGGTTTGCAAAGTAAAAATCCTTTTTATTCATTTTTCTTGAAACTAAAACCTGTAATTGTATCATATGATCATTGAACAGACAACAAATGATAGATTTGGACTATTGAGAAAATCAGGAATCTGCATCATATATCCCATTTTGTATACATTAGGATGAAGTTCATCCTAAGGCAAGTAGTAACTCAAAGGGTCAGAGATTATACCAGTATTTTATTTGCCTCCGCACCCCATCCTCTTGCCATTAATGTTAATTTAGTATATTAAATTAACCATGTCCATTTGTCCTTTCATTCACCTGTCCCTTACACCATGATTAGGTTTTATATTTAGGTCACAAACTTCATGCATGATATAGTACATAATTCTGTATATCCACAAAACCTCACACATTTTGTTCTGACTTGGCAGAAAGACTGAGTTTTATATAGTATAGGGATGGTTCAAGGCCTTCAGGCCAAGTCAAGATTGATATGGTATAGGGATGGATCAAGACCTTCAGGTCAAGATGAGATTGATGTGGTGTAGGGATGGATCAAGGCCTTCTGGTCAAGATGAGATTGACATAGGATATGGATGGATCAGGACCTTCAGATAGAGATGGGATTGATATAGGATATGGATAGTTCAAGGCTTTCATGTCAAGATGAGATTGATGTGGTATAGGGATGGATCAAGGCCTTCATGCCAAGATGAGATTGATATGGTATTGGGATGGACAAAGGCCTTCATACTAAGATGAGATTGATATGGTATAGGGATGGATCAGGAGTTTAGGCCAAGATGAGATTGATATGGTATAATAATGGATCAAGGCCTTCAGGCCAAGCTGAGATTAATATAGTATAGGGATGGATCAAGGCCTTTAGGCCAAGCTGAGATTGATATGGTATAGGGATTGATCAAGGCCTTCAGGTCAAGATGAGATTGATATGGTATAGGGATGGATAAAGTCCTTCAGGCCAAGCTGAGATTGATATGGTATAGGGATTGATCAAGGCCTTCAGGCCAAACTGAGATTGATATGGTATAGGGATTGATCAAGGCCTTCAGGCCAAGATAAGATTGATATGGCATAGGGATGGATCAATGCTTTTCAGGCCAAGATGAGATTGATATGGTATAAGAATGGATCAAGGCCTTCAGGCCAAGCTGAGATTAATATAGTATAGGGATGGATCAAGACCTTTAGGCCAAGCTGAGATTGATATGGTATAGGGATTGATCAAGGCCTTCAGGCCAAGATAAGATTGATATGTTATAGGGATTGATCAAGGCCTTCAGGCCAAGATAAGATTGATATGTTATAGGGATGGATCAAGGCCTTCAGGCTAAGATGAGATTGATATGGTATAGGGATTGATCAAGGCTTTCAGGCTAAGATGAGATTGATATGGTATAGGGATTGATCAAGGCCTTCAGGCCAAGATAAGATTGATATGTTATAGGGATGGATCAAGGCCTTCAGGCTAAGATGAGATTGATATGGTATAGGGATTGATCAAGGCCTTCAGGCTAAGATGAGATTGATATGGTATAGGGATTGATCAAGGCCTTCAGGCCAAGATAAGATTGATATGTTATAGGGATGGATCAAGGCCTTTAGGCCAAGATAAGATTGATATGTTATAGGGATTGATCAAGGCCTTCAGGCCAAGATAAGATTGATATGTTATAGGGATGGATCAAGGCCTCCATGCAAAGATGTATTCATAAGCTGTATCAAACAAGTTCTTTCCTCCAACTCAGAATGCAGTTTTTTAAAATTGTTTATAGATTGCCTCTTTTGCACTTTTTAAATATTTAATCTTGAAAGGCTGAATCAAATTCAAATGGATTGAAATTTATAAATGTTCATTTCACTGCATCAATAAATTTCATGGACTTTGGAGAAGACACCAAAGTGATTCAGATGATAATATCATGTATACTTGTGTATAAGCCAATTCGCATATAATCCAACCTATCAAACTGTATAGGTAAAACTTTGAACTTGCATGACCTGCACATAAGCTGACTGATATGTCCAGCCATTACTGATTGATGAAAATGAAAGGACTAAAAACTCTTGATACAATCTTAGATTGGTGGTATGGCAACCATTTTAGTCAGAACCATTTTTCTAGTTTAGAGCTTTTCGCATGGAAAAGCTGACCTCCTATCCTTCAGGCTTTTTCTTTTTTCCAACATTTTTCAGCTTTTATGTGAGAACGTATGGTATTTGTATTTAATATATATCTAAAAGTATGTATACCATGTGGTTTAAATCCCATACAGCTGTTGTTGTTCATTTTAATGGCACATTTAACACATTATTGACTATATCATGCAGAGGAAAGTGCTTTCTCCAAGGTCACATAATTCACCAGGTTTATATAGTCAAATGTTTCCAATCAAATACAACAAATATCTGGTTATAAATATATTACAGTAAATATGTATATTTCTTTATCCAGTAATCCTCTTTTCACAGAAATATTGCAACAATGTAATGTTTAATTGTGATGTCGCATTTCAAGGTAGACATTGGCACTGTGTAGTGTAGGCCTACTCAGACTGGTACAGTATACCATACCAAACAATTTGACATCATACGCATTGGACATTTTGTGTTGAAAACTGATTTTGTCTTTTGTATATGTACCATTAAAAAAATGAACACTTTTAGCTGACATTGTTGAATATTATTCACAAAATGGAATTGGGGAAGAATGGTCCCGTCCGTTTCAAATCAGCCAATTCACCCCCATAGGGGTTTGTAATGTCATGTATAACATTTCATAACATGAAAAAATGGCTAAAACCACCAAGACAAGAACAACAATAACAACAAGTAAAACTATGGCAGCTAAAAGTTTTCATTAACAACAAAACATTCCAGAAGTCGGGGTTAGAAATATTTTCCCATGATTTCAGCCAATCAGGTAATAGAATACCGCACAATAATTTCATGGCCTTACACACAAGTGAGGTCAAAAAGGTCCATATATTTGGATTCCTATATTAAAACACAGCATAAGAATAGTATCCACTTGACCAGAGAAGTTAATGGCAGTTCTTAGCAGAAAAAATTTATGCACCTCGACCCCAAATTTATACCTGTAATTTTAAGGTCCATAGGTGATTTTTAACACCATGTGATGCTTATAGTGCCAACACTAGCCAGTTTCCTAGATGATAATTCTGCAAAACAGTGTGTACTAAACAGGCTGATGCAGTTGAAAATAGTTGTCATCCATGCCGTTTATTCTTCCTAGCTGTCTATTGGTATTTAACTAACTACATTCTACAGAGTAACTATGGAAGGTTTACATGATTGATATAATTTCAAGAACAACACAAGCCCGAAACACCTAGTTCACAAATATATGCATATCTTTAATTAGTAAACAATGATAGCTGAAAAAGTCACACCATAGCATTAAGTTAAGAAATGTCAATTTACGAAACTAGCTGCTGCCAACATAGGACTCATGCTACTAATTCAGCTCCCATAGTAAAACCTATGGAAATATGATTTTATTGAATATTCAGTAACTTTAATTCTCAGTTTAGACTCATTTTTGATCTCTGTGGAGAAGCTACATCAAATGCCCCACAGCATTTTTTTTTTTTTTACATGTTTAAAATGTGTGTTTAATTCTGCACTTAAAGAATCATAAGTATAGTAGTGATTGTTCCAAAGTTAAATCTGTAAAAGAATATCATGGATAAAAAATTAAATTCTCTCAATTATATTTCAGTTATAAATAGGTTATGGTCTCAAAATATTCTTTCTACTAAATGTTTTACTTTTTATTATCAACCAATCTTGGCTAACCAAACCCATATATATATTCTCCACCGAATGATATAGCCATTATTATCCTGTCTGTATAAATAGAGGGGCATGGTTAGGCATGACATATTCTCACAAACTGAGTCAAATTGCAGACTGCATAGACTTGGGTCTGCCATCACATAATACACTGGCAGCTGCAGGTCTATGCAGTTTGTTAGGAGCTATCTGTAGAGCAAACTAGACAGGTTCTGATCTGCCAGTGCATTATGGGATGGCAAATCAGAACTTATGTTGTATGCAGCTAGACCCAACTTGTACGAATGTACTATCAATGACTTGTGTGTGATTTGAGTAAAATGGCAGCCAAATACAGTCACACTTATCTAGAGGTGTGACCTCTGGGATTTGACAACATCACCAGGCTTTAAAAGACAGTTCGTTACTTATGACATGTACATATTAAAAGTAAAATACAGTTGATTGCTTAGGACATATATATAGCAGAGGTAAAAGACAGTTGGTTCCTTATGACATGTACGTAGTAGAGGTACATGTACAAGACAGTTGGTTGCTTATGACATGTACATAGTAGAGGTAAATGACAGTTGGTTCCTTATGACTTGTACATAGATGAGGTTCACTTAACTAAATTAAAATTTGGTTTGCAAGATCTTGAAAACTAAGACCAGTAATTGCTTTATACAGGTGATCTTTAAGGCAGGTTTGACTATAATATGTATAATTCATTCCAGGCTTGTTTTACAATGGGACAGGAGGCAGTCTGCAGTGTTTTGACATTTTCACTGAGTTTGTTTCTTGTGCAGACCAGACGGGGTGTGGTATTGGACCTGATAGCCTTGCTTGGGATTACCAGGTAACCACATTAAGGTTTAGCATCTCCTTTTCCAGCAAATTAGCAGACACATTGAGAGGACAGATTTAACTTAGAAATCCTTGGAATATTAAGGCTTTTTCATCATTACCTTTTTCTTCCTCATGTTCAAGATGTTGGTAGTATATTGCAGCATGAAAAAAGAATGGAGTGTTTGAGGTTGAGAGACCATGTCTTGTTCATATTTGTTCCCTTTCCCACATTATTCAATCTAAAGATATTGTTAGGATGACATGGATACCTCTACCAATGTGATGATGCAACAGAAAGGAAAGTTTTAATTAAAACAGGAGCCATAACTTGAATAAAGTTTGTTTGTAATCTGAAAACCAAATTTGACCAAAGTCTGTTTAATATAAAGCCACATTCCAAATTTGGTCTTGATGCATACAATTCTTGAAAAGTTACTGGTCTGAAACAAATCTGTGAAGCATGATATCACATGATGGACATATGATGCTCCCTCCATAGATATTACTGATGCATAGAAAATGTACAAAATATTGCTGACATCATGGGAATCTGCTGTGATGGACATAATCATATAATATAGACCAATATTGGTAATACTGCATGTCCGCCAACTCCAGAGACGTCAAGAACTTGCACTGGTCGAAATGGTGTAAACTCTTTTGGGTACCCCAGGCAGTCATCCATGTTGCCCACCCTTTTCAATGACTGCAGGATCATTTAAAATGTACAGTATATCACTAACATCATATGAAGAACACTGGTACAATGGACATGATAATACAATATTGAACAGACATTGGTAATATTTTATCCACCCCACCCCACCCCAAAAGATCTTAGGAGGATATGCAAAATATACAGTATATATCATTGACATGATGTGAAAAACACTGGTGCAATGGACATGATGTTGGACAATGGTAATCTCCATTACAGATCACAGCCATCTCATCTCTGCACGTGTTCAAGTCTCAGATTTGGCCAATTATGGTATGTGAGAAAACTTGCCAGTAGCTTCTCATAGGTTGGTGGTTCTTTCTGAGGGTTTTCCCGGCTTCTTCCTC
This sequence comes from Unio pictorum, assembly GCA_030141615.1. NCBI lineage: Eukaryota > Metazoa > Mollusca > Bivalvia > Unionida > Unionidae > Unio > Unio pictorum. The sequence continues at coordinate 3,464,903 of JARLTB010000200.1, forward strand.
CACCATTAATACTAGCCACCATGTTCAGACTACAATATGCTGAAAAATGGCATTAAACCCCACAACAACAACAGAATGTACAAAGGATTTATTACACCCGCTTCTTGCTGTATTCACATACTAAAACTCTGTAAACCAGGCATTCTGAAATGATATTTGCTGGGCTTTGCTTGCTTTGTTGATAGCTTATTGCTTCCAGATTCACCATCAAATGAATCACACTTGAACACTATTCCAACAACTGAAATAATCGTGCTTTGCTTTGTATGTATGAATATAAATCCAACTTCAAAGAAATGGTCACAAGCTTGCCAATAATCTTCTTTAATACAGATAGCTTAAACAAAGATGTTCAATAGCTTTTTTTTCTTGAACACAGCTAGTATCTCTTTGTAAACTTTACTTTTGCAAATTGGCATAATGCCCCACCCCCCAGCAGTCTCCAAAGGGCCCTAGCTATTGCAGCCCTGGGGACAGCCTTGCCTTCTAATTGCCGCTATGACAAATAGCTGTATAAACAGTCCCAGGGATAGTTTAAATAAGCTCTAAGCAGAACTGTTTACCATTTATACATGCTATGGGCATATTTTGAAGTGGTGTCTGTTTTTGTTCAGAGATTACTGAAAATCAAGTGTTTCTAAACATGACCATGTCAGGGGGTTTGGTACAAAATTGTGTTTTTAGCATGACATGTCATGTTATGGCAGTTATGCGATATAAAAAAGTATGGCATTTCACTGACATTATGTGAGGATTGTTGATAAATTTATTTTGTTCATCAGGCTTGTACTGAGATTCCGCTAGTGGGAGGCAGCACCAATGTGACTGACATGTTCCCAGAGATGCCGTTTACAGCCCAGGATAGGGAGAAATATTGTCAGAAGCAATGGAATGTAACACCACGAGATGACTGGTCTGCCATACAATTTCTAGGTCGAGGTAAGATTCAGCTAGAATTAAATCATGTTAAATATACACTAATGATTAAGGCTTACAAGGTCTTGTTCTATAAAGGTTGGGGTCAATATTGTATATTAGACAGGGTACCAAGTAAGAAGTTTTAGAGAAAAGATACTGCAAAATCAAAGTATTGGTAGAAAGTTGAGTTTAAATAAATATGAGATGCTGATAAACATAGCTTGAAAATAGTCTAGATGGTTGTCAAGGTACAGGACCCTACAGCCTCGAGGGAGCCAAATCAAACGTATATAAATAGGTTCAGGTTGCTGAGCTGTAGAAAGTTAATTTGAATGGCTTCTCATTTGCAAAAGTATTTATCAGAATGTGAATATTAATTTTGATATACATGTATTTCATAATGGTATTTAGTACATATACTATGAAAGAAAATTTGAAATTGATATTCTTCGTCTGTGATGTCACAAAAATCAGGAAAATGTAATAGTTTACATGAGTTACCTCCTTTGAAAAAATCTAAAATTACTCTTCTGTAATAAGGTTTCTTTTTCTTCTCAAATTTTTATCATTATTTGTGTTAAGATGTCTTCTTTATTTTTATGATGGTTATTTCTGAATTGAGTATGGTTTGCAGCATGAAAAGAAGCACAAGTCTTACACTAAATGGCACATGACTTTTTCATAATCGTTGCTAAGTATGAATTCACTGAAGTTCAGACCTGTTGGGAAAGAATATCCCACAATGCCCCTCCCCCCCATTACATTTCAGAAAAGAGCAAAATGTTTACTTATTAATTTTGATTATTTTTTGTAAAAAAAAAGAGATATAACAGAGTTTGAACCAAGCCACACATTTTGCTACATTATAAATGCTGTGTTTTGTCCACTTTGCATACAATACTTTTTAAAAAAAAGATTTTTGCATGTTGTTTATGTTTTGTGGGATGCTTAAAGTTGTATATGTAATGAAGTTATTTGCTTAATTCACACACACACACACATATATATATATATATATATATATATATATATATATATATATATATATATATATATATATATATATATATATATATTCAAAGTATGCAATTTTCCTTCCTTTTTCCAGATAAAATAATTTTAGATTCTGTAAATATTATTTTGCCATAACAAAAAGTGTAAATAAGTATTTTGTTTATGGATTTTGTGTTTATAATTGTTCTTTATTTCTGTCTCACACCTTAAAATAAGGGATCAGAAGTGCACGACCAGTTTCTCATTACTTGCTGCTCTCTTCCTTTCGTGTTCTTTTTCCTGTATAATTTTTCTTTCACAAATAAAGTTTCTAGAAAAGTTTGCTAAAATTGTAATCTGGCCCCTGTGTCTGTTTCAGAACTGAAAACAGTATCAAATATTGTGTTTTCTAATGGTGACCTTGACCCTTGGAGAGGAGGAGGGGTGAGTTCAATTCACATATTTCTTAACTTGCAAGGAATTTTTCATAACCTCTTTGATATGTATAGGAAATACTGAAAAAGTGCTTTTTTCAATCAAACATTTTATCAGAGATGTAATATAAAAGTAAAATTTATATCTTGATTCTGATAAATTTGATTTTTGTAAGCAACTAGATTTGTGTATATAAAACATTTATGCTCCCACTTAGCCAAAAGAGTCCAAGTTGAATGAGTTCAACAATTTGTGAAAGAAAATTAGATAAACTGTCTCGGCCACATGGAAGATATTAAGCCATATACGTCTTCATGCAAGCATGCCCATCAAATTTGATTTGTCGGTGTCCAGCAGGTTTTAAAAAAGTGGTTTCCACAACCAACAGAGCCTGAAATGGGTAATAAGCTACATCTGCATTTTATTTATGAAATATATTTGAAATTCATTTTATTTGTGGTCTGTTAACATTCCATTCATGTGTTCACTTAATCTGTCATCTGGTTAGCTTTAGTTCTACTGGTCATAGAGCAGGAGAGCCTATGTGATGGACATATTTCTCCTAACATGGAGGATTGCTTCAAACTGTACAGTCATCCCATGTTTTAGTTGGTTCTCAATGAAAATGGTACCCTCTGACATCCAGTAGGCCACCTTGGGAGCCATCATGAAAGTATTTTTACTGCTACTTGACCTTATGGTATGTCCTTCATTCACTGAGTGTCATCTGTTCACAATCTAAATTTATAACTTCTCAGAAACCACTTTGTAATCTACCTGGTCCACATTCCTTACATAGGGTATTTTTGCATCGTGGCCTTTAAACATTTATAAAGTGGATTCTGATACACTGCTCATTTATTGCTTACAAAATAAACCTTTGAACAATTCCTTCTGAGAAAAAGGTCACCAAACTTTTACAGACATTTTGCACCAATCATTCTGGCTTAAACCAAACTGCCTTCAGATATATATGGTTGCTGTTAGAGATAAAATCAATACCAGATTTTCCTACTCAAATATGTACCTTATGTATTTGATAGGATTTGAATATATGTCAGTGAAGAAGCTGTGAAAATCCATTCTCTTTTTTTTTTTGTCTACAGGCTGCATTGAAGACAGTGTGAATCAGTTATCCAAATCTAAATAAATTACATTTTTGGGGTCTTGAGTAATGCTTGAAGAATTCTCACTAAAAATGAAATGAATGTTGTTTTTTTCCTCCCTTTTTTATGTCTAAACCCAATATCATCAACAATATTCCATTAGAGCTGAAAATTGACTATTGGTAAAGAAAAGAAGAAACTATATTAGCTGTTTAGTTAAATATTGAGACTATTTCTAAAATTTCTCAGGGAGGCGATATTTTTCACAGTTATAATGGACACATGACCATTAATAGAATCTGGATATTACATTTACTCCAGACTTCCAGAATTTACCATATATATTGATAGGTCTGGCTGATTTTTGACAGACAGCAAAATGCTAAAATTACCCTTGGGAGCTTATTTACCAAGCCAAAAGAAAACAATAAATAAATGTCTTACATACTGGTATTTAGATGATCTGTTATAGAAACAATAAATAAATGTCTTACATACTGGTATTTAGATGATCTGTTATAGAAACAATAAATAAATGTCTTACATACTGGTATTTAGATGATCTGTTATAGAAACAATAAATAAATGTCTTAAATACTGGTATTTAGATGATCTGTTATAGAAACAATAAATAAATGTCTTACATACTGGTATTTAGATGATCTGTTAGAGAAACAATAAATAAATGTCTTAAATACTGGTATTTAGATGATCTGTTATAGAAACAATAAATAAATGTCTTAAATACTGGTATTTAGATGATTTTTTTTTTATAGAAAATGTAAATTCATTATAGCAGCAAAACAGCAAACCATATAAAGCAATTTTGACAAAATGAGGCATCAAGTACCTCAGCCAAGATTGGGACTACACAATTATTGGTTTCATAAGTAAAGAGGAATTTAAAAAAAAAACAATTTAAATCATTGTTTATTTTATTTATTTATCTTAGCTCAGGGGACTTGGCTGAAACATCAAGTCTTTGTTCACTCTGAAATAACCTTAATTTTTTTTTACTGATGTCATGATCATCTTGCTGTGTGCATGCTATCTTTCCAACCATGCCTTCATTACTGTGAATAGAAACAGCAATGTTGTGAGAAGTGTGACTGTTCCAAGATTTGATGTTATCATTTTCTTGTGAGACAGTTTGAATTTCAAGGGATTTAGCAGGTTTGGCTAAAGTAATTTAATATTGCATAGTTTTGATTTTGCCTCGTTTGCTTCCTTTACAAAATGCTGCCAAGCTTGCTAGCAATGCTGGATTGGTTAGTGCTGTCCCCAGTTGGGTCAGATGTTTTCTTCCAATCAAATGGAATTTAGTTGGGATTCTATATATTGTGACTGTTAAGTCCCAAATGAGTGTGACACTATAGTGTATGTAGCTAGTTCTCTGTATCTGGCAAAAGGTGCAATTCTTTCATGTCTTTAATATCAGGATGAGAAAATGGATGCTTTTTCTAATGTCTCCGTTCTACTGAAAATGTACTGCCCATGTTCATTACAGTAGAACCTGTCTTGAAAAACCACCCTTTCTGCCATAAAATTATGGTCTCTCAAGACAGGTGGTCTCTCATAACAGGTCACATTGCTATATAGTCATTCAATTTGTGCATTGAGAATATGGTCTCTCAAGACAGGTGGTCTCACATAGCAGTGGTCTTTCAAGACAGGTTTCACTGTAGTAGATTTGCCAGATGCATAGTGCCATGTTGATTCATTCTACACCACCTCCTCATCTGGAACAGTCCACATTATGCCAACATTGAATTCTGTGTTATTCGATTGGGAATGCTAATTCTTAGATATGTCCAAGGTTTATAAAAGTATATTTCACTACCAATTTTGTATTTGATAATTCACAAATAATAATAATGATAATAAAAATAATGAGGACTGTGTATAGCACCTACTCTTTAGAAGCTCTAAGCGCTTTAGAACATCTATAATGATATGACTACAAAAAAACAAAAAACAAAAACCATGAAATTGGAAAATATAAAAAATGCTGAAAAATATTTAAGGTATGAAACATTATTAGGGCTTTAAGTTTGTTCTTGCAGTTGAAAAAGGTGAGTTTTAAGAGCACTCTTGAAAGGGATCACTGTCTTTGTTTTCTAATTTCAATGGGTAATTCATTCCACATTGCTGGGCCCTGGTATGCAAAAGAACAATGTCTATATGACTTCGTTTTCATAGTGGGAACAAAGAGTATATGATTGTCAGAAGAGGAGCATAAGTATCTTGCTGGTGTATACACATGGGTGAAGCCAGATAGGTATGTTGGACTGGAGTCCATCAGTGAAACCTAGCACAGAGAACAATTTTTGTATTTGATTCTGGATCGAATGGATAGCATGTGTAGGGAACAGAGCAGTGGGGGAGGTGTGCTCTGATAGTGGTACTTTAAAGATGATCGAAGCAGCTGTGTTTTGAAATTTTTGGAGCAAATATTGAGATGAATCAGACAGAATTGAGTTACAATAGTCCAGTCTTGAATCTACTAATGAATAATCAAGTGTTTTAGTGGCATCAGCTGAAAGATGGTAGCCCCAATTTAAGTTGAGTGGCTAGATTTGTATATTTGGGTGTCATCAGCATACAATTGGTGAGACACTGGATGATTATCTATAAGACTTGAAAGTTCAGAGTGTTCTGATTCAAATATCTATTTATTCATTGCAGCTCTTTCTGTTGGGCCCTAGGGAACCAAGTGGTCAAAAGCTTTTGTTTTTATTGATCACTGCCATCTCACCATTGGTTCAAGTCTTGAGCTCAGAAAATGTATGTGAGAAAGCTAGCAAGTAGTTTCATGTGGATTTGTGGTTCTTACTCAGCCAGTTATACTGGCCACCATGTATAGCCTATTTTGTGCTGAGAAATGGCATTAACCCTAAACAACAACAATTATCAGCTCTTGAACCAACCCCCCTCCCCCAAAAAAAATTGAGATATCTTCTTCAAAGAGTTCTTTAAAACCAACTTTACCAGTCTGAACAGAAAGTATTCTAGATTTAAGTTTTTTTTACATTTGTACCACTGGTACCAGTCTACAATCGTGTATGTTTGCTATCATTAAAAATAGAAAACATTTACCTAATGTTATCTAACAAGATGCTTGCACAGAATCATTACAATATGGGACAAATGATGACATGCTATCAAGTATTGATGAAGATATAAAAACTAGAGAAAGTCTGACAGTTGTTTCATAAAAATGCAAACCACAGCACAGAAAGACCTTTTTGACCCTGATTTTATTGGCAAATAACTTTTTTTATATTTTGGGGATATTAGGCAGATGTCCATGAAGTGAGTTAATACAGATTTCAAAGCATGCTACTAACCAAGATATCTAAGCATCCTACTAATTCAGATTTCTAAGCATCCTACATCCTACTAATCTAGATTTTTTGGTCAATTGCTTTTGCATTTGGCAGATATTAAGTGAGTAAATTCAGGCCCACTTTGGCCTCTTATTGTGAAATTCTGATATCATGTTTCTCATGTAAACCAAATCAAGATATCCACTCTGGGAACAATACAAATGTTGCAGTAGACATCAGTAAATATTTACTTCCATTCTTTCTATGTCAGTGGTTATTTTAACACAATCCATATTTACCCACATATTTGTGCATAAGTAATGGTAATGCAGTACTTGATATTTAAGTCATGTCAAATGAATCATTTTTTGGTAATTGACCAATGGCTTTTGCAACAGAATCTTAGTTTGCTGTGGCATATATGTCTTACTCATAGTTTGAGGTAGAAGCTCATTGATTTTTCAGCTGCTGGGTCCAAGATTATGATCACTGGAGCTGAAGTTTTTTTGTTTTTTTTTAAAGTTAGGTTTCCTTAACATTGTTTCATCATTTTCACATTTAGTCTACACAGATACCTCCCAATTGATTCTTCAGCTCAAAAGTCTTTTTCCATGCACTCTCGTAACTTGCACGATACCAGACTTTATCAAATAATGTAAACGGTTTGCATTCAGATATTAACGACACAGATGGCAAAAAGGTAAAGTTCACAATTATGTAAACAAAACATAGTTTCTATATGAAATCTTAAGTACCTATTCACCAACTTTTACCAAACTGTGAAAATAGTTTGCATTTGTGACCAGATAGACACCTATACATTTTGGGGTCAGAGGTCAAAGATAATGATCACATGTTTGCAAAGAAGATAAACTTTTTCCACATAGCTATTAAAGATCTATACCACTTGCCATCACTAACTTTTATGGATGAATTGTATTTCAGATAAGGAAGACATCTTTTAAATTTGTGGTTCAAAAGTCAAGGTCATAGTGACTCTATGAAGAAAAATGTTTCCAAAAAATAAGTCTTAGCCATGACTGAACATGGTTTGTATTTGGCATGAGAAAAGCAGCTGTTCTTACCATATGGTCATTGGTGAAATCCAAGAATATCCAAATGTTAATGGTAGCTTGTTGGTACTTGTTGATTCATCAAAGTCAGCAAACAGTTGTTGAATTTTCTTGAAATGTTTTTAATTGAACAAAGTGTGTTGAGCTGTTTTGACAAATGATTCCATTCTTGATTACAACAGGCCTAGGTTGTAAATTAGGAGATGGAAATAGGACAAACGGGTTGGAAATACAGAGGTTGCAGACCTGTGTTTTTCTTTGTATTTTATTCTTCCAGGGCAGATGCACCCAACCCTCTATCCATTGACAGATACTTTTAAATTTCTTTGTAAAGAGTCCTTTAGATGATGTCTCCACCCTCCACCACCATCCCTGAGTTAAATGTGTGTTGTCATGCAGTAACTGAGTATCTGACCAATGAAAGATGGGTTTACATAAAAGTACAGTATTACATTTAACAACATGGTGGGTTTGATTTAAAAGCTTTCACATGATTGGCTATACATAGTTGCCAGGACCGTTGGTGGCAGAAAAGCCAGTAAAATTCTGGGAAGAACAACCAACCCACTGGAAATTGCTAGCAAGCTTTCTCACACATCGATGCTAGTCAAGCAGAAGCTCAAAACAACACTGAAAATGTGAGGTGTCAGTAATCTGTAAATGCAAATTCCTTAGTCATTCACTAAGGGCACACAACAACATGGTGGGCATATAGTACTCATATTTAGTATTGCCAGAAACTTCAACAAGAAAATAATGCCAAGTAATATATGTTTAAAATTGTTCTATAAAATACAATGATTCACATAATAATATATATTTGTTCTTTAGGTCCTTCAGCCCCCAAATGATGATGTGCAAGTGGTCACTATAGAGGGAGGTGCCCATCACTTAGACCTCAGGTAAAAATTGTCATTCTATAAATAGACTGCTTCCTTGTTATAATGAATATAAGAGGCTGTTTAAAAAGTATCCAAATGTTTCACGCATATTTCAAATAAAAATGTTATCACATTATGATGATTATGATAACAGTAAGCAGTCAGAGTCACATAATCAGATGTATCCTGAATTGTCTTGGTCAGTAAGCAGTTTTCCACATTCTAAAAGGCATGATCAACATCTGTTTGATTAAGATTCATTCTGGTATCCAAAGTTGGTGTTCTGTGGTATTACATACATTAGCTCCAAACCAGGAAGCAAAGTAACCAGTGTATTAAATCTTTATCTAGATCTCAGGCAAAAGTCAAAGGTTAAGGTCACATAAGTAGGTCATGTCAGCTGACACACTTGTTAGGGGACATTGAGATCTGCCTAATGCTTTCTTTGGTGTGGATTGTTTTACTATACTGCCTCTTTATCATCCTAGTAAAATAATGGATTGTGTAACGGAGAGCGCTTTCGACCACTCTGTGCCCCTATAATGCTAGTAAAATAATGGATTGTGTTGATATGTTGTTGCTTCTATACCATCTCATAAATATTAATGGATTCTTGGATAACAGCAGCCTTCTATTCGTCACATAAAAGTCAACATATTGTTTTATATGTGGTATCTGATTTACCACCACAAGTGGATTAATGGATTAATTTCATGTGGTATCATCTTTACCACCACACAAATATTAATGATTGCTTTGATATGTGGCAGTCATTTTATGATCACACAAAATGAATGAATACATGATATCTAAAAACAACTGCTTTACTCATTTTTCCTGACAGCATTGGCGGTTTATGAGGGATTTTTGATCATATTTATTATTTCTTTGTGGATTTTAAATATATATAAAAAAAACTGAATAAAAAGTTCAAATAACTATATTCTAGTACAATATTGTCATTTCTATATGTTCAGTAATAAAATATTAATTCACTAATATAATGTAAAATATCGTAATGATTTTGTTAGCAATCATGATCACACAGGAAATCAGTGTCAGAATGATAGTTTACTAGATCAAAGCAGATCAAAGATCCAGAATGACCAGGCAAGTCAACATTTTTGGATCAAGTTTTAAAATCAGAATAACCAGGCCTTTTTATCTTTCATCACAAAACTCAAAAGTAAATTCCGCAAAAAATAAATATTTAATTTTAGTAATTAATTTTTTAAGAATAATATTTTGGTGATAAACATTTACTTAATTTATTAATATTATGTGATTCAAAATATTCATTTGACTGTGTTTTAAAAATGGGTGATGCATTATGCATGCTTTGTATGGAGTGATGATTTGCCAATAAACTGCATTAAATCCAGATTTTGAAACCCATCTCTGTGATTGCAACCAACCACAGGAGATATTTAAGGACATTTCTGATCCAAAGTTACATTGTGAAATTATACTATTTAAGTTACATATTGTTCTTGGATTTTTAAAATAACTTTTTATTACAGGGGACAGAACCCACAAGACCCTATCAGTGTACTGGCAGCTCGTGAGGTTGAAAAACAAGCCATCCGGAAGTGGATCCTATCTTAGTTCAAAAGCTACCTATAACCTTGACCTTAGTTTGGTTCACAATTGCTATGTTTACAGCTGATATGCTGCTATATGCCAGCAATAGTGAAGCAAACTATAAAGGTTAAAGAGATGTTGTTAGGATGAAAATTGTGAATATATCTCATTATATCCATGTGTCTGTATCTCTCTAAATCTGTCTCAACATCAATGTGATTGTCTTTAAAATTATCCGAGTCACCAGGTAAAGTTTTGAATTTGATGCTCCTGTTGAAATATGATTGTGTGACAGGGAAAGTCTAAAAAATGAATTTAAATATTCTTCCTCTTTGGATAATAAAATGTCACTTTCTTGAAAAACACTATTTTTGAAGGAACAATGAAAGCTTTATTCTTTTCATAGACTAAATATCAATGCAGAGAGAAAATAAAATATCTAAAGCAATTTCTCCCTGAGCATTCAATACTGAAATATAGCTTGACCATCCATATCAAATGTCTCGTATGGAAATATGGCTTGACCTACCATTCAAATGTCTGATATGGAAATACAACTTGACCATTCAAATGTCTGATATGGAAATACAACTTGACCATTCAAATGTCTGATATGGAAAATATGGCTTGACCATCCAAATGTCTGATATGGAAATATGGCTTGACCATTCAAATGTCTGATATGGAAATACAACTTGACCATTCAAATGTCTGATATGGAAATATGGCTTGACCATTCAAATGTCTGATATGGAAATACAACTTGACCATTCAAATGTCTGATATGGAAATATTGCTTGACCATCCAAATGTCTGATATGGAAATATTGCTTGACCATCCAAATGTCTGATATGGAAATATGGCTTGACCATCCAAATGTCTGGTAGATAAGTCATGTAAGAATTGGTAGGTAATACTTTATGTCATCTGTAGTTAAATCAGACTTGTAAACTCTATCAAATAAATGAACGAACAAAACTTATGCTTGATTGATCCCACTTGCTAAAACTGAAACATTTGATTGCATATTATGTTACATGATAATTATTTTAATCTGCTACATTCCATTTTATTTGTCTGGAGAACTTTATACATTTTATAATAATATAGTTTGTGAATGTAATACAGTGCAAACATGCTCAAGCCTAGAAAGAATCCCTGGCATATTAATTATAATAATTCAATAAGAATAAACTTTTATCTTAAAATCTTGGACATTTTTATTTTCATTATGTATGACATCAAAACAAAAGATATTTGTCTGCTTCAACCCACATCATGTAAATGAATTAGATTAACAGATGGTAACTATTTTATTATCAGTGTTTACATGATAAAGTAGGATGGTACATCTAACTAAAGCAATTCAGTCTGTAGTGATTTGACATTTAGTATCGTACACTTCAACTTCAACCATCTGACTTGCTGATGACATTTAGTATGGTATACTTTAACTCACTTGCTGATGCCAGCTTATTTGATACGTCCACCCCACTTTGTTTGCTAAGAACAGACAAAGCTGGAGAAATAAAGCATCACGTTCTTAAAGTGTTAACATCAAAGATGATATATTCTTCAAACAAATTACCTTTGTTTGAAGTCTCCATTACAGGTCAAAAGTCAATAAATTTACCTTTACATGCTTTATTTTGTGCAAGTCTGGAGTGAAGGTTTCTTTAAAAGAAACAAACTAACTTATTCATCATGACAGCCAACAAATATTGATGGATATGTCAGATCTTTTCCCATTTAACATTATTATTTCAACCATTGTTCAAAATTATAAAGAAAATTGTCTTCCTTACACGAATACTGCTTAATGGCTGACAATGTACAAGACTCATTGAAAGTTGGAGGTCACAGGTATCAATAATCTGTTCCAGCACTTAAAATATCAGTGATAATGTGGCACTCAAAGGATTGTTGAAATTTCTTAAGTTGTTTTAAAAGGTCTGAAAAAGGTCCACTTCATTAAGAACTTTCTGATCCATTTGAAGATGCTATAACAATGTCAAGCCTTGAAACATTTCTTCAAGATCAATATGTGAACATTTGTCTTTCTTTATCAACTGGTTCAGATATTCTACATGTTCTTTTATTGAGTCTTTAGAATTACAGCTGACCCCTGCCTTAGAGTTGAGGGACAGATTGTCAAGTTTCCGTACAGCAAATATCACTTCATTGATTTCATCTTCTATAGGCCGAACATATACTGGGTCAAAAAGAGACTTGATCCTTGTAATTACCTCCTTCTTTAGTTCCAGATTCCTGCAGACCAGGTTCAGGACAAAGACACCTAAAAGAGAAATTTGCAGCCATTACTCATGAAGTATTTCAATCTTTTAAAAATATGTCTTCTAATGATAACTGAAATGATCATCATGTTACCTGCATTTACTGAGAAAAAGGTCAAATACATTTAGTCTTAATGAATGTATGGTATACACTGAAGTCTGAAGAGGAAGTCTTTGTTACTGCCTCCAGTTTATACAGATAAGGGATATATGATCGTAATTATTGAAGGTCTAATAATACCTGCACATCTCCTATTTGTATCTATTAAGAATTGAAGTGACAAACTCCTAGAAATACTAATGAAAAAACCCTACCTATCTACCACCAGTAGTTAATAAATTGATGTTGATTCAAAATTCTAATGGATCACAAGTCAGGTATTCTTCTTGGTAATGTAATGTTCTTGACAATGTGTATGTGTGTGTGTGTGTGTATTTTTAACGTAGCTGTAACAATTTTTCAGTCATATTATGACAATGCCTGCAGTGGGGCAATTTATAGTGGTTTCTAGCACTGGAGTATCATGGTGTAGACATGTAGCATTGTGTCCCACCCAGTCACATTATCCTGACACCAGGCTTTCCAGTCCTAACACTACCCTCTTAATCCTTAAAAGCCTAGCGAGGCAGCTGCAGGTACAATTTTTGTAAGTGTTTGGTATGACTATGTGGGGGGTTCGAACCCATGACCTCCCGCATCTGTGGCAGATACTCTAACCCCTAGGCCATCAAATCGGTCTGACACATGCAAACCACTGCTTAATTCTACAACTCTGCAGATGCCTTACATAACACATGCTATACTAATGATTCAATGAATTTCTAATTAAAGAAAGCAACAGAAAAATGGTAAACCCTTTTTGATCTCTTGAAAACCACTGATTTAGTTTATAATCTTTTCCATGTGTTTTGGTAAAGTGATGCCAACCACTTGACTTACAAAATACCCAATACCCAATTCTACCAAGCATATGAACAAGAAGGGAAGAAAGTCAAAACTTGTTGAAAATCTATTTCAACAGCTTATTTAGCCTGCCAAATGTCAATGTAATCTTTCGAGCAGCATAACAAAATTATAAACAAACTTTCTACCACTTACCTTCTTCAAATACCATTTTTGTGACAATTTACAAGAAACTTACTAAAACAAAGCAGTCAGAAAGTAAAACTTAATGCACATTCTCACCAATCCCTTATCAAGCCAACAGTAAAATGGTTCTGATGGCATAGGAAAAGCAAAGAGAAAATTCTTCCTATGTGTCCTGCTTTTATGACAAACTTTCAAGAAATTCATCCCAAAAATGCGAATGTAAAAATTTCTTACACACCTGTAAAAGTACAAATTGGTAGTAAAAAATCAGCTTAGACGTATTTATGAACTTTTTATAGCGATTGACTTTTCATTACATTTTCTTCTTTTAAATTTTGTAATTAATATACAGAACAATAAAGCAAGAAAAAAAATAAACCTTTCTATTTCTCTGCACCATCTCTTTTAGTAGTAAATAAAGTTACAGTCAAATCCGGCAAGTGGCTTTACAGAAGAAACATTTAGAGGAGAAACGATTATAAAGTCTCTCAGACACAATTGACAGGAAGAGGAGTCGAATGGACTGCTTGATGCAAGAGAACAATCACATTATACCTATTTGCTGAAGTGCTGGGGTAATTAGACCCTATGGATAATAATGCTAAGGAACTATTTTCCATGTCTGATGAATTATTGCCCTTGAATGACTTGCCATTTCCCCTGTTACAAATTATTTCCCTTGTGTGACTCACTGTTATCCTTGATTTGCATGAAAGTTAATTTGAATAACACCAATGAGAACTTATTTTACGATGCAGCCATGCCACAAGATACTATCCTAATCTTTTCACTTTTGTGCTTAAATTTAGTATACTAAAATTACTTTGACCAATGGGTGACAGCAAGGGTGATGAGACCTTGATTACCATGACAATGAGACTGAACAGGATTAAATAAAATTACAGTTTATTCCTAATAAATATAAAATATTAGTGTTAATACCTCCTGGGTGAAGACCCTGACGTATCTGCTTTAAAAATTCAGTCTCCACAAAAGGTGTTGGTGGACAGCTCATGCCAACTGATACATCTTTGCTGTCCACGTCTAGCAAGATCACATGACTCTGGTGTCCTGGGAAAACATATTTAAATAACTTTTTGATACTTGTCTTTGAAACTGCTATCCCCAAAAAAAAATTTAAAAAAGAAAAAAGAGTAAAATACAAAAGGTCCACATGTTCTGTACATTAAAAAAAAATAGAATAAAGTGATACATAAACATTTTATATAAATGAGGGGGAAAATTACATGTAATATGACAATGCATGTATATATATATATATATATATATATATATATATATATATATATATATATTAAAAAATACTGAAAGAATGATATGCCATGTGTAGGTTCCAACTTTTTCCAAATCCAGATTCCAATGAATACTGAGAAAAATGAATTGCTGAATCCAAGTTCCAATGAATACTGAGATTTGTTCCAATTACACATACATGGTAAGGCAGTTTTATGAACCCTTATGCTAGTGTATTTTGATTTCAAAGAGTTTATATTAAAATGATAAGAAAATTCTAAATTGCATCAATGAGTGAGTACCTCACATTAAAAGTGCCTTCCTGGGTCCCAGGTATGTTTAACTGGAACAGCCATGAAAAATGAAATACCAAATCCATGTTTCAATCGATACTGAGAAAAATGAAATGCTAAATCCAGGTTTTAATCAAAAATGAGAAAACTGAATTGCCATATAAAGATTCCAATGAATACTGAGAAAAAAATTGCATATTTAAGATTTTTAAAGTTGACAAAATTAGTGACTTTGGTCTGAATAATGATGATCCCACTTGCTAAAATTGAAACATTTGATCTTTATGTATTAGTGAACAAAGTGTCATACTCAGAAATCCAATGACTGTGAGTTAAATACATGTCCAGGCCAGCTATGGGTGGCTGTTTTTGGTGGAAAGGCACTTGGCATCCACTTTTTTCAAAATGTCATAACTCTTGACAATGACTGACGTTATGGATACACATAGGTAACACTATCTCCAGATATGGTGGATTCCACAATTATCAGATTTCAAAATAGTCATAGCCTAAGAAGACAATCATTTGTCAAAATAAATAGTAGTAAGAAATGGAAATTCCAAAGTATTAGTCCAAACATTTTTGTCATTTACCTTCAATAACTTCATTTTTAATGTACTGGATTCCATCCTGAACATAAATGGACATTTTTTTGTCTGGGATGAACTCAAACCAGTCCGTTGCCATGGTAACCACAGTATGATCTATGTCTACCACATCTATGCAGATCTAAGAAAAAATGTACACATAACGACTTAAGAATTGTTTTATCCTAAAAACAATGATTAACACAAAAACCGATTTTATAAAATTAGTTCAATAAAAAGTACTTTCAAATTCACAGCATATCAATCATTCAAACATCATGGGTAAGCTATACTATATTCATGCAAGTGGACATAACTGTCAAATTGGGAAACATGTTCCTTGATCTCATCTATTTACATCATTTTAATATGGCATGTATGCACAACCTACGTACCCTAGCTATGAATCTGAAATAGTTTTGATAATTCATGACTTCATTATAATTGTCTCAAGGGAAAAACTATTGGTGAAGTACATACTTAATGTGTATACAAACCAAATTGAAATAGTTTTGATAATTCATGACTTCATTATAATTGTATCAAAGGAAAAACTATTGGTGAAGTACATACTTAATGTGTATACAAGCCAAATTTGAAATAGTTTTGATAATTCATGACTTCATTATAATTATATCAAGGGAAAAACTATTGGTGAAGTACATACTTAATGTGTATACAAACCAAATTGAAACAACTAACCATCATTTACATGATACAAACCTCAAGAATAATTATTAATACACTTTAAATCAAGGTGATTTTTACAAGGTTTAATGCCATTTTTCAGCACAAAATGGGCTATACATGGTGGCCATTGGTGGGGAAAAAACCTGGAAAACCCCAAGGAAAAAAACCACTTTTGATCACTTCAATTAAGCTACTATTAGGAATATTTTCATGAAAAGATTTAATGGTTTACCTGAGGAAAGTACTGGTGAATGAAGGAAGGCAGACCTCCTCCACCCAGGCCCACAAGTATTACACGCATATCGGAATCTGAAATGAGAAGTCAAGAGCATCTAATGCCTCAAGTCTGATATATACAATACATTTTAGTATTTTATATGGAGAGTGCATAATAAAGTTTAATTAAAGTCTGTGTGAATTTGATCTTATATTACACAAAAAAAGTCAACCAAGAATGGTAAATTACATGTCTGCTATGTGTTTAATATTCCTCTGTGTAAACGCCAGAATGGCATAGTTGACTGAATCAAGATCAATATAACCTTTACCAACACTTACTGTTTTAAAACCATATTTTTGTAATACATGTACCTATAAAGGCTGTGACCCCTGACCTTTACACCCCAAAATGTAAAGGTTTCTTTCTTAACATAATTTAGTCCAGGTAAGTCAGGTAATACTAATGTTATTATGCATGGAAGATTTTATCTCCCAAATTGATAGGTTTCTTCCTCCATCCAAGACTGTTTATGTATGTAAAAAACAAAACAAAAGAAAGAGCAAAACACTTAAATGACTGCAGCTAGTTTTAATGCAAATTCTGTTAAGTTCACCTTAAATCTGATATTACCAACATAACACAACACTTTTATTTAATCGTGGAAAGCAACAGCTAAAGATGCAAGTGCAAACTTCTAAGTCTAACAGGGCCATGATTCAAATCTCCCATGATGTGTAATTAGGATTTTTAACTTCAAAGTCTAAAAGGGACACGATTGAAATTTCCCATGATGTGTAATTAGGATTTTTAACTTCAAAGTCTAATAGGGCTATGATTCAAATTTCCCATGATATGTAATTAGGAATTTTAACTTCAAAGTCTAAAAGGGACATGATTCAAATTTCCCATGATGTGTAATTAGGATTTTTAACTACAAAGTCTAATAGGGCCATGATTCAAAATCTCCCATGATGTGTAATTAGGAGTTTTAACTTCAAGTCTAATAGGGCTATGATTCAAATTTCCCATGATATGTAATTAGGATTTTTAACTTCAAAGTCTAAAAGGGACATGATTCAAATCTCTCATGATGTGTAATTAGGATTTGTAACATCAAAGTCTAATAGGGCCATGATTCAAATTTCCCATGATGTGTAATTAGGATTTTTAATGTAGTTTTAACAATTTTTCAGTCGTGTCACTACAATGTCTGCAGTGAGGCAGTGATGGCTAGCATTGGAGCATCATGCCGCAGACATGTAGCATGATGTCCCACCCAGTCACATTATCCTGACACCAGACCAATCAGTCTTAACACTAATCTTTTAATGCTGAGCACCAAGCGAGGCAGCTTTTAGAACCATTTTTATAAGTTTCTGGTAAGACTTAGCCTGGGATTCAACCCATGACCTCCTGCATCCAAAGCAGACAAATATTTTGTTCAATAATTTGTAAGCTCTAGCAATAATGTTTTTCTAATGGCATTTCTTAGTGAAAAATAAGCATAAATAATATGTGCCAATGTGATATAGGGTAAACATTATGGATCAGAGTTTGTTGGAACAATATGGATCAGAGTTTGTTGCCAAAAACTTGGCAAGGAATTTAATTTAGTCTGTAAAGAGTAAGGAAAATGACATGCTACTGCACACTAATAAGAAAAATATTACCAATTAACTTTTTAAAATCATCCGACTCCACCAAAGCCAATCCTGTGACCATAGCTGAATGATGTGAACAGGTCAGGTAACTTTTATCCACTCTCAATGCACCAGAACTTGTACTTTTCTCTTTTTTCTTCTTCTGAACTAAAAGGAAAAAGCACATGACAAAAATGTCTCCGATTTAATTTCATTATCCCAACATTTGAACAAGGTGATTTTTTTGTGATATCCTTTTGGTGACAGTTTTGATAACCTATATGCCATAATTTATGATACACTGTTTCTGTTCATCTATCAGTCTCGAAATTCATTTCCTAAAATACTGCAGGGTAGAAATTCAATAAACTTGGTACCTACATTGCCAGTGTAGTGACCATGTCCGAGAGGGGAATGATATTGGTCTAATCCCCTGGGATTGTTGTGAAAGGGTTAAGGGTTAAAAAGACACAAATTGCAATTACAGTAATATTTTGTTCTAAAAAAAGTCTTCATACATGCATTTGTTGTGTAAAGATGCAATATTCATATTTTGGGTTATGTCCCTTGGTCACAAGTCAAGGGTGGGTGTGTTGGGTAGGTGAGGGACATGTAGTAAAAGGTGAAATCACATCACAATTATTATTTCTAGTTCAGTACCCACGAATGTAGTTTCCTCTCTCATTTTGGTGGTGATAGAAGAGTTATATTGATGCATTTTTGGTAGGTATTGAAAATTGATTGTTTACTATTGAGAATATGAGCTCTGAGAGTGTATTTTGGCGACAGTGCACATGGAGTAATAAGGCCTTGGTGATGATCCAGAAGTGAAATCTGTGTTCTGTGTACATGCTGTTCTATTTACAGTGCAGCCGCTCAATATAATGCCAGTGAACCCCTGACAAGAACTTCACCATGAAGTCATCTTTGGATGTATTTTAGATTAACATATGATTTGTATTGATTGTCACACAATTGAAAGGTCAGTACTGAGAAATATATGTAGAGAACATATAGTAAAATTAATTGTGGTATATATTTAATTTGTGGAGATTTGCCATGGGGGAAGTAACTCTAATCTAGGTTTGCCATGGGGGAAGTAACTCTAATCTGGGTTTGCCATGCTTATCAACCCATTTTTCCTTCAGCCACAATTAGAGTACAGCTTAATGCATCCTAGCTAACTATTGGTTGTTGATCCACTTAATTCCACATCAACCTTTGGCATGTGTAGCTAGCTGATATTGAATCTACTACTCTTCTCTTGGATTTGTTCCAACAGAAAGAAATTGATCCAGTCAGATCCCTTGTTACATTAAATTTGGAGATTGTCTGGAATAAACATAGTAGCTTCTGTACACATGACACATTGCATGTATGTGTCACCACTACAGTAAAACCTGTCTTGAGAGACAACCTGCCACTTCCGACCACAATCATATTGCATGGATCAATTTTATTATATAAACACTCTGCTATGAGCGACTACCTGCTGAACGCAACCAGTGACCGCGAAGTCTTGGCATTTTGACACTGCTATGAGTGTCAGCATCGCTAAAATACCAAACAAAACAGATCAACACCACTGACCTTGACTTAATCCCTTGTAAACATGAGAACTCAGAATACATGTAGTATGCAAACAAAGCGCACATTAAATAACTCTACAGTTGAACAACCATATAGTGAGATAAACATCAATAATGATCATTTAATCCTTTGTAACAATGACCTCACAAATCGTAAAGAGTGTTCTAATAAATCAAAAATTGGCTAGTTACCAGATTTATGAAATTTACAAGTCCAGCGTATGATGTAATTTGTTTGTTTTGTTTTTATGGTTTAACGCCATTTTTTGAGCACAATATATATGCTATACATGGCGGCCAGTATTAGTGGTGGAGGAAGAACCCGGAAAACCCCCAGAAAGAACCACCGACCCACGAGAAGCTACTGGCAAGCTTTCTCACTTAACTACATTAGCCGAATCATAGACTCAAACACACGCAGACAGAGGTGAGATGGCAGTGGTCCATAACGGACAATGCTTTAGACCACTCGGGCACTCGGGGCCCCGATGTAACTTGTAAACTGCAGTAAACCAGACTAAAGTACATCTCACTAACTGCCATTGTAGTGCTTAAGTCATGTGAATAGCCAGCAAGATTAACCATTTCTTTCATCAAAGGGAGTAATGATAGACATACAAAGTCAATTAAGAGATTTGTATTTTTTTAATTTATCTTTGTGAAAAGCCACACAAAGCTGGTAGTCCTAATGTCCAAGTGAGAAAACTTTTGAATGAGCTTCAATGTAGGGTTGAGTATATTGTTTGCCTGGGAGTGAATGAGCTCTGTCTCATTCAGCCCCAACAAACTTATCAGTAACACTGCAACTGTGCCTTATCCACACTAAACTGTGTCTAGCTGCTTGTGCCCCAGAGTGTTTTACCTGTTTGGAAAATTTTGTAAAAATCATGCACATGCCTTCACACTTTAATTTCTCTTCTTGTATCCAATATTAATCCATGAAATTTTCACCAATTAATCCAAATGAATTTGTCTACACAGTGATGTATCTTTTTTCTTCTATTTGTCCAAGTCTTTCACAACTTATTTATACACTTTTTACAAAATTATGTGCAACATTCTTAGGAATATCACATCATAAGCACTTAATTCCATTAAAATTAACCAGGAAAATGTAATATGTGATATGGTTTGAAACAATTTGTACATACATTTACTTGGCAATGTTCACATTCAGTATTTTGGTTCAGATAGAACTTTGTTCAATAAACACATTTTGCAGGTTGGATACCACATTTTGTTCGATGATACCATTAATACAATATGCATTTTTGGGCATATGGATTGGGTTCGTTTGCGATTTCCGTGTACAGTTTCTCCGGAAATAATAATGAGTGAGAAAAAAAACTAGATTTTGCTTTTTCTCTTGTCAATTTGTCAATGTTTGTTGTAGGTCCAGGAATCAGTCCACTAAAATCATTGATTTGGACAGGCAGAGGACGATCGCTCCAATCTGCTAGATCGGCAGAAACTCTTTCATTTTTGCTATCAGCATCCTCTTCTTCTGACGATTCAATCTCAAGAATCTTCAATTTCCCATTTGAAATCTCGCAAATTATCCAACTGTCAAACATATCTTTCCTCTACTTACTCAATATTTTCAAGATCAAACCCGAGAAACTCCTTATTTTCTCCCTCAACACCATCAAAAATCACTCCTGCTTCCACCATAATTTTACGACTTTTCAAGAACAGAACACATGTATTGAAACTGCTCTCAAGTAGTAATCCTTGGTTTCTGAACATTTAAAGTTTGCCCAAACAAAAGTAAATTCATTTCTGATTTGTTACAAGTGGGTCTGATTCTTGGAAAAGCCCCATTTGTAACCAATCAGAGATGTAAAGTGGTTGACATTTCTTTGGATACTGTATTTCTTGAAAATTGTACATGTTATAAGCACACTGCTAACTAAAATGATTGCTCCATTGTGCTAAAAACAATCAACCTGAAATTAGTCTATAAAACAATCTTTAGCACCTATTAAAATAGTGAAAATGATTTTTTCCCAATTAGACAATACCAGCTTCTGAAAGTGAAATGAATGAATTACCAAATATTGAAAATGTTTTTTTTTTAAAAGTTCTCAGCTCTTTTTTTCATACAATTTACCTCTGAAGTCCAAAATGTGAAAATGACCAAGCGGAGCTAGCAGTTTTTTTAAAGGTGCACATCTAGATTATGGCCAAGCTGTATACTCTATAACCCATATTACACCCATTGATCATACACCAAAAAAGAGATGATTAAGATTCTTTGAATAATACCCAAGATATACAAGGTCTTTTTTAAATAGCCAGCACAACCAGTGAGGGCACCCAGGGAAATTAGTTTAAAAAAAGAATTCTAACCCTATGCAAAATATGAAATTGTCGAGTGCCACCCAGATTTTATTTTGCAAAAGTTATAAAGGGCTATAACTCTGCTAAACAATGACACAATTCTAACAATTAAGGTCACATAGCTGCATATACAATATTGCTGAAATCCGTTAGAAGAATTATGGTCCACTAACAAAGGTAGTTGGGTATGACAATCAAGGGCTACAACTCTGCCAAATAATGATGCTGAACATGGATGATCAAATTCATTTAAGGTCTTATCAAAACACTGTATACCAATTTGCTTTTAATTTAACAGCAATGAAGGGAGACATGCAGAAACATAATTTGGTCAGTCCCACAACAAGGTTAAATGAGGCAATGGAATACTGACAATCTGACAATAAATCTCAACCAACGTATTGTCAATATCAAACTGCACACCAAATCTGGCTAAATTCCAAAACATTAATTTGACATAGCGACAGTAATCGTCTTTCCTGCCATGAGACATACTCATATCAGTGTATGATGTCCAAAACATGTAACTGTTGCTCTTCCTACTTTTTTCCCCAAGAATTCTGAATATTCATTTATATTTTTCTGTACTACTTTAACTTTATTTTACAAGCTTACTCTCTCTTTCATTTTAAACATGTACCATTTGTTGGACATGATTTTTAAGAACTTCAATAAACAACAACTTGATCATGCAAACATTATAAATTTAAACAAGTATGAGCAGTTTAAAGCCTATGATGTCTGCTTCCCTAACTTATTTGATTGTAATATGTATCTAGGATTCAAATCAAACAGGGATAAGCAAGAATCCAGATTTTACCACAACAATTGTATCTCCATAATTTTTGTTACAAGTCCACTTTTAAAGGTCATTTCCATAAGACTTAAGGTCAGTCATAAGGGTTGGCAGGTCTGAGCTTACCATTCTTATACAAGACCAGGCTCAGATGTGTATCTATTAATCTTAAAAGTTTGTCAATGAATGGTGTAAATAGGGTTGTATAATGACCACTTCAAGCTTCCATTTTGAAAAACTCCATTTACAGGGCATAGTAAAAATTCTGATTATAAGAGACGACTTATGCCTAGGACCAGTGATGGCAGTAGCTTTATCTTATGCATGTTTAAACTCCCATACTTAACATTTAAGGCACAACTATTTACAATGAAGACAATTGACATGCAAATTCATACCATTCACAATCTGATCATTACAAATGTTCACAGAATTATATTAATCTAGTGAGATCAGAATAAATAAGACCTGTCCTTTTTCTCCTCTTCCAAATTATATTGGGATTTCTTACCTTTCTTGACAAGAAGCGCTTCAGACTGTATAACATTTTTGTTGGCAAGAAAAATTAATCTTCGGAATATCTTCCCCTCATCTCCCTCTACATCCTCAATGACAACATCACCACTAAACTCTGAGTGACCTTGAAACTGGATGGTACGCTTCCCAATATCTTCCCCAATTGACAAGAAGGGGACCTGAGTATAAAAATCACTGTTCATCCTTATCATGTATCATTTAAATGAAAATAAAATGATTAAAATGTAATTATTAAAATATTTAATAATTAGAGATATACAAATAATTATATCCATGATAATTTTGA
Source organism: Unio pictorum (assembly GCA_030141615.1). Taxonomy (NCBI): domain Eukaryota; kingdom Metazoa; phylum Mollusca; class Bivalvia; order Unionida; family Unionidae; genus Unio; species Unio pictorum. Next base: position 3,488,833 of record JARLTB010000200.1, read on the forward strand.
TTATTTTTTTTAATACTGGTAGCATCTACAATAGCTAGATCAGAATGATCTAATAGTTTAACCCTTTCTCTGTATTATCTAAGATCATCAATTCAATTTAAGAAATAGGTGAATCACTTTGCATGGATAGTACATGCCTAAGACAAATGACTACAATTACAAAAATGGTGGCGGCAAAGCTTCTTCAGATAAATGATTGTGTCAGACATGCCATCAGCATCACAGATCTGGAAAACACTTGTGTCACAAACTTGCAGCCAGAAGTTTCCAAGAATACAAAATTGCAACAAGTATTCAGAAAATACTTTGGTCTCTTTTGGACAACATTAACTGTCTAAAGTGTCATTTTTTAAAAATTATTATGTAAGAATTAGGGCATAACCGATTAGCATTTTTCTACCAATTTCCGATTCCGGATTTTGGGCATGAAATTTTTCCGATTCCGGATATGATTCGATTAATCGGAAATGCTAAATCCGTATTTTTTTTTCTAAAAAATTTCATTTACTGTTTCCGGGTTTCTGGTATCTGGTTTTGCCGTGTCTAGCATGTTACTTAGTACTTTACCATATCCGGCTTCATTTCCGGTTTTCATCCGTCGGTTCAAATATATTGTCTCACAGCGTGGTTGTGTTGACCATATTGGACTTTTCTGACTTCCTATTTAACTTTATTAACGCACTATCGAATGACACGCAGTGTTAGACACGGTGCTATAGAAATTCAACTTTATTATTTTTATTATCTGAATCGGTCGTTCCTGCCTTGTCCGACTCCGATTAATCAGAAGTTCATACTATCCGGTGGAATCCGATTTCCGGATCAAAAGTCGGTTATGCCCTAGGAAGAATCATCTGTTGCTATTATATATTACTGCTCCTGGGATACCACATAGATACAATATGCACTTATCCTTCATTCCTTTTAAAGACAAAGCTTAACTTGTTGGGCATCAGTGCAGGGTGGGAGGTAGCATCTGGTAAATATTTCATCACTGAAATTAATTTCCCTGCCCAATATAATAATTATATCATGATTTCAGTAATACATATCATGATATCAGTAATACATATCATGATATCAGTAATACATACATGATATCAGTAATACATATCACGATATTAGTAATACATATCATAATACCAGTAATACATATCATGATATTAGTAATACATATCATGATATCAGTAATACATAACATGATATCAGTAATACATATCACGATATTAGTAATACATATCATAATACCAGTAATACATATCATGATATTAGTAATACATATCATGATATCAGTAATACATATCATATCAGCAATACATACCTGTTGCTATTGTACAGGTGAACTTGTCAGTTTGGTGTGAGGCTGATGATCCCACAATTGTCAAAGATAAACACAAAGAATACTCTCCCTCACTAATTAACAGGTTAATTTAATTAATTAATTGAATTAATTAGGTTGGAATTTACATGGGCCACTTTCTAAGTAATGACAGTTGCACTCATGAAGAACATACATTTGATGAGCTAATGAATGAGGGTAAAAAGGGGAGAAAATAGTGTAAGTTAAAAGACAGCTTTCATCATTCCACCATTTACCATCTATAGCACAATACATCCAACATAAGACAGGTATACAAGAATGACTCCACCATTTACTATATATGGGATTGGCATTAACATAATACATCCAACATAAGACAGGTATACAAGAATGACTCTACCATTTACCATATATGGGATTGGCATTAACATAATACATCCAACATAAGACGTATACAAGAATGACTCTACCATTTACCATATATGGGATTGGCATTAACATAATACATCCAACATAAGACGTATACAAGAATTACTCTACCATTTACCATATATGGGATTGGCATTAACATAATACATCCAACATAAGACGTATACAAGAATGACTCTACCATTTACCATCTATGGCATACTGCTAATGCAGCATACAATTCCATTTTTACTCCAAGAGGCAATAATCCTCCTTCCTTCTTACCAATAGTCCTTTGCCTCCTATATATTTATTCCTTTTTTGATAAAAGGAACAAAACATGTATAATCATAATAGATTTCAACTTAAAAACATTAAAATGGGACACCAATCTATCCTAAAATTAATAATAGATTTCAACTTAAAAACATTAAAATGGGACACCAATCTATCCTAAAATTAATAATAGATTTCAACTTAGAAACATTAAAATGGGACACCAATCTATCCTAAAATTAATAATAGATTTCAACTTAGAAACATTAAAATGGGACACCAATCTATCCTAAAATTAATAATAGATTTCAACTTAAAAACATTAAAATGGGACACCAATCTATCCTAAAATTAATAATAGATTTCAACTTAGAAACATTAAAATGGGACACCAATCTATCCTAAAATTAATAATAGATTTCAACTTAGAAACATTAAAATGGGACACCAATCTATCCTAAAATTAATAATAGATTTCAACTTAGAAACATTAAAATGGGACACCAATCTATCCTAAAATTAATAATAGATTTCAACTTAGAAACATTAAAATGGGACACCAATCTATCCTAAAATTAATAATAGATTTCAACTTAGAAACATTAAAATGGGACACCAATCTATCCTAAAATTAATAATAGATTTCAACTCAGAAACATTAAAATGGGACACCAATCTATCCTAAAATTAATAATAGATTTCAACTCAGAAACATTAAAATGGGACACCAATCTATCCTAAAATTAATAATAGATTTCAACTTAGAAACATTAAAATGGGACACCAATCTATCCTAAAATTAATAATAGATTTCAACTTAGAAACATTAAAATGGGACACCAATCTATCCTAAAATTAATAATAGATTTCAACTTAGAAACATTAAAATGGGACACCAATCTATCCTAAAATTAATAATAGATTTCAACTTAGAAACATTAAAATGGGACACCAATCTATCCTAAAATTAATAATAGATTTCAACTTAGAAACATTAAAATGGGACACCAATCTATCCTAAAATTAATAATAGATTTCAACTTAGAAACATTAAAATGGGACACCAATCTATCCTAAAATTAATAATAGATTTCAACTCAGAAACATTAAAATGGGACACCAATCTATCCTAAAATTAATAATAGATTTCAACTCAGAAACATTAAAATGGGACACCAATCTATCCTAAAATTAATAATAGATTTCAACTTAGAAACATTAAAATGGGACACCAATCTATCCTAAAATTAATAATAGATTTCAACTTAGAAACATTAAAATGGGACACCAATCTATCCTAAAATTAATAATAGATTTCAACTTAGAAACATTAAAATGGGACACCAATCTATCCTAAAATTAATAATAGATTTCAACTTAGAAACATTAAAATGGGACACCAATCTATCCTAAAATTAATAATAGATTTCAACTTAGAAACATTAAAATGGGACACCAATCTATCCTAAAATTAATAATAGATTTCAACTTAGAAACATTAAAATGGGACACCAATCTATCCTAAAATTAATAATAGATTTCAACTCAGAAACATTAAAATGGGACACCAATCTATCCTAAAATTAATAATAGATTTCAACTCAGAAACATTAAAATGGGACACCAATCTATCCTAAAATTAATAATAGATTTCAACTTAGAAACATTAAAATGGGACACCAATCTATCCTAAAATTAATAATAGATTTCAACTTAGAAACATTAAAATGGGACACCAATCTATCCTAAAATTAATAATAGATTTCAACTTAGAAACATTAAAATGGGACACCAATCTATCCTAAAATTAATAATAGATTTCAACTTAGAAACATTAAAATGGGACACCAATCTATCCTAAAATTAATAATAGATTTCAACTTAGAAACATTAAAATGGGACACCAATCTATCATAAAATTAATAATAGATTTCAACTTAAAAACATTAAAATGGGACACCAATCTATCCTAAAATTAATAATAGATTTCAACTTAGAAACATTAAAATGGGACACCAATCTATCCTAAAATTAATAATAGATTTCAACTTAAAAACATTAAAATGGGACACCAATCTATCCTAAAATTAATAATAGATTTCAACTTAAAAACATTAAAATGGGACACCAATCTATCCTAAAATTAATAATAGATTTCAACTTAGAAACATTAAAATGGGACACCAATCTATCCTAAAATTAATAATAGATTTCAACTTAGAAACATTAAAATGGGACACCAATCTATCCTAAAATTAATAATAGATTTCAACTTAGAAACATTAAAATGGGACACCAATCTATCCTAAAATTAATAATAGATTTCAACTTAGAAACATTAAAATGGGACACCAATCTATCCTAAAATTAATAATAGATTTCAACTTAGAAACATTAAAATGGGACACCAATCTATCCTAAAATTAATAATAGATTTCAACTTAAAAACATGAAAATGGGACACCAATCTATCCTAAAATTAATAATAGATTTCAACTTAGAAACATTAAAATGGGACACCAATCTATCCTAAAATTAATAATAGATTTCAACTTAGAAACATTAAAATGGGACACCAATCTATCCTAAAATTAATAATAGATTTCAACTTAGAAACATTAAAATGGGACACCAATCTATCCTAAAATTAATAATAGATTTCAACTTAAAAACATTAAAATGGGACACCAATCTATCCTAAAATTAATAATAGATTTCAACTTAAAAACATTAAAATGGGACACCAATCTATCCTAAAATTAATAATAGATTTCAACTTAGAAACATTAAAATGGGACACCAATCTATCCTAAAATTAATAATAGATTTCAACTTAAAAACATTAAAATGGGACACCAATCTATCCTAAAATTACCTTTTTAAAAAACTAATTCCTCTATTTGTCTATCTATAATTTTTATTTTGTTGGGAAATAAAGTCATAAAATTCTTTCACAGAAATAACATTCATCCCCTTTCCCCATCCCCAAATGACATCATTAGGAATTTAAATTCAAGTTGTAAACAAGTAAAGAAATTCATAAAAATGTATATCCCAAATGAAATTGAATTCCCAGTGTTTTAGGAATATACTACTTTGTTAATTTTATGGATGTGGCAGATATTTTATATAATTATTTACCTGTGTTCCAGTTTTGAATCCAGGTGGTACAAGTTCAAGAATCTTTCCGGAAAGCTCTGACTTGATGTAATCTAGACTATCATATCTGTGATCACGGTCCAGAGTTACTACAATAAGCCTCTCAAAGCCCGCACTCTTAGATAACTCTATGCGCCCAGCTTCAGAGGCAAACAGCCACTCTGTCTCCCTTTAGTAAAATGAAAAAGTGACAGTGCATTGTATCCAAAAATAACACCTACTTTGGCCTTACAGTCAAAATAATCATGAACATGTTAACTTCACAATTAGGCATAACAGTGAATATGCAATCATCTTCCAAAAACTTTTATAAAATAAAAAATGAATGTATTTTGCTTCACTGATAATTTAACACGAGCAATTAGGGTATGATTTTATAAAATTTGGAGGATGCCTGCAGACAAACCAAATCAGGGTCAACTCCAAGTATTTCCAGATATATTAACTTTGTTTTGTTTAAGGAAGAAGAATAAAGGTACACAACTGATGAATTTAAAATAATGGAGGATGGGAACTGGCTAGTGCTGAGTCAGTCATGTACAGTCAAGGAAAACATGATTAATTCTACATTGTTCACATGTCAGTGGGATGCCTATTCTAGCTTGTACATTATAACAGAAAACTGAGCTAAAGCAGAACCCTAATATTCATGTTTGAGACAAACAGCAATAATGTTATTGGAAAAGTGCAGGTCAAACAAAACTGTGAATGATAACGTTCACAACCCAATGTGATGCCTACTTTAAGTAGTTCAAGGTCTATAACTCAGTAAATTAAAAGTTACATTTTCAAAGACAGCTGACATTCAGTTCAAACTTCACTGCAATTTAGCAGATTTGGTTTGATTTGTTGCTTTATGGCACAGCAACACAAGTAGGCTACCTGCTGCTGAAGCAAAATGCGACGCCCAAGGACATACCAGGGTAGCTGACCCAAGCTGGTCTAATGGTAGGATTTGTACCCGCACCCTTTCAATTGTTAGACTACCGAGCCACCATGGCTCCCAAATCTAGAAGGTATCAAACAAAAAGTGTAATGCTACAGTACTCACCAGCCATTAAGATGAACAAGGTAAGAGATAGCAAAAAGTCTATTCATCATCAAAATCATCTTGGACCTTGCCGTGTTGAAGCTTTACAGCCAATTTTGTTACAATGAATTAAAAATATTCAACAGCCAGTGGGATGTCTATTCTAAACTGATCAAGAACAATAACTCTTTAAAATATAATCAAAATCTGGTCATCATCAAATTCTTCATATTAAGATGAGGCTGTTGTTTGAGTTTGGCTGACATTAAAATTAAAAGTGTCAATGTGACAGTGTTCACAAGCAGTTGCAATTGCAAGTCCTTATCAATCAAGGGCATTAACTCTAAGCAATAAAGGCTAAATCTCTTCATGGAAATCATTCAATGTTTTGTTAAAATACAGCTACAAAGCAAGTTGGATTGAGATAAAAATGGTAAAGGCAGATGCAGGAATGTTGCATATGTTTGTGTTTGGTTGGACGGACTGAAGGATGGATGCTAAAATTTTCAATGTTTCCTTGCTGAGGAAACATGAGATTAAATCATGTCTTAACAAAGTCAATAACTGTTACATCATATGAAGACATACAAAAATTCAACATGAGTTACCTTCCTTGGGGAACAATAAAAACAGCAAATCTGTTCTTTGTCTTTGCAATGTCATCTACAATATGTAGGGTATAACGAGGGGTGGATGAGTCGGGGCTGTACAAACACAATGACACTTGATCAGACAACTTTCTGAAAATTAAAAACAGGTTTTCAAAAGATCTCTCATATACATAAATCAAATATTCTGTCCTACTGCAGCCACTAATGTAGAAGAAACCTGATGCATCCTTTATAAGCAACAATATGTAAACCCCACATACCACAATCAATATGGAACTAAAGCCATATATAAAACTTGCATACCACAATCAATATGATACTAAAGTCATATATAAACCATGCATACCACAATCAATATGGTACTTAAGTAATATACAAGCCCTGCACACCACAATCAATATGGTACTAAGGTCAAATATAAACCTTGCATACAACAATAAATATGATATTAAAATTAAAGTCATATCTAAATCCCTACTTACCATGTTCAATATGAAAACTAAAGCCATATATAAACCCTGCATACAACAATTATTATGGTAATAAGTCAAATATAAACCTTGCATACAATAATGATATTCTGTGTGAAAAGTACTCACAACATCAACAAGACATCTATCATGTATTCATAGATTTCAAAAAGGCTTTTGATAGAGTGTGGCATGAGGCATTGTGGGCCACAATGAAGAAGTACAACATGGGTCAAAAGTTGACCAACACCATCAAGCAGTTGTATGACAAAGCTACCAGTGCTGTAATTGCTCACGGTTCTGTGGGGGACTGGTTCAAGACTACAGCTGGAGTATGGCAAGGCTGTCTCCTGTCACTCACGCTTTTCAACATCTATTTAGAGCGCATCATGAGCAAAGCCCTGGAAAACCACTGTGAGACAGTCAGCATTGGAGGGCATAACATCACCAACCTCTGCATTGCAGAAGACATTGATGGGCTGGCAAGCAGTGAAGATGAGCTTGACACCTTAGTGAAGAACCTGGATGAAACATCTTCCAGATGTGACATGGAGATAAGTGCCGAGAAGACAAAGCTGATGACAAACAGTGGCAAACAAATCTCAACCAAGATTAAAGTCAGAAGACAGGAACTGGAAACAGTGGGCCAATTCAAATATCTTGGTTCCATAATCACAGAAGAGGGATCAAGAGCAGAAATTTTGTCATGAGCAGCACAAACAACGGCTGCTATGTCAAAGCTAAGACCCATCTGGAGAGACATTTATACACCCTGGATACCACAGTCAATATGGAACTAAAGTCAAATTTAAACCTGCATACCATGATCAGTATGGTACTAAAGTTATTTATAAACCTTTCATGCTACAATAAATATGATATTAAAGTCATACATAAATCCCTACATACCACAGTCAATATGGTACTAAGGTCATATATAAATCTGCATACCATGATCAATATGGTACTAAAGTCAATTGTATATGTATTTATGTCATATATCATATACACTCTGCATACCATGATAAATATGGTTAAAAAAGTCAAATATACACTCTGCAAACCATGAACACAATGGTGATAAGGTTAAATCCAATGTCAAATATCATTCTGTACTAAGATGAAAACACATTATGCTTTCTGCCAAGTTTATAAAAACTTGTGAAGTCAGTTAAATATTTTTCTATTTACAGTAACAGCAATCATATTTAATGCTAGATCATTATCATTTGTATGAACTTAAACCTTATCATGCTACAGTGATTTCTTTTCAATTGTGAAATTTTAGTTTAAAACAATTATTTTAATGCAAAACAAGGCAAAATCCAGACATGTACACTGTATCTAAGGTGTGACCCACAGTTACCTATTTCTTAACTGGCCATTTTCTCACCATTGTTTAGGGCCAGTATAAATTTCTGGCCCTTTTGTGCCCTTTTCAGAGCATTATTTAAGCTGACAGATAATGAATAGCAATGAATACAATTTACAACCAATCTAAAAAGTCTGAATGAAATTTGAGTCTTGGCTGTCCTTTTGATGTGACATTTTTATTAACACTTCAAATTACTTATTTACTGGTTTCTTATACATCAATGCACTGGTATAGTTGCTGGTCAAAACTCCCTCTTAACAACCCAGTTTCAGGGTTAATGATTAACTGGCCTGTACTGCTGGGGCAAAATGAAAGAAAAATTCACCAACTATCATTATGGGAGATGTGAAAACACAAAACTAAAATTGACTGATGTTGAATTTAGTAGCCTTTATTATTGCCACTCTTCATGAACATGTAAATTATGTTGGTTATGTGCCTTATATAATTAAATGTGTGTACATATTATGGTAACCACAATTAGTAGGATCACTTATATCATTGAAAAGGAGTAAGTCATGAGTGCAGGATTCAAAATAAATGAAACAGTTTTTAAGGACTAGCTGAAATGTTATCTGGAAGAATGAAATTTGGTTGAAACAATGACTAAAGCAAAATCTGCATCTAATATGTTTGAGAATAAATAAGGATATAAGTGATGCACAGTTTGCACAGTGCAAGTATTGTACAGCCTGGTCTCCCAAGTAAATTCACCTGGACCTTGAATTATTAAGTTGTTACCTTTAATTAATTTTGTGTTGAACAAATCAGATTAAATGCACATGCAAAATAATTTTAAAAAAAATAAGTCATAGTACTTTATAACAATTTAATAATTGCTGGGTCACAGAAAGTTATTTTTTGCATGTGCTAATGTTTTCGGACACAGAAAAAATTATTTTTTTTGTGTCCCAAGATTTACAGCCATTACAGTAGAAAACAAAAAGACCTAAAAGCTGTCAAGTTTAGACATCGGCCCGTGGATAAGCCGACCTGCCTCCTTCTTCAAGGTCTTTATTTTTTCCTAAATTATTCAATTCGTATGCAAGTATATACGGTAGCTATATTTATGCAACTTCCGAAAAAAGCACAGAACAATACTGATATAAAGAAAAGGAGCAGAATATGCTCCGAATTAACAGATTAATGCTTATACAACTAGAGGTGAAATCTGTCAAAGATGTTGGTTTCAGTAGAGATATAAGTGGAGCAGGAAGAAAGAGACAGAATTAGGTCAAATTCTGTGGACCGGTTTTTGTCAAAACAAAATTTGTACTGAAAGACATTTCTAACGGTGGATCAGCATTATTTGTATCATAAAGAAAGCTCATTGGTTAAAATGGCTTCTGTCAAGAATGGTTCAGTTTTTCTGAGTGAATTGTACTGAAAGATTACTTAAAGTTGTACTATTTTTAGTTTTAATAACTACATTAGGGCCTGATGCAAAGAATACATGACACAATGTATAATGCATGATGTATGCCTTATACAGGGCAACACTACTACAGAATGAATAAAGCATGATGCATGCCTGATACAGACAATTAGAGAATATACAAAGCATGATATATGCCTAACTCTGGCAACACTATTACACAATGAACAAAACATGATGTATGCCTGATACGACCAATACACACTCAACAAAGCATGATGTATGCCAGATACAGACCATTAGAGAATGTACAAAGCATGATGTATGCCTAACTATGGGCAACACTATTACATGATGAACAATGCCTGATATGTACCTGATACAAAGCAATACAGAAGTTCACCTGGTCCTACAGCTAATTAAAAAAAATTATGAACAAAATATTCACCTTTACCTTGTAAGTGTTATGAATTCACCAGTGTATAAATGTTTTGAAGAAAGAAAGAAACAAAACAACACTTTTATACAGCTTAAGATTATTGGTGATGTTCTTTTGAATGCTGTACACAATTTAATGTCTAAGGTACTTCAGTAAATCTGCTGACCATACAGAGAAGTAATGAAGTTCTTAATTTAATGTCTAAGGTACTTCAGTAAATCTGCTGACCATACAGAGAAGTAATGAAGTTCTTAATTTAATGTCTAAGGTACTTCAGTAAATCTGCTGACCATACAGAGAAGTAATGAAGTTCTTAATTTAATGTCTAAGGTACTTCAGTAAATCTGCTGACCATACAGAGAAGTAATGAAGTTCTTAATTTAATGTCTAAGGTACTTCAGTAAATCTGCTGACCATACAGAGAAGTAATGAAGTTCTTAATTTAATCTCTAAGGTACTTCAGCATGTTTCCACTGTCAAAACAGCCACAGTATTCTTCAATCAATAAGTTTTAAAAGAAAAGATTTTAATACAATTTCTCTATTGTCATTATTACCACTGAAAACTGAAATAAACTATTTACTATAATTGCAGTAAGACAAAATTTAAATGAGTTTATGCCACAGTATCTATTTCTCTATTATTATTTTATTTTACGGTGTTTACCTAGTATTTACCCTCTGTCTCAGGACTGAGTAATACTGCACTTCTTTGATCATGCTTCTGAGTTGATCCACACTGTCACATCTGTCTATCTTATCTTCCAAACTACTGATCTCTAATATCTAAAAGACAAAGACAAAATATCACAACAACAAAATCCAATAATATGAACAGGAAGAGGCAAAGTGAATTATAGTGGTCATTGTAATGATTGGTTTTATAAATAAGAGAGGAAAGGACCTGTTTCTAAAAACACATGTTTATTCCATAGCATACAGACTATAACTGACTTGCTTGTCTGACCTGCCTCTAGCACCCTATCTGTCAGCCTTATCTCCAATCTCTAATATTGTGATTCAGCAGTGGGGAAATTCTATATCACCGTATAGCACTGCTTCTAGAACATTACAGTCCCCATTCCATGATACAATCTTGTTGCTCAGATTGATTTCTGGTTTGTGTGATGACCTCATTTGAGATCATTTGTCTTGAGGGATCAAGTTCTCAAGGCACTGATAGATTTGTTATTTAGCATGATGACGTCATTTGAGATCACTTGCTGTAAGGTTTAACACCATTTTTCAGCACAAGATAGGCTATACATGGTGGCCAGTATTAAAATGGTGGAGGAAGAACCCGGGAAAACTCCAGAAAGAACCACCGACCCGTGAAAAGCTACTGGCAAGCTTTCTCACATACCCACATTGGCTGAATTCTCGACTCAAACCCATGCAGACAGAGGTGAGATGGCAGTGATCCGTAACAGAGAGTGCTTTAGACCACTCGGCCACTCGGGGCCCCTCAAGATCATTTATCTTTAGACACTAAACTCTCAAGGCTCTGACTCATTAGCATGATGACTTCTTTGAGATCTTTTGTCTTGTGAGACTAAGTTTGTAAGGTGAGACACCATTCATCTTGAGAGACAAAGTTCTCAGGATACTAACTGATTTGTTCTATAGCAAGATGCCTATTTAATGATTATTTGCTGTATAAGATCAAATTTATGATGCATGGATAGATGGTCTCTTTTGTGTGACCATTTGCCTTGGAATCCCAAATGGACAATGAATAGATTTGTTATATAGTGTAATGACCTCTTTAGAGTTCCATGCATACTTAAAACAAGCGAAGGAAACTCCACTTTGTGACAGTAGAAAAACAACCATATATACCAATATAATCTACTTCAAATAATACTGACTGAAATACACTGGGTCCTACAAACCTGTTTCATTCCTGGTATATTCTTAAATTTTGTAAAGATCAGTGCAAACACTGGCAACTGGAACTCTTTCTCTGAGTTTTCTGAATTTTCTGTGTTGATCTTAATAATTCTCACTGGCCAGCCTCTGTAGATAAATATACATTATTACACATATGCTGACAATGTCAATTCCAACCAACAATATAAATAATATCACAGCTTGTAGCATGTTTATATGCTAAACAATGTTATGGCTAAAACTTAACAAATATTATGGCTTATTATATACTGAACAATGTGATGGCTTATACTGAACAATTCTAAGGCTTATTATATTATACAACAATATTATGGCATATTTTATTATATTGAACAATGTTTCGACTTGTACTGAACAATGTTATGGCTTATTATATTATACTGAACAGCTTGTTGCTTATTATATTATACTGAACAATGTGATGGCTTATTATATTATACTGAACAATGTTATGGGTTATTATATTATACTGAACAATGTTATGGGTTATTATATTATATTGATCAACAATATGGCTTATAATATTATCCTGAACAATGTTATGGGTTATTATACTGATCAACATTATGGCTTTATGTTATGGCTTATTATATTATACAACAATATTATGGCATATTTTATTATATTGAACAATGTTTCGACTTGTACTGAACAATATTATGGCTGATTATATTATACTGAACAATGTTATGGGTTATTATATTATACTGAACAATGTTATGGGTTATTATATTATATTGATCAACAATATGGCTTATAATATTATCCTAAACAATGTTATGGGTTATTATACTGATCAACATTATGGTTTATGTTATGGCTTATTATATTATACAACCATGTTATCACTTATTATATTATAAAACAATTTTATGGCTTATAATATTATACTGAACAATGTTATGGGTTATTATACTGAGCAACATTATGGTTTCTAATATTATACAACAATGTTATGGCTTATTATATTATACTGAACAGGTTGTTGCTTATTATATTATATTGAACAATGTTATGGCTTATTATAATATTTTAAAAAATGTTATGGCTTATTATAATATATTGAACAATGTTATGGCTTATATTAATATACAACAATGTTATGGCTTATTATAATATTTTGAACAATGTTATGGTTTATTATAATATTGTGAACAATGGTATGGCTTATTATATTATTCTGAACAATGTTATGGCTTATTATAATATACAACAATGTTATGACTTATTATAATATACAACAATGTTATGACTTATTATAATATACAACAATGTTATGACTTATTATAATATACAACAATGTTATGACTTATTATAATATACAACAATGTTATGACTTATTATAATATACAACAATGTTATGGCTTATTATAATATACAACAATGTTATGGCTTATTATAATATACAACAATGTTATGGCTTATTATAATATACAACAATGTTATGGCTTATTATAATATACAACAATGTTATGGCTTATTATAATATACTGAATATAACATGCTTGTGGCATATTTTATTATATTGAACAATGTTATGGTTTATTATATTATACTGAACAATGTTATGGCTTATTATAATATACAACAATGGTATGGCTTATTATAATATACTGAATATAATATGCTTGTGGCATATTTTATTATATTGAACAATGTTGTGGCTTATTATATTATATTCAATAAAGTCCCTTACCCGATAGTTCAAGATTGTATTTATCAGGAAACTATATACTTTACAATGCACAATATTTTTATATTTTATATTGTTCAATGTTTTGACATGATTTGTCATAAATTGTTTTTGACCTTGAAGCAATACTCGGAGTCTCCACAATTTAGCTGTTTTAAATGATAGATAACAAATATCAAGGAGTTTAACCAGAAATAATAAAACTCCTTAATTTAAAAAAATGCTTTTCCAATGCTAAAATGCAAAACTATTTTTGTGAATAAATCAACTAAAATCTGATGAATTTTGTGAAAATAAAATTAAATTAAAAAAATGTTCATGTGCAATATGTCATACAAATTTGTAAACATTGCCTGTAGAACAATTAAATTAGGCTTTCAAGTGGTCATTTCACTTATCTGTGGTTCTAATCACTGGTCACTGTGAACTAATTCAGGTTTTGGTCTGAGAGTACTGCAATGCACCATGGCACATCTAAATACTGATTCACAACAGTAAAACATGTCTTGCTAGATAAGTCCTTTTACCAACAATAAAGCAGTAAAACATGTTTTACTGGACAAGTCCTTTTACCAACAAAAAGCAGTAAAACATGTCTTACCGGACAAGTCCTTTTACCAACAAAAAGCAGTAAAACATGTCTAACTGGATAAGTCATTTTACCCCAAAAAAAGCAGTAAAACATGTCTAACTGAATAAGTCCTTTTACCCCAAAAAAAGTAGTAAAACATGTCTTACTGGTTAAGTTCTTTTACCAACAAAAAAGCAGTAAAACATTTGTGATGTTAAAATGTCCATTAAGAAGGAATGGTTAATTATAATTGAGACTGAAATTATTTTGGCATTAACAGCAGATCCGCCAACCCTGACAAGTCTGTCTCAGTAAGGCAGTTAATTTTTTCTGTAAGATTGACTAGTTTTCAGTAAGGTGTAACAAAATTTCAATAACTGCAATTGTAAAGCTGGAAAATTTAATTAAAAGTTTGATGCAGTGACGATAAACATTCTGTTCAACTAAAACGGTTGAAAAGTATGTGTAGACTTAATTTACCACTATTAAAGTAGCAAAAACTTTAGTTCCAAACCCTATGCAATTCAATGGCTTGTTGCTATCTCTCAACCTGATTTAATTCTTGGAAACTTTTTTTCCATTTCACATCATGACTGCTGTCATATCTCCCACCACAAGACACACTCAAATTGCCATGTGATGTCCAATAAACGTAATTGTGGTCTTTCCAGTTTTTATTCACAAGAATATGAATACTTCTTTGTATTCTTCAATGTTGATTATTAACACTTTTCTAGACACTTATTATCTCTACCATCATTAACATGCATTGCTTTCTGGATGTTATTTTTAAAAAAAATATATAATCAACAGTTTGATCATGCAGACTCTTCACATGAACAAATAGGTGCAGTTTAAAGCATCTGGGATGCTGCTGTAAAGTTAGTCTGGTTCCCTGACTAATATTACTAATGCTAATATAAAACCCAGATTCAAATCAAACATGAATGAACCAATTATCCAGACTTTTTGGTAACGATCATTTTTCTGTAGTTTTTGCTTGTATGATTAAGTCCATATTTTAAGGGTGATTTTTTGTAAGACTTATGGCAAAATCGTTAGATTTGGTAGGTCTGTAAAGGGCAGGTGGTAAAATAGGTCAGGTGTATAGTCATTAGCATTAATGTAGGTTTAAGGAAACCAGCGGCCAGATTTGACTTCTTTTTCTTTTGAGTTTAAAACAATATGAGCTTCCTGTCATCTTCCTCAATCACAATAGTTACTATGGATTTTTTGTCTCAGCAACATGGAGATGGGACAAATTCAGCATTGTCACACATGACAGGACATTTATAAATTAAAATAAATTGACAACAAGTTTGATCATAAATCACTGGTGATTGCTAATAGCAGAGGGTGCACAAATGCTATTGCATGAAAATACATAGTGTGAACCATACACTGCTTTGAAAAGTATTGTATGACTTGGTTAAGGGTGTGTGTGTGTGTGTGTGTGTGATTTGGATTTTTAATGTAGCTTTAAAAAACATTTCAGTCATTTCACTATGATGTCTGCAGTGCGACAGTTTATGGTGACGTCAAGCACTGGGACATCATGTCACATGTATCATGATGATACACACAGTCACTTATCCTGAAACCAGGCCGACTAATCCTAACATTAACCTCTGAAGGCTGAGTGCCAAGTGAGGCAGCTATTAGTACCATTTTCATAAGTCTTTGGTATGACTTAGCCAGGGATCAAACCCACGGCTTCCCGCATCCATGGGTTAAGGATGTGTTACATTATATGAAGCACTCACTGCTTTGGAAAGTATTGAAGGACTTGGTTGAGGATGTGTTACACAATATGAAGCAATCACTGCTTTGGAAAGTATTGAAGGACTTGGTTGAGGATGTGTTACAAAATATGAAGCACTCATTGCTGTTGAAAGTATTGAAGGACTTGGTTGAGGATGTGTTACACAATATGAAGCACTCACTGCTTTGGAAAGTATTGAAGGACTTGGTTCACGATGTGTTCCTGCAGCAGAGATATACAAATGTATCTCCCTCCTTGTTTCAACACACGTCCAATTTCTTTGAACATCTGTTGGATACGGGACAGAACTGCCTCACTCTCATCCACCAAAAGGGCATCCAGTGTACCCTTGTCCAGTACAACACTAAAATCCCCATCAGGAAACTCCATCTGTAAAATTCAAACATATCTTTTAAATATTATTGATTATAAAATTATTTAAGATTTAATATCAATGCCAAGATGTAACCCATCTGCAAACTTAAGAATGTTGTATGATGCATCAAAATGAAGAACTCCGTTGCATGAATCAAAACTAAACATGGAAAAATGGAAAACTTTGTAACAAGCATGAAAATGAAAAACAGTAACAAACATAAATATGATTAACTGTAACAAATATAAAAATGAATAACTTTGCAACATGTATAAAAATACAGGATAAAAAAATAATCTTACATTCAAGGCATCCATTTTTAAGAAGGTCATTTCTGGCCTCTGTGTCTGATTCTTGTCAATCATCTGCTTGATAACCGTGCTACTGATGTCAATATTCACAATGTTATGGTATCCCACATCATAAAGGTCAGCACTCAGCTGAGAGCTGCCACATCCCAGCACCAGCATATGGTCTGTTGGCTTGATGTACTTGTGGAGTGTACCGCAGAGTTCTGGATATTCACCATACCTTAGAAAAGACATAAATTACCAGTAGTTGCAAATGGAAATGTATTCAAGGAACACATATGCCTCATCACAGTACATGAACTTGGACCAATATGGACAATCTAATGATGGATGGATGGATGGATGGATGGATGGATGGATGGATGGATGGATAAGGATAACACAACTATCATACTTAGACATAAAAAAATCACAAACATGGACAGTCACGTTCAGCAATTTGAAAATAACTACAGCCCAAAACAATAAACAGCTATTGTGAAGCTGTATGCGGCAACGAAACCCCAAGTACATTTTTTATCACATATACATATTGATATAAATCCTACACAATTCCGTGACAATCTGGTTATCCTAACTATTGTGGATTCCTCAGAGGTTAGATTGTGTCAATTTGATATTTACTAATTATCATTACCACCAATAATTATCAAGATGTCAAAAGAAAGCTGTTGAGAAGCAAAGTATTGTTCAGTTCAAGTCAGTGTGACATCCAGTCACGCTTTTCCACTCTTAGGTCATAAAATGTACTCAACAGGGTACCAGACTGAAAACAAAAGCTATCATGTGACAAAGTTTACTTCCTTTGTAAACACTTAACATCTCAAAAGATAACTACAAATTGCCATTGAAGGAATAAGTTGTGAAAGCAATTAAACTAAGTGGAACGTGGGACATTCATTTGATCACTGCTAAAAATCTGATGTCAGAAAAATTAAAACACTGTCGATATACATTCAAAAGTAGTGAGTAAAAAATGGAATTAACTGATGTATAGGGATAGTTGCAGACCCTGTACCCAGATTTGAGCAACAAGATGGTTTTGCTCCCTGATTGATGATTATTGATAATGTTTTACAAATAACATATATTAGTTTTATCAGATTCAGTCCACAAAATGAGAACATTCCTGTGATTTTTTTAAAGGAAAATATGAAATACTTTAAATTAGTTATGCCATTCATACTTAATAAGTAGTTATTACTCACATCTGTGATCTCCCTCATGGACATCTACCCATCTTATTAGGTCACTCCTCTGCTGCAGAGGAGATGGTGTTATAAGAAGGGTACCACCATATTCAAAACTCTAAATTATTAAACAAGCATGGGGACATGAAAGCTCAGCAGGAAACTGGACTCATAATCCAAGGGTCACAGATTCAATACCCACCAAGTCCAGTCATGCTTAGCTACCATGGTGATGTCCTTAGGAAAGGCTCTTTGCTCCCATTTCCTTAGAATGATATAGCCAATGATAAGTTAAAAAACAAAAATAAAACCAAACCAAGCTGAAGTCAATATATTCAAACATATATGAAGAGGAAGTAGTCCAACATGAATAAGCTTACCATTCAAATGCTTTTGTTCCTCTCTTCTTGAAAAAATCATCCCAATACTCAGGCTTAACAAAGTCACTGTGATGTTTGGGAAGCAAATCCATCATTAGTCCCAGAACTTGACTTGGAATCACATTCCCTGGGTCCTATCTATCTGACCTAGACATGAAAAAGAAGGCATAAAAATAAACATCCCATCTTATTAATGACCAGTCTGTAATGCTGACCAAAAGATCTAAATGTGTACATGAAATAGAATAACTAAAAGAATGACTTTTCACTGGACATGCATTTTCGACTTGCAGTCGACAGCTATTTGTATGCATATGCAATGTTGAAGCTCTAACTTGCTCAACTTGCAACCATTTAATTTGCTTATGTTCAACCTTTTATTATGGAAGCTTGTCTTACTTTAATACGTCTGACAATTTAGAAAAAATAGCTGGATTATCATGATGTTGTTTCATACAGTACTCGATAATGATCATTAATGTAACCAGGTGTATAGTCAAACTGGCATTATGTATATGGACAGTATGGTTTTGTAGAATCGATATGATGACTAAGAAATATTATAGTGTCTTACAAACATAAAACAGTGTTTCTTTAAAATAAATGAGTTTCCTTAAAGGTTCTGTTATTCAACGTATTTTTCAAAGATATAAATGCAGTTTAAAACAGTCTTTGCGTGCATTACAAGGAAATCAACATGATCTGTAATAGAGTTAATTCTCAATGTCAGCATTGATGTTGCTATCAACATGAAAATTTTCCATTTTTTTAAAAGAATGTAAAAACAAAAGAATCATGCTAAAAACAGGCATGGAAATAATTAAGTCTGGGTACTTCTGATTATGTACATATTACAACTTTTGTGTCATATTATCCACATATTCAAGGCAGTTAACAATAGTTTTTTTTTTAAAACCAGCTGGTTTTACCAGTACAGGTGTGAGACCAGACCTGACCTTTTATTATGCATTAAAATATAAGAATAAGTGACAATAGAGCAGTAACCTTTTCCATGTAACATCTTGTGCAGACCATTTAAGAAAAGGAAAAAAAGACAACTTGCTTGACCTCTGAACCATTTGGAACACTTACGAGCTAAACCTAGTGAACAACCCCAATTATTGGATGCAAACCTGATAATAAAAATGGATCAAAAATTGTGTGTGGACAAATGTACCTGATGCAAACTTAATGCTGAAGAAAAACTAGTAACTGCTTAATAAACACAAGTACATGTATATGCCACATTATAAAATTTCCTGAGATTGCTGATGTAGTGATCTCACACTGGGTCCTATATATCAATAGACATGTACCCTCAAGTTTTGATTTGTGGAATTGAAAAATAATCTGAAACTGGGCTCTGTATATACATAATACTCTACGAGACAATGAAATAAGAGACTGTCTCAGAGCCAGTCAGTCATCTGAAGAAATTTTGACACTCTGTACAAATTTCGATTTGTAATTGGTTTGTATCACTATTAAAGCATTTCTTAACATTTGGGCTGTATCCAGCCCTGTTTAACTGAGCACATTTTGCTTACAATAGTATTAGTATCTGACCTTACACAAACTGACATCATTCACACCTGACATTGAATTATTTGTGCTCCATTATTAACTATATGAAACATGAAAGGGTACCGTAACAACATCTTACATTTAGCGGTGACCTCAGTCAGGCACACTGAATAGTAAATTCAAGATTTTCATTTGGTCCTACAGATGAATTTTATAAGCTTGCTGAGGTGCATACACACAAGACAAAAATTCTCTACAATTATTATGGTTTACTGACATTATTCAAATTATCTCAATTAGACTAAAGTCTAGGCAAACTTCTGCTAAATTGAACTCTCACATGATTTCTTGAAAATTTTCTTGTCATAATGTTGATCATTTATATTAATCCCTGGTGATCAGCCATTCAATTGTGAAAAAATCCCAGCCACCCCACAAAAATTAAACTGCAAGTCCCTCACAGTCTTTTTTTGTGTGCAAAATAAAAAATATAGCACACAGCAATGGACTAGTTTCCCTTCACATAAAGTATAGACTGGTATATTAAATTAATTTTAAATCAATTGTCTTCACTCTATAGAGTGTATGTATGATTTTGTTTTGTAACATAGCTTTAAAAGGTTTCAGTCATATTGCTACAGTGTCTGCCGTGTGGCAGCTTATAGCAATGTCTAGAACTGGGGCATCATGCCCCACCCAATTACAATATCCTGACACCAGGACAATCAGTCTTAGCACAAACCTCTAAATCCCTTGTGCATAGTGAGGCAGCTGCTAGTATCATTTTTATAAGTTTTGGGTATGATTAAGCTGGGGTCTGAAGCTGAAAACTAGCGCATCTGAGGCAGACACTTTAACTATTTATATCACTGGGTACGAAATAGACCAACAAAATGTTCTCCACCTTTTTTCAAAATTATTTTGACTCTGCCGCCAGTCAAAATAATAATTTGAAAAAAGAAGGCGGAGAACAATTTGTTGGTCTAGGTACGAAACGATTCATTTGGGTACGAAGCGACTTGGATACGGAATGGCCAGGTTTGGGTTCCGTGCACGCGCGCGCGCGCGCACACACACACACTCTCTCTCTCTCTCACACACACACACACACACACACATGTGGTGAACATGTAGTTTTTGTATCATGACTTTGGTTTCTGAAGCCTACATGAACAGACTGTATCGAGTTTGTGAACATAAAGTAATATTCTAACGCATATACGAATACAATCCCGTTTCTCGCACCTGGAGGTAGCAAATCTAATTTTCCTTATGAAGAGGCGATTCATTTTGATCATAGAGTATTTCAAATATATGCTTTATCTTTAATGAGGTACACTATATCTCCAATCCAATCTGAAAACAAAAGTCAGTAAAATTACTATATTTTAATTTAAAATACAAATATATTTCAAAATTAAGTGGAATTATTCATTCTTGTAATAGGATTAAAGTATCAGGTACAATTTAGAAAATGATAGGTCCCATACAATTCATATTTAGTCACATACTTGGATATGTGCACGGATTAAATTCGTCTAAACATTGATAAAATTGATACAAAATAACGATATAAAGTAATGATGAGAAATGAAAAACATTCATATCGAATATTTATTTCTCAATTTTGATGACCCCATTCCTTCCTTGCTCTTTCACTTATGTTTTGTGTTATACATCTTATTTCATGTACACATTTTTTGGGAATACTTTTGGTTTTAAAATTTCATAATAATAGCCAAATTCACATAGATTACACCAAAAAGTTATATAATGAATATCAGCTGTCCTAATATGTTTGTTCTGGAGATACACCGGAACTCTAAACATTGATAAACTGATTACAGGATACAATACGTTTTTAAAAAATTAAACTTGACTTTGATCATTTATTTATTTATTTATTTATTTATTTATTTATTTATTTATTTGAATCAGTTACAACAAAGAATTACAGACAACACTATTGAATAAAATGCATAGTGGGAGCATTTAGACACAAAATAAAATCAGATACTTATAAAATACTGGTTAGCCATGCAATGATTTTGTAGAGAAAATCAGTCTTCAAAATAATCAGTGGCTAATCATCATTATATTGTACCATATTTACAGTGACTACTACAACTACTACTACTACTTCTAAAAGCATGGAATAGTTCGACTTTACAATAAATTATATTATATCAGTATTATTATTATTATTATTATTATTATTATTATTTTCTTTTCTTGTATCTTTTCCACTTGAACTTACTCTTTCTATTAATATTCCATCAATAAGGGTCATACAAGAGTTTGCTTAGTTACTTAGTTTTATCCACATAAAATTAACATGGTTAAATTGTAAACCTGTATATTCAACACTTTTAGATGTTAGTTTTATCCACATAAAATTAACATGGTTAAATTGTAAACCTGTATATTCAACATTTTTAGATGTTTGGCCATACTAAGTCTTTAATTTTGTGCTTCCATATTATGAGTAAGCAAAATATATTTTTTTAAAAAAACTTCTTGGCAATATCTGGATTGATGCCACACAAAAGTTTTGCATCCGTTTCTGACTCCGGAATCATTTTAAAGTAAACACGGAAGTCGCATTCTGAAAGCTGTATAATAATAAAAGTTGTATTCTTACTTGCGCCGATTACCCCGTACAGGACACATAGGTAATTATGCACCGTACAGGACACATAGGTCGGTAATTATGCGGATACCAAACAGAACACATGATACAATACCTTTGGGGCACAAGGATTTAGGTCATAAAGGGAGGGGCCGTCCAGTGGCATCACTAGAGGGGTGCGGACCGCAAAGGGTGACCCCATTCAGAGGGCAGATCAACAAATTGTTCTCCAATCTTTTTTTAAAAACCTTTTCCTTCCACCGCATATCAAAATAAAAAAGGTTGAGAACAATTTGTTTTTCGACATCAGAGGAGTGACACCAAAATGACCTTACTAAGGATAACGTAATGTATTTTACGTAAGAATGTCATGGGGTTGATACCATGAGTTACCGCACTGGGTGATGCCAACACTAGTGATGCAACTGGGACCGTCCATATGCCATATGATAGTTGTGTCAAGGATACATTTGTCATTTTGTTCAAAGACGGGGTTTTTCATCTTTGCATGATGTGCTGCTTTCAGCAATTTGTGTAAATACTGTTTTCGAATGAAAGGGAAACCTTGACAGATTAACAACCAGTACGACAAGCGCTTTTGTAAAATATCATTTGTTGCAAAAGAACATTGAAGTACGGTTTGATGGAGAACAATAAATGTCTCCATGTGAATTTAACAGATACACATACATGTACATATACACTAGTCAATAAGCAGGAATGTACGTTTTAGCTGTTCAGTTTTTTTATGCATGCTGTCATGGACAAGAGTGGGAAGATATTAAAGAACTTTTAAACCTCAACTTTGTGCAAATAGATTTATGAAATTGACTGGCCATGATCAAGTTTATGGCATTGTGTTGTTTTAAAATATTTTTTATCCCATCAGTTTGTTTAGTGTGTCAACGCACAGAAAAAATGTGATAAAATCAACAAGGGATATCATTAAACACACAAAGGAGGCAACACAATCCTCAGCATAGTTCCATTAGATTGAGTGGATGTTAAACTCCATCAGCTGTATGTAGTGGATGTGCTCTGTTTTTTAGTGTGTCCAAGCCCACTGGATTAGAACAATCCATAATCATTGAAGCCTGTACTGTATGCTTTTTGTGCATTGTTTGTTGTGCATCCATCTATCAACAGTTTTGCTTGTTACCAGTCTTGTTAATATTTCAGATTTCATTTCAATTAAACAGGAAATATGGGTTTACAGCATCAAGATCTAATATTGTTTGTGGGTTTCTGATGCACACCAAGAGTCAGATTTAAGACAAAAATGGAAAAAATCTCAAAGAAGCAGGTGACATTGCAGAAAGATGGACTGAGTATTGTAAAGAACTCTACAAGCATCCCTCCACAGAAGACCCAGAGGAGCTTGAAGTTCCAAACACCACAAATGATGATTTCCCCATTCTCAAAGAAGAGGTGGAGTCAGCAATAAGAGCACTGAAGAATGGGAAGGCAGCTGGAGTAGACAACATCCCAGCTGAACATATCAAGAATGGTGGGAAATTAGTGATAGAGCTACTAACAAAAATCTGCAACAAGATCTTGCAGATAGGTGAATGGCCAACACAGTGGACCCAGTCACTGATTATAACACTCCCCCAAAAAGGCAATCTCCAGCTGTGCCAAAATTACAGAACTATCAGTTTGATCAGCCATGCTAGGAAGGTGATGCTGAAGATCATCTTAAACAGACTGAACCCGCAATAAGAAGAAATAATTGCTGAAGAACAGGCAGGGATAATAACCTGATTACCTTAATAATACAAAATTAAAAATGACTAGGACCTTACAGTGGTATTGCTGTATGTAAATGCCTCAATCAAAAATAATCCAATGTGCATTTCTTTCATAATTTAATTACCATAATTAGCCCATAAATCTGGATCCTCAAATTTTGCAGATATGTCCCTATACATTTTCTTACCATAAAGCAGGATTTAAAAACAAAACAAAACATCAATAATAAAACAGACAACAAAGAAATGACAGGAATAAGATTAAAGAATTGTGCCTTGGATAGTTCCCTGCAGGACCATGCTAGTAACAGAAATAAGATCATACAATTAATCCAAACACAGTGTTCTGCAGCACTCAAGAATTGGCAGGAACAGGACTAAATGATTGGACATAAGAGAGTGCTCAAAATTATTTTTAGAACTGACAAGAACAAGATAAATAGAATAGGTCTTGGAAAGTGTCATGAAGCACTCAAGAAGTAGCCGAAGAAGAACAAAGGATTGGACACAGGATGGTGCCCTAAAGCACTTTCAGACTGACAGAAATAAAAACAAAGGATTGGGAAAATTAAAAGAAAAGGATTGAGAAACTTAAAAGGAAAGGATTGGAAAAATTAAAAGAAAAGGATTGGGAAACTTAAAAGAAAAGGATTGGGAAAATTAAAAGAAAAGGATTGGGCCAAAGATAGTGCCCTGAAGCACTCCAGAAGTGATAAAAATAAAAGGAAAGGACTAGCCCTAGGACATTGCCCTAAAGCACTTCAAAACTGAGATGAATACAATTTATGGATTTGGTCTACAGCACCATTCCCTGAAGCATTCCAGAAGTTGTTGGAATAAGGTTAAAGGCTTTACAATAATGGTTGACAGTTCTTGGTAGAGTAAACAACGAAAAAAATACATCATAGAGCTTTGTGGTGTGTTTAGAAGTGTGACGTGCCATTGGTCCATGACACACATCAAAGGCATGTGTACGTAAAAGAATACTATTTATCATCTGTTCATATTCATTATTACTGTGCCAGTGGGAAATAAAATGTTTGTAAATAATATTTGCTCACCAGACAGACTAAAATTTCTGGTTACCATACATTAATTATCTGCTTGACCAATTAAAAGTCTTTATGGTAATTCAAGTTAAATATGATGAATAAATTATGTAAAATTTATCGTTTAATTTTTTTTAAAATATTTGAAAATAGCAGCCAAATTATTAGATTCATTTGTCATTTTGTCAGTATCCGATTCAAATAACTTTTTTCTTCAGGGCCAACATACTTATTTTAAACTTCAAATATCAAAAAGATCTTCTTTGACTAAATATTATTCTCAGCTTTAGTTTTGCTTCTTCTGGGTTATTGGACAATGGAGTTTTCATTTCTTGGGCTACTAGACAATGGAATTTTCTTGTCATGGGCTACTAGACAATGGAATTTTCTTGTCATGGGCTACTAGACAATGGAATTTTCTTGACATGGGCTACTAGATAATGGAGTTTTATTTTCATGGATTACTGGTCAATGGAGTTTCCTTGTCTTGGGCTGCTGGATGTATTTAATCCCTGTCACAGATTGAGTTATCTGGATATAAATTACATATAGAGTATTTTATGTTAGATATTTTTTTAGATCTTGAAGCTGATTATGTACAGAAATGGAATCTTCATATATTATACGTACATACATATGTATGTATGTATTTTGTATTGCTACGTATATCTAATTTGATATATCTTTGTTTTAATTCAATATGTTTCTCAGTTTTAAATTCCATTGTATTTTTCATTACATGCTATTTTAATGTAAATTTATTCACTAGAAATGGTGTTTTTTCAGACAATCGATTGAATGAATTTTTCTTTGGTAAGCAAATAATGTTGACCTAGATCCTGACCTTGATTTAAGGTTACCGGTAGTGTCAACCATGTAAACAAGTTTCATTTTTATTTTAAAATGATTGGTTGTTGTCAAGGTCAAGATGAGATTAGTGAAATAGACAACTTTTTATTCTTAAAGTAGAAATGATTGGTTCTCGTCAAGGTCATTTTAGGAGTACATGATATAAATGAGACACATGACTCCTTTTCCCTCCTTCATGATTTCAGTTTGGGGATTTATTTTGAAACTGCATATTAGAAGGTGATATCATCTTTATTTTAGCAAAATATATTCAGTTCTGGGCTTTTACAAATAATGTTAAGTCATTTTCTTTTGTTGTAGCTGGTTTTTGAATCCATGTTAACAATTCTTCAGGTCATTTGGATTTTATAGGATTAATTCAAATCTCTGGAAATATTTGATGTGTTCATACGTTATTCATGGACAAAGTAAGTTTATCAAAATAATATTCAGATTTTGAACACCAAGTGTTAAATCTTGTGATTCTACAAGGAACTAAAGGTAACAGTAAACACAAAACAGACTTAAGTAATAGTCTTCATCTTCCATCTTGGATTTTCCAACAGGACTCGAACTTGAATCTATTAGAACATTTCATTACTAGGACTTTTGTAATTTAATTTGTGGATTATTCTTGGATTATTTTTGGATTTAATTCTTAAAACTGTTAAGTTCTTTTTCCAGGGAAATAACTTGTTATTAAATGTAAAGAAACTGTTTTTTTTCACTCTTTTTTAGGGGTACTGTTTATTAGAGCCTAAATTCATAACAGTGTGTGTGTGTGTGTTAGTGTGTGTGTGTGTGTGTGTGTGTGTGTGTGTAATCTTTAATGTTAATATCATGGTAATTGTGGTTTTTTTAACAGGTCTCCATCATTGAAAAAACTGAAGTCAAAATGGCAATGATGGATAATAAGAGCTTCCTTATTTCACACCTACGGAACTCATTTATCACAAGTGATGACACAGGAATGTGTGAAATGATCATTGACATAGAGGAAGAAGATGAAAGACTTAAAAAGAAAAGGTAAGGTTTGGCAAGGTTTGAACAAATTCAGTCTTATTGCTCGTACAAGTGATGGGTGGTTTGTTTGTTTTACTTGAACCACAAAATTCAGAATCAAAGTCACATTATGGCTCCACACTTTGAATCCCATCATAAAACTTGGTGAAGGCTTACAAAGCCACAAAGTCTTTGCCAGTTGCAAATTTGAAGTTTAGAGGAGTGCCATTTTTGTACAAAGTTTAATGTAATTTATTCATCAAGGTAATTTGGTGTGATTAATTGTTGATGTGATTTAATTTTATTTCTTGTTCAATGATGCCTCTGTTTATATAATAAGACATCAGATATATAGTTTTTGTAAAATAGGTGGATGGTTTGAATATGTGGGTACATTTGTACATGATTGATTTTAGAACTTGAGTCTGTCCCCAAGATCATAACATTAAGTATAGGTCTGAATCGTGGGAGATGAAAGGGATTACCAATTTTTTTATAAGGACGAAACTATTTCCTTGATTGGTACTGAATTATAGTAATAAGTTCAAGTAGTGACACACTGTTGAAAGATCTCTGTAAACAGTCAAAAGCCACATACATTTCAACAGGCAAATAGTGGTATGTAGATAAAGTTGTGTGCTGTTTGTTTTCCATCAAAGAAATTATGTATTCAAATTTTGTACTTAGTTGGCCTTTGCTGTGAGTGCCACTTGTATGATTGTTGTGTTTGTGATTTGGATTTTTAATTTTTTTTCAGTCATATCGCTATGATGTTTGCAGTTTCAGTTTATAGTGATGTCTGGCACTGGGGCATTATGCCACATACAAGTAGCATAATGTCTCACCCAGTTACATTATCCAGACACCAGGCCAACCAGAGTCCTAACCATAACCTCTTCATGCTGAACATTAAGTGAGGCAGCTGTTAGTACCATTTGTTTATAAGTCTTTGGTATGGCTCAACCAGGGTTTGAACCTATAACCTTCCCCATTCAAGGCAGTCACTCTCACCAGATCCACTTATGTATTTTTGCTGATGAACATCCAATAGTTTGATGTTATTTTTTTTTTAGAGCAAACTCCAGCCTGAGTGATAGTGGTGTTGATTCTTTTGTTATATTTGCAGAGTGGACTCCAGCCTGAGTGATAGTGGTGTTGATTCCTTTATGTTATAAATAAAGTGTGGACTCCAGCCTGAGTGATAATGGTATTGATTCATTTGTTATAGTTAAAGAGTGGACTCCAGCCTGAGTGATAGTGGTGTTGATTATTTTGTTATATTTACAGAGTGGACTCCAGCCTTAGTGATAGTTGTGTTGATTCCTTTATGTTATACTTACAGAGTGGACTCCAGCCTGAGTGATAATGGTATTGATTCATTTGTTATAATTGCAGAGTGGACTCCAGCCTGAGTGATAGTGGTGTTGATTATTTTGTTATATTTACAGAGTGGACTCCAGCCTTAGTGATAATGGTATTGAATTCTTTATGTTATACTTAATGAGTGGACTCCAGCCTGAGTGATGATGGTATTGATTCATGTGTTATATTTACAGAGTGGACTCCAGCCTGAGAGATAGTGGTGTTGATTCCTTTATTTTATACTTAATGAGTGGACTCCAGCCTGAGTGATAATGGTATTGATTCATTTGTTATAATTAGAGAGTAGACTCCAGCCTGAGTGATAATGGTATTGATTCATTTGTTATAATTACAGAGTGGACTCCAGCCTTAGTGATAATGGTATTGATTCATTTGTTATAATTACAGAGTGGACTCCAGCCTGAGTGATAGTGGTGTTGATTCCTCAGATAATGAACTATCTCACTCCTATGACATTCTGCCAGACATGGACTATGGTAATTATTTCATAATTTGCTGGGGCACCAATATTTATCCAAGTTTTCTTTTAAATATATTTTAAATTCTAATTGACCCTCAAACACTATACTAGATTTTGCCTTACACTCCATAACCCCCATCCCCATTCAGTGCATTAAGTGTACTTTTTTTTTTATTTGATATGCCTCATAGTAAGTAAAGTAATGCATAATACGTTTATGTGACCTTTCTATATGTTATGTCACAATGACAGGATATTATGACATGATATTATGGTACTTATAACCTGAGGTAACTGCTGTGTTGTAAATTCCAACATTAATCTCAGCTTAAATCAGTATTAGTACTTGTGTATTATGTGACCTTACTTTATTATATGACTTTTCCAATTGGTATGTCACAGTGACAAATGAGTTCATGGCATAATACTATGTTACTTATTGTTGATGTAAGATAACTTTTGTTATAAAAACAACATCCATGACTATCTAAATTTGTATCTGTATTTGTGTATTCTTGTAAAACATAGATGGGCTAAAAATATAGATGTACTATTTGTTGTTTTCAGTAGCACACAGGAGAAGGTCCAACACTGCTCAGAGGTTGGAACGATTGAAGAAGGAAAAAAGAAACCAAAGCAAAGTCAAGCATATTTCCTGGAAAGATACAGGAACAGAGTATAATAGTATGTAATATTTCTTAAGAGAATTTTTTTAATTTAAATTTGAAACTTTGTACAGCAATTTTAAACCTAATGATTTGACAGCTTTTGTTCATTTGAGGTGGTCTTTGAGAATGAAGAAACTAGAACTCAGGGTGAGATACTGTCCCTTAATGGGCAGTCTCTTGACCATGCAAGTGCTTGAATTGGGAGTCTGAGTCAATCTTGGCTCTCCTGAAAACCAAGTCTCTTATTAAAGCTTTGCCACTATCCAATTTTTTATATAATACCAGACTACACTTTAAAAAAATCAGTCTTTGAGTACAGGTGAATCAGCACACATTGATATCATGACCCGTGTACCTGTGAAATGTGTGTACATACAAGAAGAGTTAGCTCCCTTTGTTATGAGATCACTAATTTGGAGTAAACCTTTTCATTCACTCTACCAATGAGATCTAATATACATGATGAATTTCAAAAGCCACTTTCCTTCTACAATGCATATCAAGATCAAAATGTTGAACCAAAAAGGAGAGGCCTGCACTTATTAAGCATGTGTTAATATTATGTCAAATATAATTCAGTAGTTCCTCAGAATTCCTTGTATACATAGAAGATGTACAAAATGTGTTAATTTGATTACATGAGAAAGCTTGCTTGTAATTAATTCTAACTGAATGGAGTACCTAGATTTGACTATTTTCAAATAGGTACAAAACAGTTAATTGCCACACGTGACATTTGAGATGGTGGCCCTTCCTGAGGGAGAATAAGATTTTTGTATGAAGTATATATAATGGATGTATTAAGAAAGCTACATACTTCAAAGCAATAAATATCTTCATTTGTAAAGTAACTATAATTATGAAAAGGTTCTTCTTGTCTTAAGAATAGATCTATTTCAACTGAACATACATTAATAGTTCCTATTCTTGATTTAAGCATGAAATGTATGTGGGGTACTATTGTCATGCATGCTGCAAACCCATTCAAAAACGTCATTTAATTTAAACATAATTCTCTTTCTATTTTCTCTTTTTATCCCACTGCTACTGAATATTCTCCTGATCTGATATGACATTGTTTATTTTAGTCTTTTCTAAATGAAATTTCTTGGTAAGTCCCCCACTCCAATGTCGTTGGGTCAAATAACATTGACTTTCTTCTAAAGTAATAAGTCTCCATTTATGTGATGACATGTTAAAAAAAATTTTTGATTTATTTCAATGCTGTTAATTGTAGCACTGTGATTTAATTATATAGACAACATTTTTGTAGAGTGGATGAAATGCCTTCTTTACAAAGGAAGTGATATATCTACTGTACCATGATTTTTTTTGTCTTTGGCACTGTTTTATTCACGGTTAATTTGTGTGTGTGTGTGTGTGTGTGTGTGTGTTTGTATTTGGTGTTAACCGAGGACATTCGTGAGATTACACACCAACGTACCGAGGACACACCTCCAACCGAGGACGTCCTCGGTTGGAAATGGTGGGATAAATGTTAAAATATTGCTTCTACCAACTATTTGACCCTAGAAAAACTTAAAATCATGTTATTCAGAAATGTACCCATTTACACGTTTGGTGCTTGTTCGCGATTTTGGAGTGTATCTTTCTTCCAAAGCTGATGCTACACACGCCCGAAACCATGTCCTCGATTGCCCGGTGAAAAACTTGTAGAGAGATCTCCGCTATCAAATTACACGTTGCAAAAACGTATTATCTCCCTTAAGATCCAAGCATCAAATACCAACTACTAAACTAAATTAAAAGAAAAGCTTGTGCATATATCAGTCCTTGGTATATTTATTAATACTTTATGCATGTGAGACAATAGTGTTTGGAAACTCACGATACATGCATGCTCGTCCAATACAGGCAAATAAATAGACATATACGAAAGAATTACATCAAAATGCTTTTGGAAATATGCATGAATATATTGTTTAGTTGTACCGAAATTGCGGGCCATTCGTAAAGTTCAAACGTCCTTCTTTACGGCGAGGTTTAATGCACGTAAAGATAGTGAAAAGACATCTTTGATATGCAAAAGTTATTTTTTGATTATTAAATGAGATTTTTCCGCCCTTATTTCATCTGCCCACTTAGTATTCAAATACGATTGAACAGGTGACATCATAAATCATAAACCGTTCAATGCAATCAATGTACTTTTAAATGCATATACTTGCTCCAGGTCGTGATTTGGTGACTTTGATTAACATACCGTGAATTTTTTTGAGTCGATAGTTCCGTTGTAAACGAAATCTTATTAAAACAGCACACAAAATATAAACATAATGCAGCAATCTATATTGTTTTCCCAAATTTAAAGAGATTTTCAACAATAGCCAAACGTTTAGAATTTTCTACTGGACCAACCTGTATTTATAATGTGAAAGAACAATTATTTAGAGCTGCATTTGTTTGTAATATTATTACTCATTTAGTCTTCCTTTAGTATGTTTTACACATACGGTGATGCGGGAAATTTTTCTTTATAAAACTAAATCTGTTACTGTTGTATCATTAAAATATATTCTTGTTCATTCATGGCGCCAAACCAATAAAACAGGATAAACTGTTTGTAAAAAGGTATTGAAAACTTATCCCCGTCAACTAACTCTATAAACACATGTACTCTCATAATCCTCTGTATTTCAGTTCCAGAATTCTTGAACTTTATAGCTATTTAGGAGGTTTCAATTCAGTTAAAAAAGATAAGTTGTTGTCATTGTTGTTGTTATTGTTGTTTTAGCATATGATTATATTTTGTGTTGTGGTGAAAAAGTAGTAGCAAAATGCAGTTTTCGTGAAATGCACAATATGCTGAACACAAACATTCGTTCTTATTTTCAACATCAACTCTGCATGTACCAGAGAGAGAGAGAGAGAGAGAGACGCGTATTATGCAACGAAAATAGTACTCTATTTTGTACAAAAATACGAATAGTCATTGCCGAAAATGCGAGTTTCCTGCCGTAAACGTTCAAATCCAGCCGAATCATATTATCTCCAGAACGGTGGATTAGTCAGAAGCGTGTTATGTCATACTAATGTCTAATTGCAGGACAATCAGTCATTCAATAACTTGAACAGTCAGTCAATAACAACAATATATATATATTCAAATACTAATTCAATTGCCCTAAAGAACAGTTGTAAACGAAACTCACTAGCCCACCTGAGCTATCACTACTAATATGTATCATAAAGCATCCGTATCTAACATGGTATTTTATTTCGTTAATTTTCCATGACAAAGCTAGTAACATAATTATCGTACATGAGACTCCATTCCAAATCTAGCCGTGTCAGGTCTAGAAAACTATTTTTTCAGTATCGTAAGAGTATTCATTTTCTGTATCTTTGTCTGACATAGCAGTAGATTACTTTCCATAATTAAACCTTTACTTGTTTAATAACTTTATTACTTATATAATTTCCTCATATTCATGCAGAATCTTGGTGTTAGTTTGGATTTCAGATCTTGTGAATTGCAGTACAATGTGTTCAGTACATTTGGGGATTTCTCTAAAATCAAAATGGAAACAGAAAAAATAAGGCGCAAATCGACCAGCTGTATAAAACACTGCGAGCGAGATCATGCAGAAAATACATTATTATTATTACTTCAAGAGTAGAGTTGACATCCTTTTTATATGTATTGCTGGTGCACTGATATTGTGAACGCTTTATATAGCTGGCATTTATTCCGCTCATGGTCATTACATAGTTTTACATAGTTCTGAACGAATATCCAACCCAATTTATATGTGGAGTTATTTTACGACAAAACAAGCTAAGTAGGTTACTTAGTACCGACGGTAAAGCGTTTTGCCCGGGGATACACAAGGTTTGAGACACCGGAAAGCTAACAAATGGGCATTTTTGGCACTCAAATTCGACCCGTATATTTATACATTTACTAAATGCCAGTTATCTGCAAAATGAAACACATATCGCTTCTGACATTATCCATTTCCCTTTAAAAATGTGCATGTAAAACGATTGTTTTACATCATCGTTCACAACAAGTTTTTAAGGACTGATAACTAAACACTCCGTACTAATATTACAAAAAGCTTGATCTTAATTTTCCAGTCGAATTATATATAGGTATGAGTAGATACGTTTTCTTTTTAATTGGAGTGTGATTTAACATCTGTGAGTTTTAACACTGAAATGACCTTATTTCCTGACCAGCCTGCACATGAACAATAAAACCTAGAACGCATTAGGCATTATTAAGCTTTATTTTTCCTTCCTATCTCATTGTCGACAAAAAAAAGCTAATTAACACATTGTGCTTTTATAATAATAAGATCGAAGTTTATTTGATTTCATTTTTATTATATTGACATACTTTCAATATTAGCATGCAAAGTTTTAAGTATCAATATTACCAATGAGAAATGAAAATTAGGCAGCAGAATATATGTATTCTATGTTAATAATTTGCATAGTATTAATTATCCATAAACGGGTAAAACAAACTTTGGTTTGAAAACGGTACGAGTTTTCTCATTTTACACAACTGTTGTTTGGTTTTTTTTGTTTCAATTTTTGTTCATTCTTCATGTACAATTTTCTCAGCTTTAAACATTATATAAATTGCAGACTAAATTATACAACATTAATGAATTTAGCACTGATCAAAGCTTTGCATGCCTGTAAAGAACGCTCCATAGCTTCGGACAGAAGAAAGGAATCTCCATGTACCGTTACTAAAAGGTGAAAGAGGGGTCAAGTTTGTCTGAATTTTACGGGTCCTACTGATGCATCAATCACAATTAAGTATTAACTTTGCAGGTGACTGTTAGGACACGACCAAATGAAGTTATATTTTATTTAAACAAAGTGTTTTTCAATAAAACGTTATAATGGATTGTAAACAATTATATAAGATACTGTATAATGGGTAGATTACACGAGTGTCTGTGTTAAATGAAATGTATGGAACAAATTGAATTGTTTAGGACTTTAAACCATTTTAAATCTTCTTAAATTTACCATGGCATTACAATGTAAATACCAATATTATTCAGTAAGAACCGTATAAAGAGATCACTTTAAATTACATTGCCTAACGTTATATATTGTCATGCCATATTTCATTATATAAATGGGCGTGTGTTATTAAACTAGTGTAATATTGGAAAATATGATCAATCAATCAATAAATTGACCAGTCACTCAATAACAACAAGATATATATTCAAATAATAATGTAATTGCCTAAATAACAGTTGTAGACGAAACCCTTATGGAAGTTACAGTTACTTTGGATTTGATTTAACAATTTTCAATCATATCGCTACGATGTCTGCAGTGTGACGGTCTATAATGATATCTTGCACTGGGGCATCATGTAGCAGACATGTAGCATGATGTCCCACCCTGTCACATTATCCTGATACCAGGCCAACCAGTCCTAAAACTAACCTCTTAATGTTGTGCGCCAAGCGAGGCAGCTGCTAGTACCATTTTTATAAGTCTTTGGTATGACTCGGCCGGGGTTCGAACCCGCTACCTACTGTATCAGAGTCGGATGCTTTAACCACTAGGCCACCGAAGCGATCAATACTAGTATGTATCATGAAGCATCCGTATCTAACATGGTAATACGTTTTGTTCATTTCCTATTACAAAGTTAGTCATATAGTTACCGTACATGAGACTCCTATCCAAATCTAGACGTGTTATATAATACAGGTCAAGCAAAACTTATTTTTCAGTACCCTAAGAGTATAGCAGTGGATTACTTTCCCATAATTAAACCTTTACATCTATATTTTTATAACTTTATTAATTCTAAAAAATTTGCTGATATTCATGCAGAATGTTGGTGTCAGTTTGAATTTCAGATCTTGTAGTTGCACTACAATGGGTAAAGTACATTTTGGGATTTCGCTAAAAACAAAAGGGAAAATAAAAAGGTGCAAATCGACTAGCTGTATAAAACACTGCGAGCGAGATCATTCAGAAAATGCATTATTATTATTATTTCAAGAGTAGAGTTGACATCCTTTTTATATGTATTGCTGGTGCACTGATATTGTGAACGCACTATATAGCTGGCATTTATTCCGCTCATGGTCATTACATAGTTTTACATAGTTCTGAACGAATATCCAACCCAATTTATATGTGGAGTTATTTTACGACAAAACAAGCTAAGTAGGTTACTTAGTACCGACGGTAAAGCATTTTGCCCGGGGATACACAAGGTGTGCGACACCAGAAAGCTAACAAATGGGCATTTTTGGCAATCAAATTCGACCCGTATATTTATACATTTACTAAATGCCAGTTATCTGCAAAATGAAACACATATCGCTTCTGACATTATCCATTTCCCTTTAAAAATGTGCATGTAAAACGATTGTTTTACATCATCGTTCACAACAAGTTTTTAAGGACTGATAACTAAACACTCCGTACTAATATTACAAAAAGCTTGATCTTAATTTTCCGGTCGAATTATATATAGGTATGAGTAGATACGTTTTCTTTTTAATTGGAGTGTGATTTAACATCTGTGAGTTTTGACACTGAAATGACCTTATTTCCTGACCAGCCTGCACATGAACAATAAAACCTAGAACGCATTAGGCATTATTAAGCTTTATTTTTCCTTCCTATCTCATTGTCGACAAAAAAAGCTAAATAACACATTGTGCTTTTATAATAATAAGATCGAAGTTTATTTGATTTCATTTTTATTATATTGACATACTTTCAATATTAGCATGCAAAGTTTTAAGTATCAATATTACCAATGAGAAATGAAAATTAGGCGGCAGAATATATGTATTCTATGTTAATAATTCGCATAGTATTAATTATCCATAAACGGGTAAAACAAACTTTGGTTTGAAAACGGTACGAGTTTTCTCATTTTACACAACTGTTGTTTGTTTTTTTTTGTTTCAATTTTTGTTCATTCTTCATGTACAATTTTCTCAGCTTTAAACATTATATAAATTGCAGACTAAATTATACAACATTGATGAATTTAGCACTGATCAAAGCTTTGCATGCCTGTAAAGAACGCTCCATAGCTTCGGACAGAAGAAAGGAATCTCCATGTACCGTTACTAAAAGGTGAAAGAGGGGTCAAGTTTGTCTGAATTTTACGGGTCCTACTGATGCATCAATCACAATTAAGTATTAACTTTGCAGGCGACTGTTAGGACACGACCAAATGAAGTTATATTTTATTTAAACAAAGTGTTTTTCAATAAAACGTTATAATGGATTGTAAACAATTATATAAGATACTGTATAATGGGTAGATTACACGAGTGTCTGTGTTAAATGAAATGTATGGAACAAATTGAATTGTTTAGGACTTTAAACCATTTTAAATCTTCTTAAATTTACCATGGCATTACAATGTAAATACCAATATTATTCAGTAAGAACCGTATAAAGAGATCACTTTAAATTACATTGCCTAACGTTATATATTGTCATGCCATATTTCATTATATAAATGGGCGTGTGTTATTAAACTAGTGTAATATTGGAAAATATGATCAATCAATCAATAAATTGACCAGTCACTCAATAACAACAAGATATATATTCAAATAATAATGTAATTGCCTAAATAACAGTTGTAGACGAAACCCTTATGGAAGTTACAGTTACTTTGGATTTGATTTAACAATCTTTCAATCATATCGCTACGATGTCTGCAGTGTGACGGTTTATAATGATATCTTGCACAGGTGCAAGCGAGGCAGCTGCTAGTACAATTACGCCCCCTTTTGTTTTAAAAATTGCATAACTTAAGAGTATTTAACCCCATCGTGATGACGCTGAGTCGTTAGTTGGAACAAGACAGACAGAAAGCAAGAAGCATCGCATATTGCAGTTGGATCCACGCCGAGCAAAAAGTAAAGGTAGGCTTTTATTTTTTACTGTTTTAAACTATTTAAAACTGAATTTCTTTGTAAAACTTTGACAAACATGCGGTTGCATAATTTCCTGTATTTAAATATATAGTCAAACTCATCAAACTGAACCTACTTCATACTACTACCAGGATTTCATAAAGATCAGTTTTTCTTGGAGAGGTCCCAAAACTATAGCTTCTTTAATATCATCCTACCCCCACCCCAACTAATCAAATCCTCTCTATTATTAAAACAGAAACATATTGCAATCTTAAATTACATATTTATTCTGATTTTGTTCCTGTTTATTTTATTTTTTTTAATTAAATGACCGGGATTCATTAATCGTGAATGTTGATTATAATATTTAAGAAAATGAAAAGACAAATCGTTCAATGGATCCTTTATGCAAAAAAAGATGCATGAAGTACACTTGTATAATAAGCTGATAAAGACACACTAAAATAGTGTATCTCCTAGCGTTTAATTATTACACATTTTCTTTTGTGAATACCACCAATCTAGCCCCTAATCAGCGCTGATCCGTCAAATGTTGATCTAAACACGCGTGCCCTTGCCAGATTTTATCACCGATACGCCTACTAAAGTAATTGGTAACTGTTAACAGTCTGGACCAGCACGTGTCACGCATTTAGCAGCTAAGTACATTTCCCACCATGGAATGAGTTTCGGTTTTATGAATTTTATTTAGTGTAAAATTTAACTTTTTGATTGAGAATTATTTCGGTTTTCGAGTAAAGAGATTCAGTTTACTGGACAAATATAATGCTATAAAGTTTAATCTGCGCTGGTTGTGAATTTATAAAATTGTATAAGTGCCTGCTTTTTGCTTTATGTTGAAATACTAAAACATATTACGAAAGAATGATGAAGGCACCCCCTTGCCCATCGTGAGATAATCCTTCTTAACCGAGTCTTTCTTGATTTAGTGTTCCATTTTGCTTTTTCGATATCCATTATTTTTGCATTTGCTTATTGTTTTCTCTTGTCCATTCCTTGCTTTCTTTGTTCTGTCTTTCTTTACTTGATTAAACGACTCCAGCTACTATTGACACTAGTGAATAGCTTTAGCAATTCAGTAGGACACTGAATGGAAAATTTGTACATTATAGTTTACTCAACACCAATGATTTTGCAAGTGATTACAAACCAGAATAAACCGAAAGCTCGATGTGAAGTTCAATTCCGTGGCACTTCTAATTTTATATCTGTATAAAATATAGTTTTCAGTGGTAATAAACTGCAAACGTATTATAAATGTGAAATTGTGTAAATCTAGCAGTTAGAGATCTTGCAGTTTTAAATGGTTAAGTCTATACTGGTACTTTTAATTACAAGTAACGTTTCAACATTATTTACTCTGAGATACGGTAATAAATGGCCAAAGTATTCGGACAATGTACAGTTAAAACACTGCTTTCTCTGTCCAAAGCATTTATTGCGTTCATTTCTCCATCCTGCAGGAACTGAGCCATGGTTAAAACACGAAGACAGGAATGTGACAGATCCGCTTTGGTGAGTTTCATTTATTGTGCATCCGTCTACATGGAGACTGTTTCGCAAAAAAAAAAAATACAAATAAACTAACTTTAGTGCAGAAGTCTTATGTTAGAATTTCAGAGCACTATTGCGAAATTTGCATAACTTCTTACGACAGTAATATCAAAATCAGCATACGAATTTTCAGGCCTTTGGATTGGATAACACATAATATTTGTTCTCATCTTCTTTCAAGACCTTTATAGTTGTAGTCACATTCCATAATATTTATATCTCCTCAAAACCTGCCATTTTACGGTCAAAAGAAAATTGGTACAATAACCGCTAGCCCCCCACCCCACCCCACCCCCCCATACCAGGGAAAAATTGTTCTCCCAAAACGATTTTCGCGATTTTCATATCATGAATGAACAGAATATTATCTTTGTAAAATTTATGAATTATTCCTATATTAAGTTAATATGTGTTTGTGTTTCATACCATATTTGGACATAAATAAAGACATGTTTTCCTATTTGTTCGGACACATTTATGTACTGTACGACTAAATCAATAATAAACACACAATATTTTTTCTCATCAGAAATGGCGGAAAGGTCAGCGCGTGTATTCAAAATGGAAGGACTGTAAGACATATCCTGGGAAAGTCAAGGCTGTAAACCATGATGATGATACACTCATGATTGAGTTCGATGACGGAATTATTTACAGAGTGAATGCTGCACTAGGTAAGTCATTAGATTAACTGGAAATATGGAGCGTATTACAGTTCTAGCTATACTTACTATTAAGCTAGCTGAACTTAGGTAACTGTTTACTATTTTCGTCCATCTGTTAGTCATTTTTAAAGTATAGGTCACATGGGTCATGTACGTGCATTTAGTCATTTTTAATTAAATATAAATTGTTCTCTTAAAATGTAACACTTCTTTAGCCAAAGCCTATTCAGTCCTGACTATTGAATGCTCTACACCTTAATTGTCACCACGAAATTTCCAGTTAAACTACTGAACCGATGTTTGCACGTTTTGTATTTTTGCAACTGTATCGGTGTGTCTTCATCAAGAATACGGTTACCTTTTGCGAGCATACAAATAGCTTCTCCAATTTCACCGTCTTCATTGACTTCACTAATCGCCGCTGGCATGTTTGTAATTGTCTCTACAGTTGCTATTGTTTTCTTGATATCCTTGGTGCGTTAATCTTTCTTACAAATTTTACCTTGTTCTACTTCTGGACCAGTTACACGGTTGCTCTTGCGTCCTTATTAATATCCTCTGCACGTTCGCCAATTTCCTTTGTTATTTGAATCAGCAGTGCAAATACGTTTTTCAAACCTGCTGTCAGGTGTTCTCGAGCAGCTTGTCGCGCATGTAACATAATAATACATGAAGGTAGAACATTGTCAAGAAACTTAACCTGAAGTAGTCTTGCTAAGGACAAGCCACTTCAAATGACATTTGCTGTTCCGGTCGCACAATTCGAACTCCTGCAGATTATGAGTTCAACGCGCTAACAACCGCAACACAGCGACTTGAAATAGAGTTACAAAACATATAAATATATACAACAAAAAAGTAATAAACACGGTGTTCATTTTTCTTTCAGTCTCAAGAAAGCTACCAGGGGCAGTGAGTAGTGTTAAACAGAAAGACGACATTGAAAAAAGGATGTCCCAAAACCCTATAACATCATTGCTACAAGTGGCCACACTAAGAACAGTAACAACCAAAGCATGGATATCCTTGCTAACGAAAAGACACAAATTGGAAACTTTAAAGAGAACGTGGAGACAAATGTAGAGACCAACTGTATCTGTAATACTATGGGACAAAGCGAAGCTATGGATACTGAAAACGACGACCCAACGGATGTAACCATGACTAACACGGACTTCGAACACCTAGAAGAAAATAACACAATGCTTACTATCGCTACAACCGTCACGGAGATCGCAAACGGTAAAGAAAATAACTATGTAGATTACACGGGGGAGATTACTCTATCATCCTCTGATGAAGAAGAGTTAGATCAGTATTATAACTCTGAAAGTGAGTACAAGCCATCGAAAGAAAGTGAAGCATCTGATGAATCTGATTTAGAACTAAATGAATCACATTTTGAGGGTTCAGAGAAAGACAAATTCAATAATAATGAAACGGATTCCGAAACTGACAATAGTCTGCAGAATTCAGATGTTGCATCGCCCCAAACAAATGCAAACCCCCAGAAACAGAGCGCTGCAATGGCAAAATCGGATTTACTGTCAAATAAACAACATGCTGAAGTTGCGAGCTGCAAAAGTTTCTCTTCAATTCATGTGATGACCACCTCAAATGACGTAGGAGCTCGGAAATGGGACAAAAAAGCCTACTGCTTGTACTGCGAGAAAGCTTATTCCAAATTAACAAGGCATCTTACAACTATGCACACAAATGAATCCGAGGTAGCCAGATATCTGGGTGAGGCAGATGGCAAGAAGAAAACAGCTATGCTTTGTAAACTAAGAAATCTTGGCAACCACGTCCATAACTGCGCAGTTTTAAGAAGAGGAGAAGGCAGTCTTTTGGTTTCATACCGACCATCAAAGTTTGCTTCAGCTCATTCATATACACCGTGTGAGTATTGTTATGGGTACTATGCCAAGTATGAGCTGTGGCGACATAAATGTCCTTTAAAACCGGTGTCAAGCACTAAAGGAAAGTTGCGTCAAAGGGTACTTTCAAAAAGCCGAATGCTGTTACCAACTCCCCCAGAAGCTAATGCAGCTCTAACAGAAGTTCTTGCAGCCATGAGGAGTGACGAAGTATCAAGAGTGTGCAAAAGTGACACATTAATTTTGCAGCTGGCGAGAAAGGAAACCTTTAGAGTAGGGCATGAGAAAGATTCCCACAATTACATTAGATCCAAAATGAGAGAATTGGGGAGGCTTCTTGTTTGCCTGAGAACAAGAACTGGTCTATACAATAGTTCTTTACAAGACTTTATTGAACCCACTAAATTCAAAGATGTCGTTGAAGTAGCACGAGAGGTATCACAGTTCAATGAAGTGACACATGAGTATGCCACCCCATCTCTAGCTTTAAAGTTAGGACACACATTAAAGAAATGCGCAAAGATCATGAAAGGAAATGCTTTACAATGTGGTGATGTGGAGACTACGACACGCGCTGATGCCTTTAGCACACTCTGTGAGTTGAAATGGACGGACGAAGTCTCATCTCATGCACTACGAACATTGCAACTTAAGAAACGAAACTCAGTTATGATTCTACCCCTTGCGAATGACGTAAAAGTGTTAACAAAGCACCTTCAAGATCAAACCTTGATCCGTCGAACTATTCTGGTGAGTGAAACTGCATCCATAGAAGAAAGAAAAGCAGCATGGTCAACATTAAACGAGATAACCCTGACCCAGATCATCTTGTTCAATCGGCGAAGACAACGAGAAGTATCAAGAATTGAAGTAAGCCAGTACAGTAAAAAACACGCCGCAGCACAAGGTGACATCGGAGAAATGCTTTCCACAATAGAACAAGGTTTGTGCAAGCTGTTTGCATGCCTTGAAATTAAAGGAAAAAGGGGCAGCACCGTTCCTGTACTGCTAACAAGCTCGGTTCAGGAATCGTTAGACTTGCTGATTCAAAACAGAGCTATTGCTGGTGTAGATCCCAAAAATGTGTATCTATTTGCAAGGTCAAACT
The DNA here is from genome assembly GCA_030141615.1 of Unio pictorum. NCBI lineage: Eukaryota > Metazoa > Mollusca > Bivalvia > Unionida > Unionidae > Unio > Unio pictorum. The sequence goes on from JARLTB010000200.1 coordinate 3,531,928, forward strand.
ACGGATCTATGGGACATATTAGAGGGTCCGATTGCTTATGACAATTTTCTTCGCAGTGTGGCGCTCTCCATCCAGAGCACATCAGGTCCACAAAACTGCGCAAACATGTGGCAACAATGTCCCAGATATTGAACCTTCAAGAGCAAGAGATGGACCTGCTAGCACAGTTCATGGGTCACGACATTCGTGTCCATAGGCAATATTACAGACTACCAGAGGGAACCCTGCAGGTCGCCAAGCTTTCAAAGCTGCTCCTCGCTATGGAGAATGGGACTATGGCTAATAATGCAGGGAAGAGACTGGAAGATATTGACATCCAACCCGACGAAGGTGTGTATACTATGGTTTATTTTTTGTTTTGTTATTCATTTCTAACATAAAAAGAACTATAAAACTGTTGGTGACTGACATGTTTACAAATGACAAATGAAAATTATATCCTGAATACTTAAACATTCGATACAATTTAACTTTCAGTATGCTTGGGCAATATAATGACAAGGTTTTCTTATTGAAGTCGAAACACAATTGATTTATCTATATTCAGGAATTAAACATATACTGTCTCCGCTTAGTTAAATTGTTAAAAATTAAGTTTTGTCATTTGTCAACACACTGTCGTAATTCTAAATTATTACTGAATTTCTGCACAATCGAGACTATGTCTGCTATGTTATGAGACGTAATAGCATTTAGCCGCTATTAAATATTGAAATAATGAGTCCTTTTTCATATTTATTTTCATTTAATAATATTGAAAATAGACGTTTCGCCTACGTTAATGAATAATGAGTTCATTCAGTTTATGATACCCTTAAAATCATTGCATTCGATTCGAATTTGTCCTTATTGGTGTAATTCTTATTGCAGAAATACAACATGATGATGACAGCGCTGAAAGCGACAATGAATCGGACGATGAGAATACAGTCATGGGTAAATCTTTAACATTATTCATTAGCAATTTATATCAAACCAAACAATATAAAGTTTCATATAGTGTGGTTTGGGTTCGAGATATTGCAATCTTCACGGAAACTACGCCCGAACAATTGTCTTGTCCAAACATAACAAGGAACATTAGTCTTTCTTCTTTATGGTGCTATTCGTTATAATATGTCAGCGTGTCGATGTGACATCAGAAACGATTATCATGATGTCGAAAGATAACGACATGTAACGGAGGCAATTCTTTAAAGAACTAAGAACTTTCTCCGATTTTTAGTCCTCAATAACTAGTGGGCTTTATTGATGGGGAGGGGGGCTGATGCATATCAGCGAAGATAGTGGACGAAATGACAGAGTCAAGCCTTCAAACAGTCCCCCATTCATTCTAACCCAGGGTTGTTTCTATTAAAGAGCGTATTGAGTGATATACTTTAGATATTGGAGAGAGAGAGAGAGAGAGAGAGAGAGAGAGGAGGGTCGTAAGACAGAAATGTCTAAATATTGGACGACAAAGAGAATGAAAAGAACGAAAGTTCATTTCTCAAAGTGCAGTTATTGCTTCCTAAAATAAGTGGGAAAGAATGAATTCCAATGAAAATAACAAGGTTTATTTAACGTAAACAATTAATTAATAAGCAGTTACAATAAAGAGTCTGTTTTTGATGGATAGAGACAAAACGTAGGAGGGAAATTAGTAAAGTATAAAATATTTTGATAAATGATGCAATTAATGGGATCGCCCTGATTAAAGATAAGAACGAAAACCAACAGGTTTGGTAAAATGAGTCAACTAATTTTTTTCCCTAGAATACAAAGTGAAAAATTGAAAATAACTTAAGAGTAAGGTGAATGAAATCAGCATTTTGCGTTATTTTGAAGATTCTTCATTTTTTTTTTATAAGAAATGAACTCAATTATAAGATTCCTTTCATCAGATAATTTTAAATATTTCTGCATTATGCATAATGTTGCTGTGTGAGGTTATTAAGTATACGGGGCTGTCTGGCGAATAAATTAATATTTAATTGATGACGCTAAAAAAGACGTGTTATTTGATACATTAATGTTACCGTCAGCAAGACAAGAATACAATTCTTTATATTGCATTTCCTGCGTCATGGCAGATCAAGCAGTCTGCATAAAATATTGAAAATGCATGTCTAAATGTATTAAATGTGAGTTGATAACATAATTTTACTTGTTTCCTCTCTCTTCGCGAAAACATACATTTTAAACATCTGCTATATATTGTTAATTAATTATATCGTCAAAGTTCTCATCTATATTTCAGATGCAAGTAAATATCAGCCCTTGGAGAGAGAGATTGAGAATATAAAAGTGGCTGTGCCCAGAGGATGTAGCCTCGCTAAGCGAACATCTGTAAAAAGACGACCTTGGACGGAAGAGGAGAAGGCAGCGGTAATGAAACATCTTGGCAAGCAAATTCTTAGAAAGACGCTTCCGGGAAAGAAAGAAATTGAAAACTGTTTGAGAGCTGAGCCGGAATTAAGACACAGGAACTGGAGAAATGTCAAAGACTTCTGTAGGAATAAAATGCAAATTTTGAACTAAATTGTATATTTAATTGTAATTTTCCTTTATTTCAAACATGTTATCTACTATTTTATTACTTTCACACTTCTATATTAATTGAATGTGATACTTACAATAACTTTTGAAATTGTATGTATGTTCCACCTTGTAACTGCTACAACTATAATACCCAATGTCACAAATGAATAAATTCAAAACGTACAAAAGTTAAAACGTACCTCAGTTAAAAAAAATTCTCAGCACGTTTAGGTTCAAATATTACTCTTTTGTTTATATGTTAAAAGTTCCGTAGATCAGTAGATACCACTTCACATTAAGTTGTGAATAGGCATGGCTGGTTTTAGATTTTTTTTGATCATTGTAGGAAAGATACCACGAGTAATGTAACACTATCTTGGCCTTGAATATTTCTTTTGATGTTGTGAGCTGTTTATATAATTTAATTTGGAATAACTCATCGCCGTTCTCTCAGGTGTAATTTTCAATTAAAATCTATCAGTAAGGGAGGAAAAATAAAGTAGCAAAAATTGGATAGATAGATAGATAGATAGATAGATAGATAGATAGATTGTGGAAATAAGATAACTTTGGAAATATTACTTGTGAATTAGGGGCCCCGAGTGGTCGAGTGGTCTAAAGTGCTGTCCGTTACGGACCACTGCCATCTCACCTCTGTCTGCGTGTGTTTGAGTCTAAGATTCGGCAAATGTAGTTATGTGAGAAAACTTGCCAGTAGCTTCTGGTGGATCGGTGGCTCTTTCCGGGGTTTGTCCGGTTTCTTCCTCCACCATTAATACTGGCCGCCATGTATAGCCTATTTTGTGCTGAAAAATGGCGTTAAACCATAAAAAACCAAAACAAACTTGTGAATTATGAATACGCAATTTGGTTACTGCGACAATTAACTGCTCGTGAAAAATGCCGAAAAGTGAGAGAACGGAAAGATTCGGAAATTAAATTATATTTATGCCAGTTGCAAAGACATTTTAGTATTTAGGTACAGTTTTAATTATATAGGTGTATATGCAAAATGTTACCTACAAATTTCAAACATTTGACAGGCTTCCTCATATCATAGAGTTCAGTTTCCCAGATTACGTTGAGTTCATAGAGATATCCATAATTTTCTTTTAAAATTAACTACTAGAAAGGTTACATATACATTTTGTTTATACGTCATCATCTTTCCAACATGTGGAAATGAAACCTATTTTGAAATTATTTTGTAACTTCACACATGGCGGATCATCATTATTGCTAATCCCGTATTGATACAGTGGGTATTTATCATGTTATTGGTAAAAATAAAAAAAATATAGTTTATTCTTCTTTTGCTCATGTCTCTTCTTTTGCTTCTTATATATATATATATATATATATATATATATATATATATATATGCACGTGTGTGTGTGTGACCTACAAGAGGGGTGCACCCGGGTATATATCCCTGGGGCCAGGGGCCCATGAGGGGACCCCAGCTGAACAAAATTTTTAATGTTATAAAACATAAAATTTTGTCTGAACTAGAACTTGGAAAGGTCAAAAAGGTTTTAACCCCAGGGTCCGTGATAGCTCTCTACGGCCTTAATGTGATATTAAAATGAAGGATAGTCAATAGCTGGCAATTGCAAAATAACAGGTTTTCGCAACTGTTTGTTGTGAAAAATTGAAACAATATGAACGAAATTATTTGCTACTTGGGTCTCCTGTGCGTTCACTAAGTGTTTGCCGGATCGGCTGTATATTAAATACAGTTCCCAAGAAACGTGTCTTCAAAACCGTTATAGTGCAATACCCATAACAACATAGTTTCGTGACATTCTATTGTGCGTCGTTTTATTGAATTGATCGTTCAAAATTGATGTGTAAACATGTCCTCATTGTCTATGATTTAATAATATCCACAGTCTGCGTGTTTTGCTTAATTTTGCGCGTCTTTAGTTTGTATTAATAGTTAAGAGAAAATGTGTAGACATGTCCTCAATACCCATGATGTACCAATGTTCACAGTATTCGTGTTTTTGGTGATATTGTGCGTTATTAGATGAAATTGATTGTTCTAAACTAAATGTGTAAGCTTGTCCCCGTTATCCGTGATGTACCAGTATGCACGGTCTCCTTTTGTTCGCTAAAAAAGACAAATCGTTCAATTATGCAAACAAATGGATCAAGCCCATTTAATGATAATCTGATAAACACACACTGTAAGATTATCTACTAGCCTTTAATTAATGCACATTCATCTTGAGAGTTCATTCTCTTTAATGAATGACTTCAAATTAGCCCTTAGTTTACGCTGATCCGTCAAGTGTTGTTCTAACCACGCGAGCCCTTGCCAGATTATATCACCGATACGCCTACTTAAAGTTACTTCTAACTGTTAACAATCTGGACCAGCACGTGTCATGCATTTAGCACCTAAAGTCCATTTCCCACATGGGAATGAGTTTAGGCTTTATGGTATTTTATGTAGTGTAAAATTTAACTTTTTGATTGAGATTAATTTCGGTTGTCGAGTAGAAAGGCTTCAGTTTACTGGGAAAAAAATAATGCTAAATAAATAAATTCAAAACGTGCCAAAGTTAAAACGTACATCAATTAAAGCAAGTCTCAGTACGTCGCGGTTCAAAAAAAGACGATTCTGATTATTTGTATAAAGATAAAGTAAATCAGTATATTTCACTTCACCTTATTTTGATCGCTCTAACTACACGTGTAAGCATGTAAACAGTGTACATATATCCACATTCGTTATGCTTTTAGAAATAGTGTGTGTCCTTTGATTGAAATATATAGTCATGTCCTCGTTGTCCACGATGTACCAATGTCCCGGTCTCCATGTTGTTGCTAATAGTGTGTGTCGCGGTTTTTATTGATCATTCAAAATAGAAAGATAAAGATGTCGAAAATGTTGTTTATGTATTAATGTCCATTGTCATCGGCTTTTGTAATAGTGTACGTTATTAGACCGACTTTGATGTTTAGACTAGATATGGTAATTGTGTTCGTAGTTAGTTTGATTGAGATTTCAGATTAGAGGTTTAAACATGTCCTCGTTGTCCATGATACAGATTTGTTCGCAGTCTCGATGCTGTTGCTAATAGTGTGTGTAATTTGTATTGACAGCTCAGACCAGATATATATAAACATGCCATCGTTTTCTATCTTGAACAAATGTCTTTATTCTCCATGATTCTGTTAATAATGTGCGTCATTAATTTGTCTTAATAACTCAAACCAGATATTTAACCACGTCCTCGTTGTCCATGATATACCAATATCCACAAGAGAAATGTTAATACTAATAGATTGCGTCTTTACCTTATTTTGATCGCTCTAACTATACGTTTAAACATGTCAACAGTGTACATATATCCACATTCGTTATGCTTTTAGTAATAGTGTGTGTCCTTTGATTGAAATTTATAGTCATGTCCTCGTTGTCCATGATGTACCAATGTCCCCGGTCTCTATGTTGCTGCTAATAGTGTGTGTCGCGGTTTTTATTGATCATTCAAAATAGAAAGGTAAAGATGTCGAAAATGTTGTTTATGTATTAATGTCCATTGTCATCGACTTTTTTTAATAGTGTGCGTTATTAGACCGACTTTGATGTTCAGACTAGATATGGCAATATGTCCTAGTTGTTCGTATTGTACCAATGTCCACGGTCTCCATCTTGTTGTCAATAGTGTGCGTCCTTAATTTGTATTGATGGGTCAGACTAAATGTGTAAACGTTTCCTCGTTATCCATGATATACCCATATCCACAAGAGAAATGTTAATACTAATAGACTGCGTCTTTACCTTATTTTCTTCGCTCTAACTACACGGGTAAACATGTCAACAGTGTACATATATTCACTTTCGTTATGCTTTTAGTAATAGTGCGTGTCCTTTGATTGAAATATATAGTCATGTCCTCGTTGTCCATGATGTACCAATGTCCCCGGTCTCCAGGTTGCTGCTAATAGTGTGTGTCGCGGTTTTTATTGATCATTCAAAATAGAAAGGTAAAGATGTCGAAAATGTTGTTTATGTATTAATGTCCATTGTCATCGGCTTTTGTAATAGTGTACGTTATTAGACCGACTTTGATGTTTAGACTAGATATGGTAATTGTGTTCGTAGTTAGTTTGATTGAGATTTCAGATTAGAGGTTTAAACATGTCCTCGTTGTCCATGATACAGATTTATTCGCAGTCTCGATGCTGTTGCTAATAGTGTGTGTAATTTGTATTGACAGCTCAGACCAGATATATATAAACATGCCATCGTTTTCTATCTTGAACAAATGTCTTTATTCTCCATGATTCTGTTAATAATGTGCGTCATTAATTTGTCTTAATAACTCAAACCAGATATTTAACCATGTCCTCGTTGTCCATGATATACCAATATCCACAAGAGAAATGTTAATACTAATAGATTGCGTCTTTACCTTATTTTGATCGCTCTAACTATACGTTTAAACATGTCAACAGTGTACATATATCCACATTCGTTATGCTTTTAGTAATAGTGTGTGTCCTTTGATTGAAATTTATAGTCATGTCCTCGTTGTCCATGATGTACCAATGTCCCCGGTCTCCATGTTGTTGCTAATAGTGTGTGTCGCGGTGTTTATTGATCATTCAAAATAGAAAGATAAAGATGTCGTAAATGTTGTTTATGTATTAATGTCCATTGTCATCGGCTTTTTGTAATTGTGTGCGTTATTAGACCGACTTTGATGTTCAGACTAGATATGGCAATATGTCCTAGTTGTTCGTATTGTACCAATGTCCACGGTCTCCATCTTGTTGTCAATAGTGTGCGTCCTTAATTTGTATTGATGGGTCAGACTAAATGTGTAAACGTTTCCTCGTTACCCATGATATACCCATATCCACAAGAGAAATGTTAATACTAATAGACTGCGTCTTCACCTTATTTTGATCGCTCTAACTACACGGGTAAACATGTCAACAGTGTACATATATTCACTTTCGTTATGCTTTTAGTAATAGTGCGTGTCCTTTGATTGAAATATATAGTCATGTCCTCGTTGTCCATGATGTACCAATGTCCCCGGTCTCCATGTTGCTGCTAATAGTGTGTGTCGCGGTTTTTATTGATCATTCAAAATAGAAATGTAAAGATGTCGAAAATGTTGTTTATGTATTAATGTCCATTGTCATCGGCTTTTTGTAATAGTGTGCGTTATTAGACCGACTTTGATGTTCAGACTAGATATGGTAATTGTGTTCGTAGTTAGTTTGATTGAGATTTCAGATTAGAGGTTTAAACATGTCCTCGTTGTCCATGATACAGATTTGTTCGCAGTCTCGATGCTGTTGCTAATAGTGTGTGTAATTTGTATTGACAGCTCAGACCAGATATATATAAACATGCCATCGTTTTCTATCTTGAACAAATGTCTTTATTCTCCATGATTCTGTTAATAATGTGCGTCATTAATTTGTCTTAATAACTCAAACCAGATATTTAACCATGTCCTCGTTGTCCATGATATACCAATATCCACAAGAGAAATGTTAATACTAATAGATTGCGTCTTTACCTTATTTTGATCGCTCTAACTATACGTTTAAACATGTCAACAGTGTACATATATCCACATTCGTTATGCTTTTAGTAATAGTGTGTGTCCTTTGATTGAAATTTATGGTCATGTCCTCGTTGTCCATGATGTACCAATGTCCCCGGTCTCCATGTTGCTGCTAATAGTGTGTGTCGCGGTTTTTATTGATCATTCAAAATAGAAAGGTAAAGATGTCGAAAATGTTGTTTATGTATTAATGTCCATTGTCATCGGCTTTTTGTAATAGTGTGCGTTATTAGACCGACTTTGATGTTCAGACTAGATATTTTAATTGTGTTCGTATTTCGTATTGTACCAATGTCCACGGTCTCCATCTTGTTGTCAATAGTGTGCGTCCTTAATTTGTATTGATGGGTTAGACTAAATGTGTAAATGTGTCCTCGTTGTCCATGATATACCCATATCCACAAGAGAAATGTTAATACTAATAGATTGCGTCTTTACCTTATTTTGATCGCTCTAGCTACATGTTTAAACATGTCAATAGTGTACATATATCCACATTTGTTATGTTTTTAGTAGTTGACGATAGGAACGAATGTTTGTGTTAAGCATATTGTTTATTTCACGGAGTCCTTGCATTTTTCAAGTTATTTTGGCTGAATAAATATATCAGGCATAAAAACATTATTTATTTTGTATAGTGTTTAATATGAACCTCAACACATAGATTAATGATATGCTAAAACAACAATAACAACAGCAACAACATAGACAACAACGTATCTATTTTAACTGAATTGAAACCTCCTAAATAGCTATAAAGTTCAGGAATTCCAGAAGTGAAATACAGAGTTCTATGAGAATACATGATTTGTATAGAGTTAGTGGATGGGGATAAGTTTCCAATACCTTTTTACAAAATGTTTATCCTGTTCTATTGTTTTGGCGCCATATATGAACAAGAATATTCATTAATCGTACAACACTATCACAGTTCACCTTCCAAATCACTTAGTTTATACATTTGCTAATTCGAGGTACCTTGTAAAGGTGTTTGATATCGTTTACTGGAAGTTTTTTTAAAAAAACTCCCCGAATCGCCTAATTCACCTTACTGAAGAAAGACTAAATGAGTAAGAATATTACTAACTAATGCAGCTCTAAATAAGTGTTCTTTCACGTTATAAATATAGGTTGGTCCAGTAGAAAATTCTGAGCGTTTGGCTATTGTTGAAAACCTATTTAAATTTGGGAAAACAATATAGATTGCTGCCTTGTGTTTTCATTTTGTATGTTGTTTTAATACGATTTCGTTTACAACGGAACTATCGACACAAATACAATTATATATATTACGGACACTTACTACAGCACAGTAAATTTACAAATATCGTCCAGTGCTTCGTTCTAATGTTTGGAATCACAAGGCTCCGACATTGCTGTTTGAAGTAATAATTAATGACTTTTTTTAGACAAACTCTCATCATAATATGATCGTCCTTTGGTTCTTTAAACGTGTAAAGACATTCATGGGATGAATCAAAATGAACCACATTTGCGTCTGTGTGCAGAAATCCTTTAAGTCGGAATAGTTAATGTATGGTTTAATATTTCTGTTCATTTTAATTGTGCAATTTAATGACAACCAAAATTGTCCGTAAATTCAAATTGTCCGCATTTTCCATGTTGTGGTCAATATATATGTGTGTCCTTAGTTTGAATGGATTGTACATAATGTTTGTGTAAATGTGTGCGTCCTCGTTTGCATTGCTAAATTTCATATACCTTAGAATTGATCCCACAGTACCTTCCTCGATACGTCGACATTTGGTATAAATTTGTTGCCAGAAACTATATATATATTAGCTCCAAGATAGCCAGAACAAATGTCCTCGATACGAGGTTACATACCCATGTCCTCGATATCCACCAAATACAAGAATGTGTGTGTGTGTGTGTGTGTCCACAAAATCTATATTTAGCATATGCCAACCATGTTATGATCTTGACATATATTCCAGTTCTAATCATCAGAGAGAAACACTCAAGCCAAAAACTATTACAGCATTGTTAAGCCATCTCCTGTTAACATCAGCTTTTATAGATAATGATATGATATTGATCTTAGTATTACATATACTTTAGCCAACACTTCATTTAGTAAAAACACCACTACGGTGGTCTAGCGGTTAGAGCATCCACCACGAAAGCAGGAGGTCGTGGGTTTGATCCCCAGCTGAGTCATACCAAAGACTTACAAAAATGGTACTAACAGCTACCTCGCTTGACACTCACCATTTAGAGGTTAGTGTTAGGACTGGTTGGCCTGTTGTCAGGATAATGTGACTGGGTGGGACATCATACTACATGTCTGCTTCATGATGCCCCAGTGCTAGACATCACTAATAACTGCCTCACTCCAGACATCATAGCGATATGACTTATTTTTTTTTTTAAAGTTATGTTAAAAATCTTAATTAAATAAACAAACTCTTTCAGTAACAGAATTCTGAAATTGGGAGTCGATATAATCTGACTATCTGCCGTACCATATGATAGTTTTGAAGATGCAGAAATATGGCAAAATTTCAAACAAATTAGGCCACTTGTGAGGGAAACATTTTACAACTTTGGATTAACATGCTGGCTGTTGATCACATTTTAGGGTTGGCCATTCTTGAAGAGTACTTATGTACACAAACTTGAACATTTAAATCCTGACTTAAAAATGACAAGTCAGATTATCTACTAAACTAAAAAAACTTATGTGGACAACTAATAGCAAAATATATTTCACTACTGGTAATTACTATTATTGCTGTCATTATTGTCCCATTGTTATTGCTATCATTATCATTACATTATTTAATATCAACACTGAGTATCATTATTTTCAGTTGAAGAGAAGGGGTTCCTCTTTGACAAAAAGGATGTAAAGGAAATGGCACCCCAAAAGGAGCTCACCAAAAAGTGCCAATCTGTGTTGTCACAGCAACTAGAGACTAGCTCTAACATGGGGGAAAATCCTTTCCTGGAGTTTGCAAAGTTTGATGGCAGGGTAGGTTGTTAATGATCTTACATACATATGCATTTTCTACTTTTTTGTAAACATTTGTAAAGGTTCTTCTATACAAATAGTTTATCAGTAATACCTTTTCACACTTTGGCAGCTGCCTATAGATTAAAGATTAAAGATTTTGTATGAATTTTGTTTTTATCTTTAAAACTTAAAACTTTCCATGTGTCATGTTTCTGAAACCAACTTCTGCGAGTATTGTGTAAGTTAAAAGAAAAACCCTGTGCAAGTTATCATCTTTACAAGACATAATTGTGAAGATGTAATTATGATTACCAATTTCTGCGTATCATGTATTGTATTATATATTTTTAAAAAATTGAACAAAAACCTTTTGATGATTTAAAAGAGTGAATAAAAATGTGTTGGCGGTTTCATTTTCATCTTATGAACACAGAATTGCCCTTATACTGTGGAACTCAATGTTTTAGATTTGATTCTGTGAAAATAAATATTGCGTGAAAATAAATGTTGTAAGAGTTAGATTATTATATTATAATTTTGATTCCTTGCGAGAAATTACTCAGACCGCTACTCTAAAATATTTTTAGGCAAGTGTTGGAGTGGTGACGAGAAAGATTGATATTTTCTTGACAATGGCCCCACCAGAAGAGAGGCCTTATCCCATGGCTGTGACAGTGGTGGTTGGGAACAACACAAGAGTACAGGATCTGGTGGGGCTTATCTGTTGGCAGTACACAAATGAGGGCAGAGAGCCCATGTTGAAGTAAGTCAGACTTAACTTTAATCCACTTCAGTACAAATGTATGCTTTAATCCGCTTCAGTACAAATGTATGCTACCCTATGATCTGTTATGTCAGCTCCCCCACTGTGTTTACTGCCTAACTACAGTATCATGCCATGCCATGTGTGATGATAAAGAAGGGGAGGCCTCCATGGACTGGTTGTTGATTTGTTTTTAAGGACACCATCAGCAGTTATTGGCTATATGTTGTAGAGGATATCAGAGCTAACTGCTTTACACTTGGGCATACTAGAGCAGCTGAACCAGTCTGGCCATGCAGGTATCAAGCTCATGACACTTGGATTATGAGCCCAGTGCTCTACAAGCTAAGCTTCTGAGGTTTCCAAATGCCAAGGAACAGAATCATAGCATTGATCATTATTGATTGTTATTGTTATTATGGTAATAGTTATTGATAAGATGGATTAATATTACTTTTGTCGCTATTTTTATTATTACTGTTATCAGTGAGAATCCAGAGATGTACTGTCTACACATTGCAGAAGATGATGGTGAGGTGGACACTGACTTTCCCAGTCTTGACAGCAAGGAGCCTGTCTCAAAATTTGGATTCACAAAATTAGCCCTGGTGGAAAAAGAAATGCCAACAGAAAGAAATAAACAGGCCTATGTTGTGACTGTGTAAGTATAATGTAATTTGATGTGTCTGTGTTTTGTATGCGTGATATATTGTCAGTGTCTTTCTTGTATGTATGATATATTGCCATTGTCTGTGTCTGTATTTAAGATATATTGCCATTGTCTGTGTTAGTGTGTGTGATATATTGCTAGTGTCTATATTTGTATGTGTGATATATTGCCAGTGTCTATATTTGTATGTGATATATTGTCAGTGTCTGTGTTGGTATTTGTGATATATTGCCAGTGTTTGTGTTAGTATTTGTGATATATTGCCAGTCTGTGTTTGTATGTGTGATATATTGTCAGTGTTTGTGTTTGTATGTGTGATATATTACCAGTGTCTGTGTTTGTATGTGTGATATATTGCCATTGGCTGTGTTAGTATGTATGATATATTGCCAGTGTGTGTATTGCCAGTCTGTGTTTGTATGTGTGATATATTGTCAGTGTCTGTGTTTGTATGTGTGATATATTGCCATTGTCTGTGTTAGTATGTATGATATATTGCCAGTGTGTGTATTGCCAGTCTGTGTTTGTATGTGATATATTGCCAGTGTCTGTATTTGTGATATATTGCACATCTTTGTTTGTATGTGTGATATATTGCCAATGTCTGTATTTGTATGTGTGATATATTGTCAGTGTTTGTGTTTGTATGTGTGATATATTGCCAATGTCTGTATTTGTATGTGTGATATATTGTCAGTGTTTGTGTTTGTATGTGTGGTATATTGCCAATGTCTGTATTTGTATGTGTGATATATTGCCAGTGTCTGTGTTTGTATGTGGGATATATTGCCAGTGTCTTTGTTTGTATGTGGGATATATTGCCAGTGTCTGTTTGTATGTGGGATATATTGTCAGTGTCTGTGTTTGTATGTGAGATATATTGCCAGTGTCTATGTTTGTGTGATATATTGCCAGTCTATGTTTGTATGTGGGATATATTGCCAGTGTCTGTTTGTATGTGGGATATATTGCCAGTGTCTGTGTTTGTATGTGGGATATATTGTCAGTGTCTGTGTTTGTATGTGGGATATATTGCCAGTGTCTATGTTTGTATGTGGGATATATTGCCAGTGTCTGTCTGTATGTGGGTTATATTGCCAGTCTGTATTTGTATGTGGAATATATTGCCAATGTCTATATTTGTATGTGATATATTGCAGTGTTTAATACCTTGTGCCACTTCTAGCAAAAATAGTACAGAGAACTTGCAAGAACCTCAGAAACTAGCACTTAACTTCACCCAATTGCTTATGAGTATCAATTTTATGAATCAATGATGTTGCTGATTTTAATTTTCTTGCATACTTTATAGAACAATTTTTAAAAAAAAAGAAATGGTTCAAATCTTACATGTGTTTTGAGATTTTTGTTTCAAACAGAAGCTGTTTATGCAAGAGAATGGTTTACAATTTTGGTACGATACATAGATGATAGAGTATAGTTATAATGTTTTGATTCATCTGCCTTGTCAATGGTTGATAAGTTATATTTTTTATGCCGTATTGGAATATACTAAAAGTCAGTTTTGGACAGAACGCTATTGGTAATGCAAATAAGAGAGAAGATGTTGGTCTGTAGGAGGGCAGTACCAAAAAAATGTAGTGTATCAGTCTTGCATATGAAATAAGGATGCTTAAACTTTAATTCCAATGGTTATAGGCCAAAACCACTTATGGGATGGCATTAATTTTGTTGATCCATTGGGACAAGTTTGTTATTGCCACACCTCTTTACTCCTCAGAGGATTAACATGAAAATAAATTATATGCACATTCATCCCTCAAGTAAGGCTAGTCCTAAATGAAAATGGTGTAGCTTTAACATCCAGTAGGCCCTCTTGAACATCACGTTTTTGCTACTCCTCAGACTGGATGATCGTATTAATATGGAATTTACATTACAAGGCTACTTGTGATTTCTTATTGGTCGTAAAGAAAATAGAACTGTTCTTACATCCAATATGGCCACTGTGGTGGCCATTTTGAAAATTGTGTCATCATTACTCCTTCTTAATGGAAAATCATATTGATCAAGTTGACCTAAATGAAGTTGATGCTGATCTGACAAACATCATGACCACAATGGTGGATATCTTGGAAACGTAATTACTGCACTTTTTAATGGATGTTTTCACTTGGGTTTTCACCTAAAGACTTCTGATGATATTTACTTGGCTGTAAATGAAAATGGTTCTGACCAGGTATGGCCAGTATGATGGTCATCCAGACATTTTGTTTACTCATGAACGGATGGTCACTACAAAATCTTCTCAGAATATCTGGTTGGTCCCAAATGAAAAAGGTACCAATTTTACATCCAATATGGATACCATGGTGGCCATCTTGAAACTGTTGGTATCACTCAAGAATGTCAGAGATGGTTTTAACAATTTGCAGATAAAATAAGAAATGTTTTTTCATTGAGTCCTGTAAAGTCTTTTGAGTGGTAGAATTTCAGTCCCTCTGAGAGGCTTGTGTTGAAAATTGCACTTGTCTGGGACTAAACTGTTTCTGTTGGGCAGTTGTCCAGGAGAGATATAAATTTGTATCGTCAGGTTATCCTCTTTGTACAGCCTTGGAACTCAAGCAATGGTTTGAACATATCAGATTATTATTCTTGCATGATGAGTTGCAAAATGAATGAATTATACATGGAAATCTAATCTACAAATTTAAAACAAGTTTGAGAACCAGAAAGAAAGTATATGATGTCACAAATAAGACCAGATGAATTGATTGATCTTATAACATTGCTCATAAGTATTCATGACATTAAAATTTAGTGTAAATATACATTTGTTTTAGTGGATACAAAGAAATATATTCATTTTAGTAGTAATTATAAGGAAATATATGCATTTTGAGTAGATATAAGGACATGTCTACATTTTTTTAATATATATAAGGATATCTCTTTATTTTTTACTATATATGGAAATATTCCTTTGTTGAGTAGATAAAATATTTTGTGAGTGAAGTAAAGACATTGTATTGTCACTTGTGGTAATACAGGATGTTTCCAGATCACAATTGAAATATTTCTTATATCCAAAAAAATGTAATTCTTCTTTTTTAAGTTAAAGGCTATCAATTTTGTATTGATTTATTCTGTGCCAGTGCAATTTTGCTATTGGTGGTAATTTAAAGGGTATTAGGTATTAGTTGCTATTGGTGGTATTTTAAAATGGTATTAGTTGCTATTGGTGGTATTTTAAAAGGGTAATAGTTGCTATTGGTGGTATTTTAAAAGGGTATTAGTTGCTATTGGTGGTAATTTAAAAGGGTATTAGTTGCTATTGGTGGTAATTTAAAAGGGTATTAGTTCCTATTGGTGGTAATTTTAAAGGTTATTAGTTGCTATTGGTGGTAATTTAAAAGGGTATTAGTTGCTATTGGTGGTAATTTAAAAGGGTATTAGTTGCTATTGGTGGTATTTTAAAAGGGTATTAGTTGCTATTGGAGGTAATTTTAAAGGGTATTAGTTGCTATTGGTGGTAATTTAAAGGGTATTAGTTGCTATTGGTGGTCATTTATTTGCATTAAGTCTAACATTACATCATGTTAGAGAAATATGAATTTAACATCCATCATTTTATTAACAGGGACAGGGGAGTGAGAAAGACCAATCAAAGACATCCATTTGTTTCTGTAGAGAGAATTTTACATGTATATATTAACGAGACAAAGATGATCAATCATTTGTCTTACATTAACTGTATTTGACAAAATCCTATTCTCATTTTATTTATACTGATTGCAGATGACAAAGCTTCTCTCTCTTCTGTGTGTGTCTGACTGTCTCTCTCATAAAATATAGAATTCAAATTTCTACTGCACAAGTTATTGTAATCAATTGCACTTGTAACTAGAAACATTTTGTACATGCTTTGGTAACACTTAATGTATTTATTGTGAACTTTTAGTGGCCTCATCATTCATATGAAAGATGTTTTTGCCATGGAAGTTTTTCATGATTCTGTATATGTTTTGAAGAATTTCTCATCTGTACTAGTTTCAGAAATAATGTTGAAATGACTATTAATGCTAATCAAATTTTACATATTTTGGCAATCTTCTGAAGTAATTGATTTTAAAATGTACAAATTTATAAATCTACATATACAAAAAGAGATTTGGAAAAGTTCAAAAAGTAATAAGAATACTAATTCTGTAGTTGACATTAAAGCAGCATGCAGGAAAAAGATAGAATGAATATTCCTGACATTGAGTCTGAACTCACTATCGTATCTTCCAAAGTCGTGTGTGTGTGACACATTATCCACTCAGCCAGAGCAACTGATGCAAATCTGTATACAACAAATACTATCAAAAGAAATAAGTTTATAAAGGCTCCAGTGGTCACAAATTGAAAACAGCACATTTAATATCTGCATCAAAATAATTATAAGAATAAGACATGTGTTATGATTCGGTGAATGACACATCATCTCCATATGATTGATTATGTCTTTGATGATACAAATTTGGTTACATATTTTTCCTTAAAAGAATGAGGAAATAATTTAGGATACATGTGGATATATCAAGTCAGAATGTTTTGCTGTTGAAAGTTAAAATCTCTGAACTTCTCAGATTTGACAATTTTCCACATTATTATTCATATCAACAATCCTTTGATATCAGATAAATTAGAAACAGTTACCAAACTTGTGTTATTAATGACAAGACCATAATTTGAGCTGTTAAGTACAAGGGTGTTAGAAGTTAACCTTTCCCATGCTGAAATTTTATAGCAGTGTTTACAATGGTCACTGCCTTGATTTTTACATGTACTGAAGCCAAACCAATATTAGGGAGAAACCATACATATCTAAAGGGGGGAGTGTAATGCTTGCTTGAAAACTGTTTTATCATTCTGATTTGTACGATAAAAAAGAAAATGAAGAACACAATATCATTCCTTGTTTTATGAACAAAAGAACTAAAATGAACTACCCCTGTCAGAAAGAACAATTAGCACCTTGATGTAAATGGCCAGTCTGTTACAGTACACATGTACAGTCTGAATTAAAAAAGGTTCATGCATATTTAACCTCTTAACTAGCATGACCATACAGTAATGCATTAGCATCATACAAGTCAAAGACTTTGAAAGAACACTCTTTTTCAAAATTCAAAGAGTTTTCTAGGCAATCCCTAAAATTCGAGGAGTATCAAAGGTTTTAAAAACTATGAAAATATATCTTTGCCATTTCAGGAATATTCCAAACCGTGGCTTCAACAAATTTCAGATGGACAGTATGAGTATAACCATGAGGGAAATTTTAGAGAGGGTCTTGAAGAGGCGAAAAATTAGAGTACGGCCAGGTATTAACCATGAATTAAATGAGCAAATATTGAGTATTCTTGTGGGTTTGTTGGTCAGTACTACTTTATTCTGCCTTTAGAATTTATTTCTCAAACCAAAAGTGTATGGGATTGTTTTTTGGAATTCTCATCATTGATACGGATCCATGTTGGCTATAAACTTTGAGGAAAATTGACTTCTGTCAGGCAGATTACGGTAAGTAGTAAATGGGGGATGTGAGTGTAAAGTCAGAGTATTGAATGTCCAAAACCACCACATGAAACAGCTAGTTTACCCAACATCTGAATCAGAGAATAGCAAAAATACTTATTAAAGTTTTTTAAAATATTGACATTTTTCTTTGTATGCTTCAGTACAATCATTTGCAGACTTTTGGGTGAAAAGATTATACCTTGAAAATAGGTTACTGTTGAAAATGGGTGAGATTTATCAAGATGTTAACCATTTGTTCCTGCTTTCAGTGGATGAAATAGGAAATACATTTGTTTACCTTTGCTTTAAATTATTGTACAAACTGCAAGAGTTGTAATAAACTACAAATGTTTGTAATTTTACTCACTTCAAGCTCGATATGTGAACTCCGGCAGGGATCATATATATTAAAACATAATTGCAGACATAAACAATCACTGAAGTGTGACAAAATTTAATTAAAAAAGCATTAAAATGCAATTTTTAAACTGTGTTAAAAACTCAGAAAAAGACAGGTTGATTTTTATGCTCTGAATATAAGAGCATTTATTTGCCTACAACAAAAATTAGTTGGGGAGAAATATTCACACATGAAAGTCACCTTTGCTTTCTCCACATATTTGAGTGAATGACAAGCAGTGGGTGACTGTTTCCATGAACTAATCCCCTCCCCACTCCAAGCATGGATCCTGATAGATGCATAAGTAGAAACATTTCACAGTCCAGTTGACATGTAACATTTCACTGTAGCATACATTTTATAATCAAGGAGATGCTATAAAAATTTATTAAAATTAAACTCTAATTAAAGTAGACTTTAAGTATTAACATTTTTAAAACATGAAACTAATCTACAGATTATTAAAATGATACTTAAAAGTCTTGGTTTTTATGTCTTGTCATGATGATGTATCACATTGTTAAATATAGCAATGGGAATCAATCAAAATTTTACAACCAATAATCAGTTCCAATTAACCAATTGATAATCAATTATAATCGGTTCCTAAGAGCAAATTTTATTTTTTGTTTGTTATCCAGTTTTTCTTTGATCAAGATGTTAATAAATGTGCAGGAGTTATCTCTTTTAGTGACATGTATACTTTAACCTGATAAAAATGTTTGTTTCTATTGTGTTGTGTTATTTTGTTTTCTACATCTTTGTTTCTGAAAGCAATGTTTTATGGCTGATCAGTAACTGAAATATTGTTGCAATCCCTCAAAATCAATTCATTCATATGTGATGTTTCTATAATTTAAAGGTTAGAAAGACACAGTTTTCTTGGTTCATCATTATTTACAATCACTACAAAGGATTTTAATTTTCAAATAAAACAAATGATCAAAATGTGCTTAAATTTTTCAACTCAAAAATTTAACGTCTTAAGCATGTAGTCCTGGATATATGTTCCTAATTATGCAGGTTTGCACCTACGAATAAGGTGTAGTTTTATATTGCAAGTTGTGAAGGGAATAAATAATTCAGATCAACTTTTGTGGATTGAAAGCCCTGTATATCTTACCATTTACACAGGAGTTCTACTAACCTTTGCATTTTGCATGCAACTAAAGGAAGTAGTCTCCCTTTGCAATCAATTATTGAGTTTGACAATCTAGTTACCTTACTGATGATTAATTATAATTAATAATCTGAACAAGACAAGTTATATAACCCACAATTCTGTGAGATTGGTCCTTATTTTATGAGATATCAAAAGTACGAGTCCATATGAAATAAACAATGTAAGAATTTATCTTAAATCTAGAAAATGAAATTTGCATAAAGAAAATATTTTGAGTATTATGTTTTGTTTCCTCCAGGTCTTGAGTATAATCTGGAGAAACAAAGCCAGTCCGGTGTGTCAGTTGATCTGGACGCTTCTCTCGCTAGTATGGACACAATGGAATTCTGTCTTGTTCGAGAAAATAGTATGTAATTAATACATTTGTACATTTTTCTCGTGATTTTCATTTTAATCTGTTAATTCAAATTTCCTTTACATAGCTGTTCATTTTATATTATAGTGATGTTTTTTTGTACCAATTTTCATGGCTTTGTGTTTGTTTAGTACCAATTTTCCTGGGCTTTGTGGTTGTTTGCTAACAATTTTAATGGCTTTTGTGGTTTTTTTGGTACCAATGTTCGGGTTGTGTGGTTCTTTGGTACCAATTTTCATAGGTTTTGTGTTTGATACAAATCAGGAATTTAATGACCCAATGTACAGTAGTTCAGTGGAAACAATTTGAAATGTAACCTGACTTGTTTTGCATGCATCAGGGGGATGTAGATAAGTCCCAAGGAGACCATTTGCATGTCATATGAAATAATTAATGGAAGTTAATTTGTATGTAAAAATATGCATTGCTGATTAAAATTAATCCACAGTCAATTCTGCTTTCCCTGGTCTTCATATATCGGCAACTTCTATTACATGGTCATGTAAAATAAGTTGCAATAATCCATATATCAGTAAAATAACAGTATGGTAATTGAAGTTAATATTTTACAAAGCCCATGAATGACCTTTTTATATAAAAAAAAAAAAAACTGTTGGTATTGTATATCGAAATCGACCTTGATGATGAATTTAGCATTTTCCAGATGTTGATTAGTTGCATTATTTGATGATGATTAGTTGCATTAATTTACATTAGACGCCATTTGTATATCTGATTTCTTTGAAAAGTGGTATTTAATTTCAAGGATGCAACACTCAACAGACTCCATCAAATTAAATAGGAGAAAAATACATGTTTTTTTATGTTGTGTAAATTAACCCATACTTATATGAACAGTGTCATGTAAATTCTGTCACATGCCAGCTCTCATTGCTTGTATGTAAATAATATGTGAGTGTTTAGACTTTTTAGTCAGCTTATCTCATGATGTGTGGCATATGATTTTAGGTTCTCGTGGTGATGTGAAGCAAGATGAGTCAGAGAATACATCATCGATGGCCGAGTCACTGACAAGTCATCATTACAAGTCTTTTATTGTCAGCATGGTCCACAAGCTACGCACCAATACGGATGTCCAACTGGGTACGTGACCTGAATGAAAACATGCAACACTTTATAAAATAGATTATTTTGACAATATTTGGCCCAAATTCCATTTTCATGTAAATTCACAAAATATACTTTAAAAATTAGCTTTTTAAATTTCAATTATCTTTTGAGTTTGATGATGAAGTCTACACTGAAGAGTACATTATCTGTGAAAATTACTTTTTGTTTTCTAAGTGTCTGTTACCCAGGTTTGGAGTGTATAGTTTGTTTTAAATAATTTTAAGACCTCAATACACTACCATTTTGATTCCAGTTACACTTGATAGAAATGTTTAAGTTTAGTACACTTTTCAATAGGACTTTTGCTCCATAGGGAAACATTTTCTAATTTAAATATTTTTCCATTTTCTATTCTCAGATCCAATTTTTAAATGCTGCAGATTGAAATAAAATGTTTGTTTCTTGCCATACAGAAGAAAAAGGCTAGCATTATTAAAAAAAAGTTCTGTTGTTTGTTAACAAAATCAGTAATATGCAGCAAAATTACTGATACATTTCATAATAGCTTGTAATGTAGATGTACACAGCGGCCATAACATAACAATGGCAATAATTGCAACATACGTTGTTGTTGTTGTTGTAGGGTTAAATGCCATTTTTCAGCACATGGTAGGCTATACCTGGCAACCAGTATTGATGGTGGAGGAAGAACCCGAGAAAACTCCCAGAAATAACCACCAACCGACAAGAATTACTGGCAAGCTTTCTCCCATACCCACATTGGCCGCATATGTAGTTTATAACATGCATTGTAGACCGACACAATGGGCATCATTTTAGATTACCACGTGCCCCATTGTAGGTAGCAGTGGCCGTAAATACAGTATGTTTGTTTTTTTTTGCATATGTATCCAATTTTTAACTTGGTTAGTCATTAGAAACCATCATACATTCTATATGTATTTTATTTGAAGAAACATTCACCTCCAAAAGAATTTAGGAGATTTAAAGAGTATATTATTCTACAGTTCTATGGATCATCTCAATATTTTAATGCCTTTGGGTAAATCTTCCCATTTTATTTACGTTTTTTTAAAAAAAATTCCATTACACTTTCTTAGGTCTGGATCAATAACCTTGGATACTGGAAACTGTTTCACCATATCCCATATTCTTTAAGGTTTGAATGGGATTGTTTATGAAGTTAATACCAGATATAAACACAAAGTTATGAGGTTAATCAATTTTTTCTAACATTCTTTGGAAGATCTAATAACATACTGAAAATCTTTCCTCTTGAGTGCGAGTATTGGAGATAGATTAACAATACAAGAGGCACTAGCACAATGCAGGAGCAAAAGAAGTTCCCAATTCAAGTTAACATACAAGTCAGCATGTAGACACTCCTATCTTTTTAATTCAAAACTCTCATACAGATCCATTGCTATCCCTGCCACAATTCCAGCATTTTTATATGGAAGGAAACTGCTGTAAGAATTCATCTGAAACATCATAATTTTCTTGGAACTAAAGACCATGCTTGGTGTCTCGTTACCACTTAACTTACCACCATGCTTCCTTGGTGTCTCATTGCTGCTTACCTCACCACCATTCTTGCTCAGTATCTCATTTCTGCTTATCACCATACATGCTTGGTGTCTTATAACCACTTGCTACCATGCATAACCAGTGCTTGAATTACCATCTTGCATGTTGGTATTTCAGTATTACCATTAACTTTGTAACTTAAATAAATGTGAAAAATAAATCTTGCATGAGGTTTTACATGACACAATCACACTGTAGGATGAATACAAGTTCATTGCATTGGTTTCCTTAACAGAATAGAAGGGAGATTGCTCTTCTTTTATGTTTATATATACCGTATTTCATGTTATTATTCGTACCCTTTAATTTTTCGTACACCATCAAGTCTTAGAAATAATAATTAATTAAATCTATCATTATTTTTCGTACACAAATTTTTATTTTATTTTTCGTCTTCCTATTATTTTTCGTACATAATACGATCTATGATACAGTGAAGGGAAGATTTACTTTTCAAACGGATTTTTAAAAAATATACCAAAGTTCGATTTAGTTACATCAAATGACCAGGGTATTGTTTTGCAAAGTAAGTTATGAATAATGGCTTTGGGCACGTTCTTAACTGAGGCACAAGTCATCAATTCATTTTCAACTGGTTGCGATATTTTAAAAGAGTGTGTCACCAAACATGAATTCGGGCGGGGGTAAGTGACACACACACACATATATATATATATATATTTTTATTTTGCTCAATGATCTTTTACTTTGTCATTTTACCATTTTACGACTCCAGTGTCTTATTCTACGCAACAAAAAGTAGCAAATCAACAAGTTTTGCATAACTGAAAATATTTTAAATCGTAAAATGCAGGAGTGAAAGAATTGAATTTACTTACAGCATGGCGAATAAATTCCTGTTTCCTAAATGATCTTTGAAGTCCAATAATTCCAAGAACTCCTAATACGTTCTAACGAAAAACGTTTTCAAACAGATTATGTGTTAATGCTTCCAATGTATACAGATAGATCTCCAATGAATTAAAATTGTCATTGAATATATTTAGTTAATGCCATCCGTAATACGATGAGGTATGTCATGCAAAAAAAGAAATCTTTTAAAAACTCAAGTTGTGAGATTAAATCCAAAAACAGGCAGATGTGACCTACCATCACTAAGTATTTAATGTGTGGCATATTTCAGCATCGTTTTCTCTATATACCGGTATTCGCTGATTTTTCGGGTCGAAAATGCGTGCAGTTCTCAAGACATGCCGTTTCTCCCTGTGGATTGCATTGTTCCCACGACCCCAAAGTGCCCCAGTTTCATATTCTGTTCTAAAGGTTTTACTCGAGCCTCTATGACATACTTCAAAGAAACCGCCTGCTCTACTCAGAGTGAAAGTCCTTGCAATTTATTGAAACATAAACAATGTAATTTTTTTTATATAACTAGCAATGCCTAAAATGGGTATTTATTTATGTTTACAGTTCAAACGTGGTCTCAAGCTATCATAATTGTGATTACTATTTCCCAAATCTTATATTCCACCTTATTTCCTCAACTCGACTATTCATACAGCACTGCTTACTAAGTAACATACGTCTTTCTAATCGGGGGGGGGGGGGGGCTAATATGCTATGTTCTTTTCATTTCTTCTTTTAGTGTAATGAAGGTATTTACCGTAATGGTTATATATACGGTACAGGTATGTGCCTCATGTACCGGGTAAGTTTCATTTGTGGGAATGGTGATCTTATTACGCCTGTCGACAAAAAATCAACGTTCAGTGGTCATATTGGGGATTTAAGAAGCATATCACTACAAAAGTCACAAGCAAGGTATTAAAGTGCGTTGAAGATTCACGCAATATAACAATTGGCATTTATAATCATGCATGTAGGTTACTGATTTTATTGTATTTTTATGTTTTTGTTTGCATCACGTTTCAAACGGGGTAAGAAAAATGCTGATACCGGTATATCACTTAGATACGCAAAACTACCAATTTATTTTCTGTCGAGTATATTTGGTACGTAAAATATAAACATACATATTTGTTTCCACAACAAACCCGACTTATGGCATCTTCGCGTAAATGTGTATCTGAGGCATCTAATAATGAAAAAGAAAAGAATCCCGAAATAAAATGTTCACCAATTACCGGTATGTGTAGAAAGCCTGTTGCTCAACCTACTTATAATAGGGCAGCTGTTTTGTTAACTGAGAATATATTTACATTCGTTTTATTGCCCTTCTTTGTCTTTTGTATCGGCGAGAAAATATAATGATTTATATATTTGTTCAGTTGTCATTACAATATATACTTCTATTCATTAACCGCTGGACATCGTCGTTAATGCGAACTACTGATTACGTCAGTCGGTGTAACAAATAAACGCGCGTATTTGAAAATGAGTTCAGAAGCCATTTGAGTTTATTTATCTACCGGTAGTAAAAATAATATCTCAATTAAGGAAGACGCGAAGACCACAGACCAGTTGGCAATTAATCTTACTGGTATTGGCTCAATATACAAACATGTTTTTTTTTAAATACACGTTTTGTTCTCTCTCTTTCTCTCTCTCTCTCTCTCTCTCTCTCTCTCATAATAACAACATATTTTTAAAACGTTGAGCAGAATGAGACCGATTTTGTAAATTAGTTTTGTACATTATTTTGTCGAGTGTCTTGATCCCTTTATTTTTCGTACATGGTCATTACTACAAAATAATAATTATTTATTTGACATAATTTTTTGTACATTGAAAAAAATAATTATTTTTTCGTGTACGAATAATAACATGAAATACGGTATGGACACTGTTTATAAATTAAGGGAGATAACTCATATATATATATATATATATATATATATATATATATATATATATATATATATATATAGTAAAACCTGTCTTAAGAGACCACAGCTATGAAAGACCACCTGTTTTGGGAGATCAGAATCTCAATGCACAGATTTGTAGATTATATAGTGTTATGATCTGTTTTGAAAGACCATTATTTTTTGGCAGAAGGGGTGGTCTTTCAAGACAGGTTCTACTATATATATATATATATATATATATATATATATATATATATATATATATGACTTTCTAAACACACATCATAGGTATTAAGATGAATATGACATATAATTGATCATTACATTGTATTCACTGTCCATTTGGCATCTTTGATTTGTCAAATGTTTCGATTTAACATCTTTGATGTAACGAGTATAAAAATTGAAATGGATTTATACATTGGCAGGTATCAGTGGAGAGAAAATAGAGATTGATCCTGTAGGGAGTAAAGGTTCTGCTCGATTCTTTCGTCAGAGAGCTGTAACATACGATGCTGACAGTATAGCTGACTGTGAGGTGGTAGAGGAGAAAAATGCAGGTACATGTACATAAATTCTTGACTCATAAGTTGCCACACCTCAATGGCCACTTTTCATATTCAGGCAGATTCTAGTTTTCTCTCATAATACATATATCTTCATTTACAACTGTTAGTTCCCTACACCAGTTGCATCCCATATATCTGCATAATTGTTCTATTACTGTACTGGCTTGTTAAAAGAGAAGTTGTTTTGTCTGCTATACAATTCACTTATCACGACCTAGTACAGTCACACCCAACACATTAACTACACTTGCTTTGTCCACTATACAATTCACCTATCAACATATACAAAAAACAAGTCATAGTACAAACACATGCAATTATACTTTGTCCACTATATATTTCACCATTATATCAGCATATACAACCAAGCCACTGTACAATAATACACAGTGAATAAAATTACTTACTTTGTCAACTACACAAATCACCATATCAACATACACAACTAAGTACTCCATACAGTCACACCCATCACATTAACTTCACTTACTTTGTCCATTTCACAAATCACCATATCAACATACACAACTAAGTACTCAATACAGTCACACCCATCACATTAACTTCACATCCTTTGACGACTTAACAATTCAACATGTACAACCAAGACACAATACAAATACACCCAACACATTAACAACACTTACTTTGTATACCACATATTTCATCATATCAATATATACAACTTTGAAACAGTAAAATTACACCCAGTATATAATTCACTAAGTTTGTCTACCACATAATTCACGATATGAGCATATATAACAAAGACACATTATAATACATATTAAGTAGACTTACTTTGTCCACCACATAATTCATGATATCAACATATGTAACTGAGAAACAATACAATCAAACCAAGTGCATTAGCTACACTTACTAGATTATACTTACAGCTAAATACATATACCTTGCCATGTATTCATATTAAATTTACACACCATTCCCTCGATAACTCAATAACTCACACCCTGATGACTCGTGAACTCGCTTATATTGCAGGGTCAATCGTTGATCCCATTTTCTTTTACTAGAAAGTACCAAACATTTTACCCCTCTTTCTTGAACATGATGAAAGTCACAATCAAAATTTGTAACTAAAACCTTGATATATCGCTCATTTTATTGTCAAAAACAGTTTATATGACCTGTAAATTTGAATCAACATTATTAGATTATCAACTTCTTAAAAAAAATCGTATATTTTCTTAAAATTTCTTTCCAAACAACATTCTGGGTACACCATTGCTAACAGTTTGATATGAAATTTTGTTCAATTAAATGTCACAAATGCCTACATGAGGCAGCACTTTAATAAATAAATACCAATTATATACATTTTTTTAAGGTGTAATGCATAGTTATATCTTTTAGTTTCGCTTAAGTGTAATGATCATAAATACAATGTACCCTGTTGTATTCAAATGTAAAATATGTCTACCTACAGCTATATCCACGAGCATTTCTTTGAAAATTTAATTAAGTGCTGACTGTGCTTTGATACCTAATTTGTGTATTGTATCATTGCACTGAATAAAAAGCTGACCATACATTACCATGTAAATTACGTCTTTTGTAAAAAAAAAATAAAGAAAGCAGTCTAATTGAAAAGTTAAAAGGCATGCAAATCCAACCTGCTAAAGAGTTAGCAACCCTGCTCCAATATCAGGTCACCTCATTTCAAGCAATCAATCAAACACAACTTTTTATGAGAACATAATATAATTAAACTACATGTACCTTAAATTAGCTCACTCATTCATCAATGATAGCAAGACAACCACATGAAATGTATACTTGATAAGTAAAGCTGTTTCACAAATACATGTTATTTATGAAAAGCGAGTTTAAGGATTTGTAGTTAATTTGTAATTTCTGAATTGGCAGTCAAACATTTCCTCATGGATGAGAAGAAATTTCACTATTACTTGCAATGAAATCATGGCATCAATATTTTATTAAAGAACAATACAAACAATTGACTTTCAATGACGATTCCTCTTTCACAAACTAATTAAGATTTTTAAACAAAAGGAATCTTGCTTGATTATGAATTTGAATCAGTAACTAGTCTGGTTCCCTGCTTAGAATGCTCCTTGAGTTGCATGCCACAAGAGTTTAGAGCAAAGCAGGGAGAGTAAGGATCAGAGAACCAGACTAATCAACACTAATCAACAACAACAAAAAGCATTGATGTAATACACTGTGTTGTCATGTATACATGAAGGTTCTTGAAACCAATGGGAACAACAATAATAACAATCTCTCAATGGTTGGAGATCTTGAAAATAAATGTCATTTTTACATGAAAACAAATAACTTCATTAGAAAAAGCATTTTATTGACAGTTATTCTCAATGCAATTTTAAACAAATATTCAGCCAGTTTGCCCCCTCCCCTCCGCACTCACGGTTTTGTTGATGTCTAGCAAGAATGGTATCATTTCATAATGTCATGGAGGTTACTCGATAACTTGCCCTCGTTTATTGTGCGGTATATGTTTTTCTATCCCTTTGTGCGTGTGTTAGAACTAGAAATATCTCAAATGCATACATGCATTCACATGCATGTATGACATTTTCCAAACAGTATATACAGTGCTTATACACCATGCATATGCTCACATATGAAAATATATCATGGGGTTTAAAGCAGTGGCAGCCTCTACATTCACAGCCCCTTCCATTGTAGTGGAACTATGGTGGTTGTGTAAAGTGTTAACATGTCCATCAAACCTATCCAAACTTGTTACGTCCTGTACATCAAAACTTTCATTTCAGCTGTCAGACATAACTTATGAAGGACTTTAAGGATTCAAATTTAGTAAGAGACTTTACATTAAAAATACCTTAGACAAGTTTGGTTTTAGTCAGTTGTTTTTTCAAATAGAACTTTTCACTTGAATTGTATCAAGCCTGAACATTTGCTCAGAAACTTTTTGAAGTACTCCATGAATTCAAGTTAAGTTTGGTACAAGAAGCTCTGTCAAGTTTGATATTTCACCTATTCCATCACCATTCAATTGATTTATGGCCCGTTTCATTTAGTGCTTTTCCCGTCAATCATGTCAGAATTTCTGAACCACTTTAGCTATCAGGCATGACATTAGGAAAATTTGACAATTTTCCCTTCAATCGTGTCAGAATTTCTGAACCACTTTAGCTGTCGTGCTTGACATTAAGAAAATTCGACACTTTTCCTCTTAAATGCAGTATGTTAGCAGGGGCATTCACTTTGAGATATTTCTAGTTCTATGTGGTTAAATTTTTAGGTCTTGTATGAAGTCCATTATTGTGTCTTTTATTCCTACCATTAATATTGCTTGTATACAGTCCATTATTATATCTTTTATTCCTACCATTAATATTGCTTGTATACAGTCCATTATTATGCCTTTTATTTAGTCCATTATTATGCCTTTTATTCAGTCCATTATTATATCTTTTATTCAGTACATTATTATCTATTTTATACAGTCCATTATTATCTATTTTATACAGTCCATTATTATGTCTTTTATTCAGTCCATTATTGTCTTTTATTCAGTCCATTATTATGCCTTTTATTCAGTCCATTATTATGCCTTTTATTTAGTCCATTATTATGTCTTTTATACAGTCCATTATTATCTATTTTATACAGTCCATTATTATCTATTTTATACAGTCCATTATTATGTCTTTTATTCAGTCCATTATTATGTCTTTTATTCAGTCCATTATTATGCCTTTTATTCAGTCCATTATTATGTCTTTTATTCAGTCCATTATTATGTCTTTTATTCAGTCCATTATTATGTCTTTTATACAGTCCATTATTATCTATTTTATACAGTCCATTATTATCTATTTTATACAGTCCATTATTATGTCTTTTATTCAGTCCATTATTATGTCTTTTATTCAGTCCATTATTATGCCTTTTATTCAGTCCATTATTATGTCTTTTATTCAGTCCATTATTATGTCTTTTATTCAGTCCATTATTATGTCTTTTATTCAGTCCATTATTATGTCTTTTATTCAGTCCATTATTATGTCTTTTATTCAGTCCATTATTATGTCTTTTATTCAGTCCATTATTATGCCTTTTATTCAGTCCATTATTATGTCTTTTAGTCAGTCCATTATTATCTATTTTATACAGTCCATTATTATGTCTTTTATTCAGTCCATCATTATATCTTTTATTCAGTCCATTATGTCTTTTATTCAGTCCATCATTATATCTTTTATTCAGTCCATCATTATGTCTTTTATTCAGTCCATCATTATATCTTTTATTCAGTCCATTATGTCTTTTATTCAGTCCATCATTATGTCTTTTATTCAGTCCATTATTATGTCTTTTATTCAGTACATTATTATGTCTTTTATTCAGTCAATTATTATGTCTTTTATTCAGTCCATTATTATATCTTTTATTCAGTCCATTATTATATCTTTTATTCAGTCCATTATGTCTTTTATTCAGTCCATCATTATGTCTTTTATTCAGTCCATTATTATGTCTTTTATTCAGTACATTATTATGTCTTTTATTCAGTCCATTATTATGTCTTTTATTCAGTCCATTATGTCTTTTATTCAGTCCATCATTATATCTTTTATTCAGTCCATCATTATGTCTTTTATTCAGTCCATCATTATATCTTTTATTCAGTCCATCATTATATCTTTTATTCAGTCCATTATGTCTTTTATTCAGTCCATCATTATGTCTTTTATTCAGTCCATTATTATGTCTTTTATTCAGTACATTATTATGTCTTTTATTCAGTCCATTATTATGTCTTTTATTCAGTCCATCATTATGTCTTTTATTCAGTCCATTATTATGTCTTTTATTCAGTCCATCATTATATCTTTTATTCAGTCCATTATGTCTTTTATTCAGTCCATCATTATATCTTTTATTCAGTCCATAATTATGTCTTTTATTCAGTCCATCATTATGTCTTTTATTCAGTCCATTATTATGTCTTTTATTCAGTCCATCATTATATCTTTTATTCAGTCCATTATGTCTTTTATTCAGTCCATCATTATGTCTTTTATTCAGTCCATTATTATGTCTTTTATTCAGTCCATCATTATATCTTTTATTCAGTCCATTATGTCTTTTATTCAGTCCATCATTATATCTTTTATTCAGTCCATAATTATGTCTTTTATTCAGTCCATCATTATGTCTTTTATTCAGTCCATTATTATGTCTTTTATTCAGTCCATCATTATATCTTTTATTCAGTCCATCATTATGTCTTTTATTCAGTCCATCATTATATCTTTTATTCAGTCCATTATGTCTTTTATTCAGTCCATCATTATGTCTTTTATTCAGTCCATTATTATGTCTTTTATTCAGTACATTATTATGTCTTTTATTCAGTCCATCATTATGTCTTTTATTCAGTCCATCATTATGTCTTTTATTCAGTCCATTATTATGTCTTTTATTCAGTCCATCATTATATCTTTTATTCAGTCCATTATGTCTTTTATTCAGTCCATCATTATATCTTTTATTCAGTCCATCATTATGTCTTTTATTCAGTCCATCATTATGTCTTTTATTCAGTCCATTATTATGTCTTTTATTCAGTCCATCATTATATCTTTTATTCAGTCCATTATGTCTTTTATTCAGTCCATCATTATGTCTTTTATTCAGTCCATTATTATGTCTTTTATTCAGTCCATCATTATGTCTTTTATTCAGTCCATCATCATATCTTTTATTCAGTCCATCATTATGTCTTTTATTCAGTCCATCATTATGTCTTTTATTCAGTCCATTATTATGTCTTTTATTCAGTCCATCATTATATCTTTTATTCAGTCCATTATGTCTTTTATTCAGTCCATCATTATATCTTTTATTCAGTCCATTATTATCTATTTTATACAGTCCATTATTATGCCTTTTATTCAGTCCATTATGTCTTTTATTCAGTCCATCATTATATCTTTTATTCAGTCCATTATTATGCCTTTTATTCAGTACATTATTATGCCTTTTATACAGTCCATCATTATGTCTTTTATACAGTCCATTATTATGTCTTTTATTCAGTCCATCATTATGTCTTTTATTCAGTCCATCATTATGTCTTTTATACAGTCCTTTATTATGTCTTTTATTGTCCATTATTATATCTTTTATACAGTCATTTATTAAATCTTTTATACAGTCCATTATTATCCCTTTTATTCAGTCCATTATTATGCCTTTTATTTAGTCCATTATTATACCTTTTATTCAGTCCATTATTATATCTTTTATACAGTCCTTTATTAAATCTTTTATACAGTCCTTTATTAAATCTTTTATACAGTCCTTTATTAAATCTTTTATACAGTCCTTTATTAAATCTTTTATACAGTCCATTATTATCCCTTTTATTCAGTCCATTATTATGCCTTTTATTCAGTCCATTATTATGTCTTTTATTCAGTCCATTATTATGTCTTTTATTCAGTCCATTATTATGTCTTTTATTCAGTCCATTATTATGTCTTTTATTCAGTCCATTATTATGTCTTTTATTCAGTCCATTATTATGTCTTTTATTCAGTCCATTATTATGTCTTTATACAGTCCATTATTATGTCTTTATACAGTCCATTATTATGTCTTTATACAGTCCATTATTATGTCTTTATACAGTCCATTATTATGTCTTTATACAGTCCATTATTATGCCTTTTATACAGTCCATTATGTCTTTTATTCAGTCCATTATGTCTTTTATTCAGTCCATTATGTCTTTTATTCAGTCCATTATGTCTTTTATTCAGTCCATTATGCCTTTTATTCAGTCCATTATGCCTTTTATACAGTCCATTATGTCTTTTATTCAGTCCATTATGTCTTTTATTCAGTCCATTTTTGTCTTTTATTCAGTCCATTATTATGTCTTTATACAGTCCATTATGTCTTTTATTCAGTCCATTAGGATATCTTTTATTCAGTCCATTATGTCTTTATACAGTCCATTATTATGTCTTTATACAGTCCATTATTATGTCTTTTATTCAGTCCATTATGCCTTTTATTCAGTCCATTATGTCTTTTATACAGTCCATTTTTGTCTTTTATTCAGTCCATTATTATGTCTTTATACAGTCCATTATGTCTTTTATTCAGTCCATTATGTCTTTTATTCAGTCCATTATGTCTTTTATTCAGTCCATTATGTCTTTTATACAGTCCATTTTTGTCTTTTATTCAGTCCATTATTATGTCTTTATACAGTCCATTATGTCTTTTATTCAGTCCATTATGTCTTTTATTCAGTCCATTATGTCTTTTATTCAGTCCATTATGTCTTTTATACAGTCCATTATGTCTTTTATTCAGTCCATTATGTCTTTTATTCAGTCCATTATGTCTTTTATTCAGTCCATTATGCCTTTTATTCAGTCCATTATGTCTTTTATACAGTCCATTTTTGTCTTTTATTCAGTCCATTATTATGCCTTTATTCAGTCCATTATGTCTTTTATTCAGTCCATTTTTATGTCTTTTATACAGTCCATTATTATGTCTTTTATTCAGTCCATTAGGATATCTTTTATGCAGTACATTGTTAATCTTTTATACAGTCCATTATTATATATTTTTTATACATTCCATTTTTACCAAGTCATAGCTGTATTACAGAAGTTTTTATAAAAAGTTACGTTAAAAATGCAAATCACACACACACACACAGTCCATGAGTATGTCTTTTTTACAGTCCATTATTTTGTTTTATTCTGTCCATTATTATGTCTTTGATACACTCAGTTTTTTATGGTTTTTTTTAATAAGTGTACAGTAAATGTATTATGTCTGTGATAGTCTATTTCTGATCTCTTTCTTTGCAGGAAAAGCTGTCTTTCGCCTTACATACTCAGGAGGCCATGAGTACAAGCATCATGATTTTGAGGCTGACACAGAAGTGTGCAATGAAATTGTGCATAAAATAAATAATATTCTGGAACTTAGACTGAGCCCAATAAGAAAAGACTTTGTCACAAACCGAGAAAGGAAGTTACTAAGAAAGCGAGAATCATTGAATTTTTCATCATGATAATTTGTACAGATTTTAATAAATTTTGAACATTAAAGTTTGTCTAATGTTATTGTTGTTTCTGCCATAGCTGTATTTTTTTTCATTGTAACATATGGCCTACATAATTCGTTCCCTTAAGTACTGTACACTTTTGGCTGCAGGGTTTAATCCATCCCACTTTACAATATATTTAACAAGGACTATTTCGACTCACAGTCCAATCAGATCTGAAATGATAATCACATGTTTTACTGTATTATACACTCTTGTTTCCCCAAATTATTTTCCCATGGAAAGCAGGAAACATAGTTTTCATTCATCTGGCACAGTAAGTGTGTACAATTAACTTTTTTAAAGTCATTTGAGATTAAGGTATACACACTTAGCTTGTTTTCACATCATCATTAGAAGAGTCTGCATACCACACAATGATAGTTCTATCTTCAAAGTCAAAGTCACAGCTTACAAGCTTTAAATTTTCCATCACTATCCTTCTGTTAAAAATGTTTAGTTTATTTTTTGATAAAACTCAGTATACTCACTTATCATCATTAGATGATGTTGCATATGTAAAAAAAAAGAATTACTTTTTACAAGGTCATGGTCTTTGCTCAATATTTGAATTTTTCAAATTTATTTTAAAAAATTCTAGTGTATAATGGCACCTCTTTAGATTAGTGGAACAAAGTTGGTAAACTGATATGTCATCACTAAAAGTTGCACACCACAATGGGAGTCTTGTTTTCAAGGTCCATGACATGACTCAATTATTGAATTTTACATTGACATTTTCCCATTGAACTCTGTGACCTTAAAGCAGGTCAAGAACTTCTTCTGGTGGCCTAGTAGTTAGAGTGTCCGCTGAGGAAGCAGGAAGTAGTGGGTTCGATACCCAGTCGAGTCATACCAAAGACTTACAAAAAAGGTACTAACAGCTGCCTCGCTTGGTGCTCAGCATTAAGAGGTTAGTGTTAGGACTGGTCGGCCTGGTGACTGGGTGGGACATTATGCTTCATGTCTGCGGCATGATGCCCCAGTGCTAGACATCACTATGAACTGCCTCACAGCAGACAATGTAGTGGCATAACTAAAAAATTGTTAAAAGCTACATTAAAATCCTAATCAAACACAATCCTTGTTAACACTAAAGTTAACATTTTCACTACTAAGCATTCACTTGTTGTGCTTCGAGATTAAAAATTCACAGATTTATTGTAATGTATTTGTGACCTGATATTTTCATCATTTGATTTTATACAGTA
Organism: Unio pictorum; assembly: GCA_030141615.1. Classification (NCBI taxonomy): domain Eukaryota; kingdom Metazoa; phylum Mollusca; class Bivalvia; order Unionida; family Unionidae; genus Unio; species Unio pictorum. The sequence continues at coordinate 3,567,274 of JARLTB010000200.1, forward strand.
GACTAGAAACGACATTTACAATTTTTATTTAGAGTCGAAATTGTATCATAAAAGAAACATTACCTCGTTTGAGCCATTTTAATGCATAAAAATGTTGTGTTTGGGTAAGTTTCATTTCAGTTGGCAGACCAGGTTATGTCCACATTCTTCCGTGAACAGAGTTGGATGTATTTACTTGCACAAGTTAACATTTAAACCATCCTTGTATACAAGGCGTATTTCATTCTTCTGATATGACTCCCCCCCACCACCCATACCCGCTATCAACTGACATATACCCTTGAATTTATTGGCTGTTGTTCTTTTATTGGAGTTTCCTTACAACATGATATTCTATATCCCTGTGGAGTAAGTTAGCCATATTCAGACAGACGTGACTATTTTTTGGCATATTCCATTTCAGGAGCTAAATCCAAACATGGTTGCCAAAATGTTTATAGTAATAGTAAAAATGGGAACAATCGTTTGCTCTCCATTGACCACCTTGTTTTCATCTTTCTTCTTCTTCGCAATCTTGGATTTATTAGGCAATTAAATTTTGAATGATAAGTGAACATGTTTCCAATATGTTTGTAAAGTTATTGGCACGGTAACATAACTAGAGTAGTGATAATACTTTATAATACAGTGGTCCCTTTTAAGAGTGCTCTTAAAACTCACCTTTTTCAACTGCAGGGACAAACTTAGAGACCTAATAATGTTTTGTATATTGTATGTTTTCAGCATATTTTTATGTTTTGCAATTTCATTGTTTTTGTCATTTGTTTTTCTGTAGTGTAGTCATATCATTATAGATGGTGTAAAGTGCTTAGAGCTTCTAAAGATTAGGCACTATACAAAGTCCTCATTATTATTATTATTACTCTAATACAAGGTTTCTGAAGAAATCCCCAAATTACAAAATCGAGGAGTCACGTGATCGGTTTTATAGCACATACTCCTGACATGACCCTGATGAGAATCAATCATTTCTATTGAAAGAATAAAAAGTTGTTTACTTCTTCACTAGTCCCATCTTGACCTTGACAACAACCGATCATTTTAAAATAAACTTAAATCCTGTTTAAGTGTCGCCACTAACCTTGACTCAAGGTCAGGATATAGGTCAACATTACTTGTTAACCAAAAACAATTTAGGCCAACCATTTTTCTGAAAAAACATAAACTCTAGTGAATCAATTTACATTACAATAGCAGTCAAGAAAAATTAAAAGGAATCTATAACTGACAAACAATATGAAACTCAAACAAATATATATCAAATCAGATATATGAAATTCAAACAAATATATATCAAATCAGATATATGAAATTCAATCAAATATATATCAAATCAGATATATGAAATTCAAACATATATCAAATCAGATATATGAAATTCAACCAAATATATATCAAATCAGATATATGAAATTCAAACAAATATATATCAAATCAGATATATGAAATTCAACCAAATATATATCAAATCAGAACAATACATCTACTCTAATGAATTGGTTGTAACCAGAAATTAATGTTGCTTACATATTATTTCTTTTTAAATCATTGTTCATAAAATACGCTTCTAAAACTATTATATCTAAATCTAAAGGTCAGATTTTACTTGATAAAGGTCATAACATTTAGTCATGTGACAATTAGTTCATGCATTGATAATTATTTTGAATAGGCATTTGCTGCAGATTAGGATTCACATGAAAATCATGCAGTAAACCCATTTAATTCCACATTCAAATATAAACTTTTCTTTGATGTAAGACAATTTTGGACATCATATTAAAACAAAAAACAAAAATAAAATCAACCAATTTTATGTTACAAGTACTAGCTACATAAAATATTTCTAGACTCATCACATTTGTGAAACTAGCAAAGTTAATTTGCAAAATTAAAGAAACGTTATTATGACTGTATATTCAGAGTCAAATAGCAGCTCTCAGCCTCAATGAATTTCACCTTATAAACATTAAAGATTTACCATACATTTGCTATTTCATACATTTTGACATATGGGAACAAATATTCATACATATGATTCTACCAGTGGTAGGTCAAAAATGCTGTTTAAACGTCATCACATGCACATACTGTTAGTCCAAATTGGTAAGACACATTAGAAATTATTTTGACAGACACATTAGATAAAGTATTTTTATTTGTTATGTTCAAGAAATGTTAAGAGAATTATTTCAAGACAGCTGTTACATTTTTGTTGATGTCAAAATGCTGATACATGTGCTTTTTTCAAATGCCAAGAAAGCACCCACTAAGAAATAGTATGATTTTAACAATGCTTGGTCATGTGTGCAGGCAAGAAGCAGAGTTGTCAAGCTTCCATTGTGTTTTTTTTTCATTTAAAGTTTTCATGCTTGAAAAAATAAGATCAAGTCCTAGATAAAATAATAAGTTCAACATATAAAAGATTATTGATTCTAAAGATGGGGTAAACTATTCATAAAAGCATAGATACATATATTATAAAAGCATACAAGCATAGATTAATATATTTTTACATTGTGTATGTCAAATCTAAATTAATCTCAATTTATGTTAATTTACATTACTGAAATCAGCCAACAGATTTTTGCACCAGACATTGTTCTTGTGAAGGAATCTAAAAATGCTCTTTAATTTTATCGTAAAATCATACCAGGGAACTGTATGATAAACAACTTTTCATTTGACATTAACCGACACCATACTGGCTACTATTATTTACTATTCAACCATTTACCATCCATTTCTAATTCAGGTTAAATGTTTGCTGTTTTGAAAACAACTTGAAGCCAAATATGTACTTGTTTCATTTCCAATTCTCTTAAAACACATAAATGTTATGATGTTTAACAAAGGTTTAAAAACTAATCTACTGCTCAGAGTCTGTTAATCATGACCGTCTCGTACCAATCATTAAGAGTTTCAAGGTAGTTATTAACTAATAAATAAAACTCTTGATATTTAACTCACCATCACTGTTTAAAGTTATAAATTCAAGCTGGGTTTGTACCTTTGTAATTTAACAAAGCCAAACTGCAAAACCATTTATAATTCATAGGTATTAATGTTTCTGATGGATAACAAAGCTACATAACAAACCATCAATTATCCTTATTTACTATATCTTTGCTGAAGAAAAGAATTTACTATAGTTTATGATCATCATCCATGCTGCTTAACAATAATTATTACAAGAAAACCATATCCATACGTACAACTCTGCTGCTAAAAAACGGCAGCACATCATTTATTTACTGGATGTACTAATATCACATGGTTAACAAAGCTTACAAAGACCACTGAGTATTTAGTTGTAATAACATCTCGACTCTTCAACAAAGCTTACAAAGACCATTGATTATGTAGTTGTACTAAACATCTCGACTCTTCAACAAAGCTTACAAAGACCATTGATTAAGTAGTTGTAATAACATCTCCACTCTTTAACAAAGCTTACAAAACCCATTGATTATTTAGTTGTACTAACATCTTGACTCTTCAACAAAGCCTCCAATCTGACAGGAAATGGTAAAAATGTATTTTAACTTTCTGTCCGTTTGACCCAATACCCTAGAAAATGGCAGCTGTCAATTACTTTAAGTGATATGACTTGTGTTGACATAAATGTCGTATAAAGACAGAGTAAATATTACAGGTACAATAGTTTATGTATCTACTCAACAAAATAACTCATGCAGATCAGTTGGTAACGCTAATCAGTACATAACAACGATTTACAACAATTAGAGAAATAATCATTATTTCACAGTGCAGCAGTTTTAAGAGTTCCTATAGTGTTTGATGAATCTCCCTGAAGGTTATGAAGGTTTCTGTTTATAATTTTAAAACTACTGAACTGAATATAGTTTGTCAGATGTCAATAATCAGACTGTGAACCAGACTCATATTGAATCAAGACCATGTCTTAGGTGCCAGTGTCTATAACTCACTTCAATGTTAAACAGAGTTTGAGTGTGACCATGTGTCATGGAGCAAACTTGTTTCACGAAAATTAACCTTCCATTTGTCGTTGTCACTTGGTAACTTTTCATAAGTATAATGGTGAAAATGATTTTTTCTAGCTTTCAGTTGATCCAATGATTGTTCTAATACCTGACAGGTGCTGCTTGACAGTGTTACTCCATTTAGACACAGTGCACATAAATCAGTCTTATTGAAATCTAGCATGCAGTTGCTGAGGTCTGTATTTTCAAGTTGAAGTACAGTCAGCTTAGTACATTGTGTCAGTGTACTACCTAATACATCACAGCATTTGCTAGACAGTGTTACCTCTGACATATACAAGTGTGTTAGTTCTGTCAAACTGGAGAGATCTAAGACACAGTTGTGGAGATCTATGTTGTTTATTTTAAGTCTCTCCAGCTTAGTACAGTGTGTCAGTGTACTCCCTAATATATCACAGCAACTACTAGACAGTGCTACATTCGACATGTCCAGGACTGTTAGTTCTGTCATCTTATGAAAATCGAACAAACAGTCTTGAAAGTCTGTGTACAGAAGATTTAGTGTCCTCAAGTTTGAACAATGAGTCAGAGTCCTGCCAATTTCAGCACAACAACTACTTGTCATTCGTATGTCTGACATACACAGGAATCGTAATTCTCTAAGATTAGAGAGATCTAAGACACAGTTCTGGAGATCTACGTTAACTATGTCAAGATGGACCAGCTTAGTGCAGTGTGACAATGTACTGCTGCCTAATTCATTATAACAATGACTGGACATTGTTACTATATTCAGTTTCAGGTGTGTTAGTTCTGTCAAATTAGAGAGATCTAAGTTGTGGAGATGTATCATGCTAGAGAAAACCAAGTCACAGTTGTCAAGATTAACATTGCTTATTACAAGTTCATTCAGCTTAGTACAGCGTGTCAGTTTACTCCCTAATAAATCACAGCAGCTACTGGAAAGTGTTACATCAAACATAAGTAGGATAGTTAGTTTTGTCATATTAGAGAGATCTATTAGACAGTTGTGGAGATTTGTTTCGTGTATGGCAAGCTTCTCCAACCTCGTACATTGTGTTAGCATCTGGCCTAATACATCACAGCAATCGTTTGACAGTATTAATCTCATCATAACTAAGATAGACAGAGAACCTGACTCAGGCAGATACAAATCACAAGTCAAACTATTTAATTTCAGATACCCAAGTCCTGTAAGTCCTCTCAGATCTACACGTAAAGAATCAGTGCTATTTGTACCCATTAGATTCAAGCTTTGTAAGAAGGCTGGATTCCAAGGATGCGGATTGAAGATGTTTTGTTCCAAAACTAAACCAGATACATTCAACAGCACATTTTCTCCCATCATGTCGTCATTACATTTAAGGTAAATCTTACTAATATACAATAATCTGTCATCACTTCGTTGCAACTTCCATCCAATTCGAGACAAATGAGTTATAATACTCTCTGACCTTTCTGGATTCATTAGTTCCCTTTTCTTCAATGCCTCCCAATTGTACTTGCACAATTCATTTACTTTTTCTAACACACGATTTCCAAGCTTTGGCATCAGGCCAACAAGGAATACGATGATATTTTCATACTGCTGTACATCATCAATATCTGCTATTGAGGAAACAAAGTTTGCTAATTTGTCTTGACTCACAATAAAGCAGAGAGCTGTGAAGAACTCTTGAACTGTTTTGTGTAGGAAACTCACATTCATTTTTCTACAAATATAAGACATAGAGTCTGTCATAGACAATACACCCAGATCCAGGAAAATTTTCAGCTTTTCCTTTCCCCTATCTCCAAGTACATTCAGCAATTTTGTCTCTTCAAAAACAAGTGAGTTTTCCTTTTGACTGCTGAGCAAGAAGTGGTGGGCAACTTCACAAAGTGACAGAAAAAGCCCTTCTCCAAAATTCACTACTAGAGAAGTTTCAGCTATTTTACTAGGAAGAGGAGACTGCATGTCATGTAGTTTAAATCTCATTTGCCTGTAATTAGGATCTTTCTTGTACTTCTCCATTACTCGTTTTGTCAGCAGGTTGAGAAACAAAATATAGAGCTCATGGAGTTTACTTGGTAATGACCTTTTATATTCATACCAGACCTGTGTCAGGATAAGAAGGAGAAGAGGAACATGAATTAGCTGTGAAGCTAACTTGTTACCTTCTATATCCTTCAAAAAAATTTCAATGGCATCCCCATCATTGCAACATTCTTCAAAAATCTTCTTTGCACATTTGATGGCATTTTCTTTGCTAAAGCCTTTAAGATCCAGCAGTAGGTCTATTTCAGTCCCCTCATGCAACTCCATCTGGAAAATTTTCCATGGTCTAGAAGAAACCAGAAAACAACAATTTGGATAGAGTCTACGGCTGACAATATTTCCAAGGAACTTAGGTTTTACAATCATCTCATCTAAGCCATCAAGGATAAACAATACTTTATCTCCATTTGCTGCCAAAAGGTTTCCCAGGAAATTTCTGTCAGGTATTTCATTCAAAGGAAACTGAGTACAGATGACTTCAATCAAAGTTTCCTCCTCTGAAACCTCTCGAAGATTCAAATAAAACAAAAGGTCAAATGTTTGAAGAACAGCTTCATCCTGAAAAAAACTATCATGAGCAGTTACTTTATTTTCATGAGCATTGCACCATGCATGGAGAACCTTTCTACAAAAAGTAGTCTTCCCTAAACCTCCTTTTCCACGTAAATAAACACGTTTAAACTTTAAACCTTTCTCATCCAGGAATACTTGTTTATAACTGGTGACCTTGATTATCTTTTTGGAGTAAGGCGGAGCATTCCTAAGTTGTGTAACATCTTTACTTTCTTCTTCCATGTTTCTGCTTTCTTGTTCCTCTTCAATGACTATATCAACAAAGATGCTATCAATATCACATCTCTTGTTTTCAATTGGGGACACGTGAACACACCTCAAAGTTCTGTATGCTTCAATTAAATCATCTCGTAGCTTGTTGATGCCTGTAAAGATAATCAAAACAACTGGTAAGATTTGAAATTGCGAATATTCTCAAAGTTTCCATATTGTAACGCTTAAACATGTAAAACTTGTGCTAAATAAGAGTAGGTAAAATATAAACAAAAAATGTAAAGTGAATGCAAAATGAAAATGACACTCTAAATCATAATCACTCTTACTGACAGCTAGGAATCAATAGAAACAAAATTAAAAGCCTTCATGCAATGATGCTTTCCATCAAATTTGGTGAAATTATGTGTAGTGACGTTGAGAAGCAGTCATAAAAATATATTTCATTGTAAGTAATGTATTTTGATACCAGATTTTCAACATTTATATAAAATGCAAAGTTCTTAAGTAAAACTTATCCTTGCCAAATGTTTGCAAATTATTCCACTTGTTTCTGAGAGTTGAATGTACTGTAAATCAAAGATAGGAAATAGACAATGGGTGATACTTGACGAAAGCTGGGTCATTCCATATGCTAACCTGGCCTTAGGCTATGGTTTGCTAGCAAGAAGACCTAGTGGGTCTGATATCACTCACTGACTTAAATAACTTAACGGCTGACCATTTCACGATGCAGGATCATGTAATATTCTAAGAACACAATCTATGTAATTACCTTTCAAACTGTCTGTTGTATTGGTTTTATTTATTTTACCAGTCTGATCAAATTATTTAAACGATAATGATTAATAAGCACAGTCTCTTATTCAGCTGAAGTCATCAAAGATCATGATCATATAAACCTATTTACCAAGTTTAAAAGTTTCTGAAATTTGATGATAAATATAAACTCCATGTCTCGAACCAATAAGATGCAATATCTTTTCATAGATGTACTAATTTAACCTATTTAAAGAATGATGATACTGACTGATATTTGGTCAACAGAATAGCACAAGTACCAAATTCCACCATAATCCTGTATAGTGAAATGGTCAGCTGTTAAGTCATTTAAGTCAGTGAGTAAGATCAGACCCACTAGGACAGAGGTGAGCAAACTTTCCAGTGCAATGGCCACTTACACAAATTTACAACTTTAGCTGGCTGCATAGTTCATTTCAAATTAATTTTTAGAGAATGATGACATTGATTGATAATGGTCAACAGAATAGCACATGTGCCTAACTCCACCAATCAAAACCTGATACAAATATAGTTGCTATAGTCTCAACCAAAGACACACAATGTGATGTAATTATTATGCATAAAATATACAAAAGATTATTTAAAACACTTGATCTAAATCATGTAAACCAAAAAATCTTCAATGGGACTGATACCTGGAGTTTTGAAAAGACAAGATCATATAATAAGATTGTATCTTCTTTTAAACTGCAAAGAGTTGAAACGATGGCATTTCTTAGCAATAACAAAATGTTCAAAGTAGTTGCTGTGACAGCCATATTAAATGTAAGATTAGCACCCATTTTAAATGTACAATTGGCACCATTTTCATTAAGGGTCAGCTATACATTACTGAAAATATTTTAGTGAAACCCCATGTGAATAAATCCCATCATTTGGGAGAAGCAATATTATCTTTCAAATGGTTCTAATGCTTGTTATATTAATTGTTAAATCAGCATCACTTCCAATTAGGTCCAGTAAGCATTTCAAAAAAGTGAAATGCCATTGTCTTTATGAGCATCAATAACTAGTTTTTCAAAATGGATGCTAAGCAACCATATTGGAAGTCAGAGCATCATCATTTTAATTAATAATCAACTAAATATGATAATTTTCCATGTCAAATTACATTTAATTAAAAAGTAATGCTAATAGGAAGTTCAAGATAGGTGCCATGGTAGCAGTATTGGATGTCAAATTAAGACTATTTTCATTTAGGTCTAACTATACATCACCAGATGCCTTTGAGGATAATCCCATGTTGATATGACCATCACTCTAGAAGGAGAGACAATAACAATATTACCAAGATGGCCACTGTAGTGACCATATTGGAACTCAGGTCAGTAACATTTTCATTGGGCACAACTAGGCTACTTTAAAAGTCTTTCAATTAAAAAACAATTCAATATTAATTTTGATTAGGGAGATGTAGCAATAACAAGATCTTGAATGTGGCCACCAGAAAGCAACATAAATATTTAGCCAAACATCCAACAGCAATATGACTTTCCATTCAGTAGGAGTAGCTATAACACTCCACGATGGCACCATGGTTGCTACATTTGATGTCAGACTGGCATCAATTTAAATTTACGGCAAACCAGAGACCAATTAAGACCAACTAGGCACCACAGGAAGTATATCAGTGAAAACCCCATGTTGATTATGACCGTCTATAAAGGTGGAGTGGCAGTACAAAATGTTTAAAACTGGCAGCCATTACTGCAGTTTACATTGTGCACCAACTATGTCAGAAGAAGTCTTCTGGGGCAAGTACCATGAAGTCAATATGACTTTCTGTTGACGAAGTTTTGGAATAACAAGATTTTCCGTATGGCGGCCATTTTTCACAAATGGATGCTGGACAATGGATGACCGGCAATAGATGATGAACAACATGCCACCACTGGTCATCATACCAAGCTCTTCTGGATTATGACTAGTAAAGCTAATAGCACTCTCTAGCACGGCAACAAACTGAAACTGATGCAAACAAAAATTGATATATGCATATAATTCTATCAAAAGAACAATACTTCAACATCCTGATGACATTCACTGATTTACAAAGTTTTCCTTATTTTGTTCAAATAAAAACTAAACAGATCAGCTACAATTAATAATAATGTAATCACATTAATAATGGTTGTTAGAATCCATTTGGCTGCATGTATGTAGAGTGTCATTATTACTATTCTGACGCTGCCTTATCATTCAAAGGGTACTTTGATGATGTCAATAAATTGGCAGCCTGATATATACTAAACATATATTTTCAGTTAAAGAATTAATTAATTTTATATTTAAACTGTCACTTATTACAAATCATTCTGCATTTTTCATTTGATTTCTCCATTTTCTTAATATTTAATTTTTCATTGTTTATTTATTGATTTCATTTAATTTCATTCATTTGTTTGCATTTACTCTCATTCTGTTTTATATTCCATTTTTACTTCTCTGCAAAATTAAGTGTTCCTGGGATTAGAACAAACTCATATAGTCACAATACAAGTACACTTGAGTATATACATAAATCCCATGCGAAATCTTAATGAATATGATGTAAACCCACATTCAAAGTTTGATCAAGAACTTCATCGTGATAGCAAGCTCAGCCTACAGAAACAAAATCATTCCATTTCATTATATGATGATGTGACACATATTTTCCAAATCTAAGCACAGCCAGATCAGAAATACGATCTCACAGAGTGGTAAGAGGCAACTATCAATGGACCAATGGATAGACTAATGACAGATTCTGGAAGAGATCATCAGCTCCCTTGTCTGTATGGTCAGCCGAGATATAAACAATTTCTAAATGCATAAACATGGATAATTCTATATATCTTGACATTCTACTGACACATATAAACACTGTGTTGAATTCCAAAAAAATACCATGTGGTGAAACCATCGTGTCAAACTCCCAATATACCATATTCAAATACTGAACTAACAGTAATCAAAGCATTGCTTGGCTATATCCATGAACCAGGTTTGATAACAAAATGTTAATACCAAAGATGCCAGCACATAGGAGGAAGACAAGGGATCACTTGTCCCTACCTCTGATTTCATTTTTAAACATGTCTGGGCCTACATCTGTAAAAGTTAATAGCTGACAAAGTGTTTGCCTCCCACCCCACAAAAAAACCTACAATTGCACAGGTGTACTTGGTTCATACAGAATTATCTTGCTGACATCTTTACAGATAAAACCTGAATCAACCTCAATGCATTGGCTGTTAACTCTTTTATTGAGATAGAACTCAATACAAGATAGGGTCAGAATCCATTTGGATATGTACAAGTCAATATTTTGTAAACCCTGTGAAGTACAAGAAAATAAGAAATATCCTTTGACTTTGCCCTAAGGCCAAGCAGGTCTGGTTTTCAATTTTTTTCCCAATAATTCACGGTAACCTCTAAACATGGACATAATTATCTGTGGCTTTGAGAAAGTTGGATTGTTGTAATTCTACAACCATCAATTCAACGAAGTAGCCATTTAAAACATTCCTGATAGCCACTGTGGTTTGCTATGCCACGTATCATTTTCATTCAGGACCTTCTACATATTGTACAAGTATTTCAGTGAAAATATGTTGAAATGAGTATTCATTAAGAGGAAGTAATCATAAAAGATTTTCAACATGACCACCAAGTATACCATTATGGGTGTCAGATTGGCATCATTTAACATAGCACCAAGTGAATGAATTGTGATAACAAGATTCTTAACATGTATTGCAGCACCACCTACATACTGCTAGATATCTTGAAGCAAAAAAGATGAAAATTTTACTCCGTTTTTCAGAGTGATGAATGGACACAATTTTTTAGTTGCCCACAATTTTGAAAATTTAATATATCGTAATGGCAAAGTAGCCTTCGTAAAATGTTCAAGAGAGACATAAGGGGAGTTTGATGTTCTAGAAGAACTCCACCATTATCCTCCATCAATACTGAAGAGAAAAATTCATTTGAGATAGATTCAACTGACCAAGATTGTTTTACACTAAAATCCAACATGGCTGACTCCTCCTATCCAGTTCCAAACTTTCTTAAAATCAAACATAATATGCAGAGTATAACAATCACAGCTGACTCCAACAAAATTCCAACAATCAAGAAATTCTTGGATGAGAATCTACACATACAGCAGGGTCACTCACAAATCGAATGATCTATAAATCCATGGATAAAGATTCTGCCACAGTAACTCTTTACATTACAAGTGGTAAAATTCATGTACATGGGCCAGGCTACACAGAATGGGTAAATCGTTTTATCAACACTTGTCAGCAAATGGTAGACAACACCAGACTGAAATCAATTACCTCTCAGCCAAGGGCTTCAACAGCCATCCCTGAAGCCCACTGATCTCCAGATCCAGTCAACAGTGACACAGCTTTACATGAAATAAGCTGGACTGCTATCAATGTGGAGGAAACTCCAGGACCCCAGTTTATGATAGGTGCAACAAATTCCTTTGAGTTCCATGGAACCTATAATCAGACTTGTACCTCCATACAGTGCTTAGTAGTGATAGGTATTATCCAGGCCCAAGTAGAAAGGTTAGAACAGGAACTCTCTGCACTAAAATCAAAGAGTCTACACAGTGTTAAAAGGGATAAACCAGGGTCTAAAAAAGTGTGCCAGAATACTCAGACAACACAATACACAAACATGTCAAAGGACCAAAACACAAGATCATGTCAGGGCACTGAAACTATACCAAAACCAGCTCTAAGAAAAAAAATCAGTTTACACACAAACAGATGAAACTACACCAATTAAACAAGATGAGTCTCTTCTACAGGTATTAGATGGTTATAGCCAAAAATTAGCTAAAGCATATGCTGTAAACACTGACCATCATGTGTCAAACTCATCATCAAATCCAGGCACAGAAGAAATTGTTCTAAAGACATCATCCAATTACATACAGCAATAAGCAGCAGTCATCAAACTCTCAGTCAGTCTAGTCATGAAAAAAAGGTACAACCAATGCATCTGAACCCCCCACTTGTCAAAATCAACAATGAAGTTAAAGACAGATCACTTCTCATAGGATCATCAATAATCAAACGAGTAAGAACAAGAGGGTTATATAAAACATGTGTTTCTAATAGATAATAGCCTTTAGTATTTTAATACTAAACATGCTAAAATAAGCACTAATTATTGCTATCTTCATATAATGTGCATTATTATACTCTTTTTAAGAGGCCCTCAAGGGAGAATAGTCCTTGACTAATGAGTCACCCTCAATAAATAAAGCATTATTATTATTATTATTATTATTATTATTATTATTATTATCATACATGGTGCAAAGACCATAAGTTGAGGACCGCATGAGCCCCTCTGGACTGATTGCTTCTCGCGCAGAATAATGTTGGATTCAGAGAGTGCTTTTCTATGAGCGTGCCCAAGAATGGTGATCCCAGACCTCTATACACAGAGAGGGAGCATGTGTATCCCCTGATGACTGAGGTACTCTGAGATAGCAACAAAGCAATGCTGCCATCTGAGGCTCACACGCCCTGTAAGACTAGAAGTACTGCCTGCATATCCAAGTTTTTTTAATATGAAAGATTGCTTTTTTCCAGTACTAAAATCCCTGAATAACTATACCCTCTGGCTCCAAGTGATCTCCCTATCCTGAATCTAATGCATTAGAAAAAAAGAAAACTGGATTTCCTGGGCATCTGAGGGTGTGTACTCTCCATTTTACTAGAAGCTGGAAATAGAGATAAAGCAAGTAAAGCCTCTGTTGAGGACAGTCGAGTTCAGAGTCCCCAGGAGTGAGAAAAGTAAAGGCAAGACAATGAAGTTTTGGTCAGACGAGCCATTATGAGGTACAAGATATGGACAATCCTGCTAAATGAACATGAACTCATCCATACATATAAAAAGTCCAGAAATGGTATGATATCCAACTTCTGTGGGTTGTGGTTAAGACTGATAAAGGTCACCATTGACCAACACATGGACAGATCATTAAGAAAAAAATATCTGAGGACATTAATAAACAATGAACAGTCATTAAAATATTAGAGGATGGAAATCTTTAATAACAGCAAGTGGTGTACAGTGAGGACATGTCCAAACACAAAAACTGAAAAGTTGAAACAAATATGGAGGTATTTACTCTGTGGAGAGATGACGGAGATGTGAAGGTACACATTCCGAAGATCAACAGAGACCAACTGGTCACAGGAACGTTTGGCATTTCTTGAAGCAGTTGTCATGAGGAATTATTTTTAAGGCAAAAAGGTTTATAATGAGCACAAATATTTGCCTTTATTCAACACCAGAATGATCTGAGAACAGAAAACCAAAGAGACTATTCATTTTATACCTTCCACAGATGGGTGTGCATATATTCCCATTATTGAGCCAGTTTGGGCTGGTGAAAGATGGTGGTTGGGGGATAGGGTATGATGTTCTCGGAAAAAGCCATCTGTGATGTCAGAATAAACCATGGGAAAAGGATTACATGAACTACTGGACACAGGTAAGATGAAGATTCTGCAGGAGAGGCTGCTTGTGAGACTTTTAAGGCTCCACCCACTTGAAGACCCTGAAATGATATTCCATAGGGCATCTGGGTGTGTGAGCTTCTTGGCCATTGTGAAAGGGCCAGAATCTGCTGCCAGGGACCTGTGCTTTGTAGGGCTAGGAATATTGCCCTCATTTCCAAATTGTTTATGTGGAGTGTTGATTCTTCTAGGAATCATGGACTCTGAAGAACTATTCCTTTCAGCTTGAAGTGTGCATCTCACCTCCATGCACAGTTCATTTACTTTCTCCAGCACACAGTTATCAAAGCTTTGGCATTAGCCTACAAGGAATACAATATTTTTATTCTGCAGTACAGCATTTTAATCTCCCATTGCAGAAAAAAAGTTTGCTAATTTTTCTGTATTGATGGTGAAACATATAGTGGTTATGAACTCTTGAATTGTGTTGTGTAGAAAATTCACACTAGATTTTATATGAAGATATGATACAGAATTGTTCACTGACAATATACCCAGGTCCATATCCAGATTTTCCTTTCCCCTATAACTGAAGGCTTTCAGCAAGTGTGTCTCTTAAAAAAACTAGGAAACTTTCCTTTTTACCTTTGAGCAGAAATGGTAAGCAACTACAAAATGTGAAAGCAGAAACTCATTTCCAAAATTCACCACCAGAGAAGTTTTAGATATTTTTGAGGGTAATGAAGATTGTGTAAAAACTGATGAGAATTTGGTTTTCTTGCTTGTACATTTCCATCATTTGACCTGTCAGAAGGAAGATTAACAAGATATACAGCTCAGGAAGCTAACTTCATAATGACCTTTCATTTTCATACCAGACCTGTGCCATGTAAGGGTCAAATGAAATAACTGTGTAGCTAACTTATTACCATGTAAATCCTTGACAAATTGTCTAATGGCATTCCCATCTTTGTAACAATCACTAAAAATATTCTCAGCCTATTTTATTGCATTTTGCTCACAAAAGCCTTGAAGATCCAGGAGTAAGTCTATTCCAGTTTCATTAGGGAACTCCATCTGATACATTTTCCAAGCTCTAGAAGAAACCAGAAAGCAGCAATTTGGGTAAACTCT